>JAVUPR010000541.1:0-103925 GCA_036785695.1 Gentiana straminea
TCGTTACCAAAGAAAAAACACAAATTTCTACTCGTTATAAAGGGAAAACACAAATTTCCGGTGATGTCAACTCGTTATTAGGGAAAAAGACATTTTTACGGAAGGACAACTCGTTACCGAGAGAAAAACACAAATTTGAACTCGTTAATAAGAAGAAAACATGAATTCGAACTCGTTACCAAAGAAAAAACACAAATTTCTACTCGTTATAAAGGGAAAACACAAATTTCCGGCGATGTCAACTCGTTATTAGGGAAAAAGACATTTTCTACGGGAAGGACAACTCGTTACCAGAGAAAAACACAAATTTGAACTCGTTAATAAAAGAAAACATGAATTTGAACTCGTTACCAAAGAAAAAACACAAATTTCTACTCGTTATAAAGGGAAAACACAAATTTCCGGCGATGTCAACTCGTTATTAGGAAAAAGACATTTTTTTTGGAAGGACAACTCGTTACAGAAAAACACAAATTTGAACTCGTTAATAAGAAGAAAACATGAATTTGAACTCGTTACCAAAGAGAAAAACACAAAAGAAAAAACACAAATTTCTACTCGTTATAAAGAGAAAACACAAATTTCCGGCGATGTCAACTCGTTATTAGGGAAAAAGACATTTTTTACGGAAGGACAACTCGTTACCGAGAGAAAAACACAAATTTGAACTCGTTAATAAGAAGAAAACATGAATTCGAACTCGTTACCAAAGAAAAAACACAAATTTTACTCGTTATAAAGGGAAAACACAAATTTCCGGCGATGTCAACTCGTTATTAGGGAAAAAGACATTTTTTACGGAAGGACAACTCGTTACCGAGAGAAAAACACAAATTTGAACTCGTTAATAAGAAGAAAACATGAATTCGAACTCGTTACCAAAGAAAAAACACAAATTTCTACTCGTTATAAAGGGAAAACACAAATTTCCGGCGATGTCAACTCGTTATTAGGGAAAAAGACATTTTTTTTACGGAAGGACAACTCGTTACCGCAGAGAAAAACACAAATTTGAACTCGTTAATAAGAAGAAAACATGAATTCGAACTCGTTACCAAAGAAAAAACACAAATTTCTACTCGTTATAAAGGGAAAACACAAATTTACTCGAAAACTTACAAATTTCCGATGTCAACTCGTTATTAGGGAAAAAGACATTTTTTCTGGAAGGACAACTCGTTACAGAGAGAAAAACACAAATTTGAACTCGTTAATAAGAAGAAAACATGAATTGAACTCGTTTACCAAAGAAAAAACACAAATTTCTACTCGTTATAAAGGGAAAACACAAATTTCCGGCGATGTCAACTCGTTATTAGGGGAAAAAGACATTTTTACGGAAGGACAACTCGTTACCGAGAGAAAAACACAAATTTGAACTCGTTAATAAGAAGAAAACATGAATTCGAACTCGTTACACAAAGAAAAAACACAAATTTCTACTCGTTATAAAGGAAAACACAAATTTCCGGCGATGTCAACTCGTTATTAGGGAAAAAGACATTTTTTTACGGAAGGACAACTCGTTACCGAGAGAAAAACACAAATTTGAACTCGTTAATAAGAAGAAAACATGAATTCGAACTCGTTACCAAAGAAAAAACACAAATTTCTACTCGTTATAAAGGGAAAACACAAATTTCCGGCGATGTCAACTCGTTATTAGGGAAAAAGACATTTTTTACGGAAGGACAACTCGTTACGAGAGAAAAACACAAATTTGAACTCGTTAATAAGAAGAAAACATGAATTCGAACTCGTTACCAAAGAAAAAACACAAATTTCTACTCGTTATAAAGGGAAAACACAAATTTCCGGCGATGTCAACTCGTTATTAGGGAAAAAGACATTTTTTTACGGAAGGACAACTCGTTACGAGAGAAAAACACAAATTTGAACTCGTTAATAAGAAGAAAACATGAATTCGAACTCGTTACCAAAGAAAAAACACAAATTTCTACTCGTTATAAACTCGGGAAAACACAAATTTCCGGCGATGTCAACTCGTTATTAGGGAAAAAGACATTTTTTACGGAAGGACAACTCGTTACAGAGAAAAACACAAATTTGAACTCGTTAATAAGAAGAAAACATGAATTCGAACTCGTTACCAAAAGAAAAAACACAAATTTCTACTCGTTATAAAGGAAAACACAAATTTCCGGCGATGTCAACTCGTTATTAGGGAAAAAGACATTTTTACGGAAGGACAACTCGTTACCGAGAGAAAAACACAAATTTGAACTCGTTAATAAGAAGAAAACATGAATTCGAACTCGTTACCAAAGAAAAAACACAAATTTCTACTCGTTATAAGGGAAAACACAAATTTCCGGCGATGTCAACTCGTTATTAGGGAAAAAGACATTTTTTACGGAAGGACAACTCGTTACCGAGAGAAAAACACAAATTTGAACTCGTTAATAAGAAGAAAACATGAATTCGAACTCGTTACCAAAGAAAAAACACAAATTTCTACTCGTTATAAAGGGAAAACACAAATTTCCGGCGATGTCAACTCGTTATTAGGGAAAAAGACATTTTTTACGGAAGGACAACTCGTTACCGAGAGAAAAACACAAATTTGAACTCGTTAATAAGAAGAAAACATGAATTCGAACTCGTTACCAAAGAAAAAACACAAATTTCTACTCGTTATAAAGGGAAAACACAAATTTCCGGCGATGTCAACTCGTTATTAGGGAAAAAGACATTTTTTACGGAAGGACAACTCGTTACCGAGAGAAAAACACAAATTTGAACTCGTTAATAAGAAGAAAACATGAATTCGAACTCGTTACCAAAAGAAAAAACACAAATTTCTACTCGTTATAAAGGGAAAACACAAATTTCCGGCGATGTCAACTCGTTATTAGGGAAAAAGACATTTTTTACGGAAGGACAACTCGTTACCGAGAGAAAAACACAAATTTGAACTCGTTAATAAGAAGAAAACATGAATTCGAACTCGTTACCAAAGAAAAAAACACAAATTTCTACTCGTTATAAAGGGAAAACATAACGAGTTGACATCGCCGGAAATTTGTGTTTTCCCTTTATAACGAGTAGAAATTTGTGTTTTTTCTTTGGTAACGAGTTCGAATTCATGTTTTCTTCTTATTAACGAGTTCAAATTTGTGTTTTTCTCACGGTAACGAGTTGTCCTTCCAGAAAAATGTCTTTTTCCCTAATAACGAGTTGACATCGCCGGAAATTTGTGTTTTCCCTTTATAACGAGTAAAAATTTGTGTTTTTTTCTTTGGTAACGAGTTCGAATTCATGTTTTCTTCTTATTAACGAGTTCAAATTTGTGTTTTTCTCTGCGGTAACGAGTTGTCCTTCCGAAAAAAATGTCTTTTTCCCTAATAACGAGTTGACATCGCCGGAAATTTGTGTTTTCCTTTATAACGAGTAGAAATTTGTGTTTTTTCTTTGGTAACGAGTTCGAATTCATGTTTTCTTCTTATTAACGAGTTCAAATTTGTGTTTTTCTCTGCGGTAACGAGTTGTCCTTCCAGAAAAAATGTCTTTTTCCCTAATAACGAGTTGACATCGCCGGAAATTTGTGTTTTCCCTTTATAACGAGTAGAAATTTGTGTTTTTTCTTTGGTAACGAGTTCGAATTCATGTTTTCTTCTTATTAACGAGTTCAAATTTGTGTTTTTCTCTCTGGTAACGAGTTGTCCTTCCGTAAAAAATGTCTTTTTCCCTAATAACGAGTTGACATCGCCGGAAATTTGTGTTTTCCCTTTATAACGAGTAAAAATTTGTGTTTTTTCTTTGGTAACGAGTTCGAATTCATGTTTTCTTCTTATTAACGAGTTCAAATTTGTGTTTTTCTGCGGTAACGAGTTGTCCTTCAGAGAAAAAAATGTCTTTTTCCCTAATAACGAGTTGACATCGCCGGAAATTTGTGTTTTCCCTTTATAACGAGTAGAAATTTGTGTTTTTTCTTTGGTAACGAGTTCGAATTCATGTTTTCTTCTTATTAACGAGTTCAAATTTGTGTTTTTCTCTCGGTAACGAGTTGTCCTTCCGAGAAAAAATGTCTTTTTCCCTAATAACGAGTTGACATCGCCGGAAATTTGTGTTTTCCCTTTATAACGAGTAGAAATTTGTGTTTTTTCTTTGGTAACGAGTTCGAATTCATGTTTTCTTCTTATTAACGAGTTCAAATTTGTGTTTTTCTCTGCGGTAACGAGTTGTCCTTCGAGAAAAAAATGTCTTTTTCCCTAATAACGAGTTGACATCGCCGGAAATTTGTGTTTTCCCTTTATAACGAGTAGAAATTTGTGTTTTTCTTTGGTAACGAGTTCGAATTCATGTTTTCTTCTTATTAACGAGTTCAAATTTGTGTTTTTTTCTCGGTAACGAGTTGTCCTTCAGAAAAAAATGTCTTTTTCCCTAATAACGAGTTGACATCGCCGGAAATTTGTGTTTTCCCTTTATAACGAGTAGAAATTTGTGTTTTTTCTTTGGTAACGAGTTCGAATTCATGTTTTCTTCTTATTAACGAGTTCAAATTTGTGTTTTTCTCTGGTAACGAGTTGTCCTTCGCAAAAAAAAATGTCTTTTTCCCTAATAACGAGTTGACATCGCCGGAAATTTGTGTTTTCCCTTTATAACGAGTAGAAATTTGTGTTTTTTCTTTGGTAACGAGTTCGAATTCATGTTTTCTTCTTATTAACGAGTTCAAATTTGTGTTTTTTCTGGTAACGAGTTGTCCTAGAAAAAATGTTTTTTCCCCTAATAACGAGTTGACATCGCCGGAAATTTGTGTTTTCCTTTATAACGAGTAGAAATTTGTGTTTTTTCTTTGGTAACGAGTTCGAATTCATGTTTTCTTCTTATTAACGAGTTCAAATTTGTGTTTTTCTCTGGTAACGAGTTGTCCTTCCGAGAAAAAATGTCTTTTTCCCTAATAACGAGTTGACATCGCCGGAAATTTGTGTTTTCCCTTTATAACGAGTAGAAATTTGTGTTTTTTCTTTGGTAACGAGTTCGAATTCATGTTTTCTTCTTATTAACGAGTTCAAATTTGTGTTTTTCTCTCGGTAACGAGTTGTCCTTCCGGAAAAAAATGTCTTTTTCCCTAATAACGAGTTGACATCGCCGGAAATTTGTGTTTTCCCTTTATAACGAGTAGAAATTTGTGTTTTTTCTTTGGTAACGAGTTCGAATTCATGTTTTCTTCTTATTAACGAGTTCAAATTTGTGTTTTTCTCTCGGTAACGAGTTGTCCTTCCAGAAAAAATGTCTTTTTCCCTAATAACGAGTTGACATCGCCGGAAATTTGTGTTTTCCTTTATAACGAGTAGAAATTTGTGTTTTTTCTTTGGTAACGAGTTCGAATTCATGTTTTCTTCTTATTAACGAGTTCAAATTTGTGTTTTTCTCGGTAACGAGTTGTCCTTCCGGAAAAAATGTCTTTTTCCCTAATAACGAGTTGACATCGCCGGAAATTTGTGTTTTCCCTTTATAACGAGTAGAAATTTGTGTTTTTTCTTTGGTAACGAGTTCGAATTCATGTTTTCTTCTTATTAACGAGTTCAAATTTGTGTTTTTCTCTCTGGTAACGAGTTGTCCTTCCGAAAAAAATGTCTTTTTCCCTAATAACGAGTTGACATCGCCGGAAATTTGTGTTTTCCCTTTATAACGAGTAGAAATTTGTGTTTTTTCTTTGGTAACGAGTTCGAATTCATGTTTTCTTCTTATTAACGAGTTCAAATTTGTGTTTTTCTCTCGGTAACGAGTTGTCCTTCCGAAGAAGAAAAATGTCTTTTTCCCTAATAACGAGTTGACATCGCCGGAAATTTGTGTTTTCCCTTTATAACGAGTAGAAATTTGTGTTTTTTCTTTGGTAACGAGTTCGAATTCATGTTTTCTTCTTATTAACGAGTTCAAATTTGTGTTTTTCTCTCGGTAACGAGTTGTCCTTCCGTAAAAAATGTCTTTTTCCCTAATAACGAGTTGACATCGCCGGAAATTTGTGTTTTCCCTTTATAACGAGTAGAAATTTGTGTTTTTTCTTTGGTAACGAGTTCGAATTCATGTTTTCTTCTTATTAACGAGTTCAAATTTGTGTTTTTCTCTCGGTAACGAGTTGTCCTTCCAGAAAAAATGTCTTTTCCCTAATAACGAGTTGACATCGCCGGAAATTTGTGTTTTCCTTTATAACGAGTAGAAATTTGTGTTTTTTCTTTGGTAACGAGTTCGAATTCATGTTTTCTTCTTATTAACGAGTTCAAATTTGTGTTTTTCTCGGTAACGAGTTGTCCTTCCAGAAAAAATGTCTTTTTCCCTAATAACGAGTTGACATCGCCGGAAATTTGTGTTTTCCCTTTATAACGAGTAGAAATTTGTGTTTTTTCTTTGGTAACGAGTTCGAATTCATGTTTTCTTCTTATTAACGAGTTCAAATTTGTGTTTTTCTCTCGGTAACGAGTTGTCCTTCCGTAAAAAAATGTCTTTTTCCCTAATAACGAGTTGACATCGCCGGAAATTTGTGTTTTCCCTTTATAACGAGTAGAAATTTGTGTTTTTTCTTTGGTAACGAGTTCGAATTCATGTTTTCTTCTTATTAACGAGTTCAAATTTGTGTTTTTCTCTGGTAACGAGTTGTCCTTCCAGAAAAAAATGTCTTTTTCCCTAATAACGAGTTGACATCGCCGGAAATTTGTGTTTTCCTTTATAACGAGTAGAAATTTGTGTTTTTTCTTTGGTAACGAGTTCGAATTCATGTTTTCTTCTTATTAACGAGTTCAAATTTGTGTTTTTCTCTGGTAACGAGTTGTCCTTCCAGAAAAAAAATGTCTTTTTCCCTAATAACGAGTTGACATCGCCGGAAATTTGTGTTTTCCCTTTATAACGAGTAGAAATTTGTGTTTTTTCTTTGGTAACGAGTTCGAATTCATGTTTTCTTCTTATTAACGAGTTCAAATTTGTGTTTTTCTCGGTAACGAGTTGTCCTTCCGAAAAAAAATGTCTTTTTCCTAATAACGAGTTGACATCGCCGGAAATTTGTGTTTTCCCTTTATAACGAGTAGAAATTTGTGTTTTTTCTTTGGTAACGAGTTCGAATTCATGTTTTCTTCTTATTAACGAGTTCAAATTTGTGTTTTTCTCTGGTAACGAGTTGTCCTTCCAGAAAAAAATGTCTTTTTCCCTAATAACGAGTTGACATCGCCGGAAATTTGTGTTTTCCCTTTATAACGAGTAGAAATTTGTGTTTTTTCTTTGGTAACGAGTTCGAATTCATGTTTTCTTCTTATTAACGAGTTCAAATTTGTGTTTTTCTCTCGGTAACGAGTTGTCCTTCCAGAAAAAATGTCTTTTTCCCTAATAACGAGTTGACATCGCCGGAAATTTGTGTTTTCCCTTTATAACGAGTAGAAATTTGTGTTTTTTCTTTGGTAACGAGTTCGAATTCATGTTTTCTTCTTATTAACGAGTTCAAATTTGTGTTTTTCTCTCGGTAACGAGTTGTCCTTCCGAAAAAATGTCTTTTTCCCTAATAACGAGTTGACATCGCCGGAAATTTGTGTTTTCCCTTTATAACGAGTAGAAATTTGTGTTTTTTTCTTTGGTAACGAGTTCGAATTCATGTTTTCTTCTTATTAACGAGTTCAAATTTGTGTTTTTTCTCGGTAACGAGTTGTCCTTCCGTAGAAAAAATGTCTTTTTCCCTAATAACGAGTTGACATCGCCGGAAATTTGTGTTTTCCTTTATAACGAGTAGAAATTTGTGTTTTTTCTTTGGTAACGAGTTCGAATTCATGTTTTCTTCTTATTAACGAGTTCAAATTTGTGTTTTTCTCTGGTAACGAGTTGTCCTTTCAGAAAAAATGTCTTTTTCCCTAATAACGAGTTGACATCGCCGGAAATTTGTGTTTTCCCTTTATAACGAGTAGAAATTTGTGTTTTTTCTTTGGTAACGAGTTCGAATTCATGTTTTCTTCTTATTAACGAGTTCAAATTTGTGTTTTTCTCTCGGTAACGAGTTGTCCTTCCCAGAAAAAAATGTCTTTTTCCCTAATAACGAGTTGACATCGCCGGAAATTTGTGTTTTCCCTTTATAACGAGTAGAAATTTGTGTTTTTTCTTTGGTAACGAGTTCGAATTCATGTTTTCTTCTTATTAACGAGTTCAAATTTGTGTTTTTCTCTGGTAACGAGTTGTCCTTCCGAAAAAAATGTCTTTTCCCTAATAACGAGTTGACATCGCCGGAAATTTGTGTTTTCCCTTTATAACGAGTAGAAATTTGTGTTTTTTCTTTGGTAACGAGTTCGAATTCATGTTTTCTTCTTATTAACGAGTTCAAATTTGTGTTTTTCTCTGGTAACGAGTTGTCCTTCCAGAAAAAAATGTCTTTTTTCCCTAATAACGAGTTGACATCGCCGGAAATTTGTGTTTTCCTTTATAACGAGTAGAAATTTGTGTTTTTTCTTTGGTAACGAGTTCGAATTCATGTTTTCTTCTTATTAACGAGTTCAAATTTGTGTTTTTCTCTCGGTAACGAGTTGTCCTTCCAGAAAAAATGTCTTTTTCCCTAATAACGAGTTGACATCGCCGGAAATTTGTGTTTTCCCTTTATAACGAGTAGAAATTTGTGTTTTTTCTTTGGTAACGAGTTCGAATTCATGTTTTCTTCTTATTAACGAGTTCAAATTTGTGTTTTTCTCTCGGTAACGAGTTGTCCTTCCAGAAAAAATGTCTTTTTCCCTAATAACGAGTTGACATCGCCGGAAATTTGTGTTTTCCCTTTATAACGAGTAGAAATTTGTGTTTTTTCTTTGGTAACGAGTTCGAATTCATGTTTTCTTCTTATTAACGAAGTTCAAATTTGTGTTTTTCTCTCGGTAACGAGTTGTCCTTCCAAAAAAATGTCTTTTTCCTAATAACGAGTTGACATCGCCGAAATTTGTGTTTTCCTTTATAACGAGTAGAAATTTGTGTTTTTTCTTTGGTAACGAGTTCGAATTCATGTTTTCTTCTTATTAACGAGTTCAAATTTGTGTTTTTCTCTCGGTAACGAGTTGTCCTTCCGTAAAAAATGTCTTTTTCCCTAATAACGAGTTGACATCGCCGGAAATTTGTGTTTTCCCTTTATAACGAGTAGAAATTTGTGTTTTTTCTTTGGTAACGAGTTCGAATTCATGTTTTCTTCTTATTAACGAGTTCAAATTTGTGTTTTTCTCTCGGTAACGAGTTGTCCTTCCGAAAAAAATGTCTTTTTCCCTAATAACGAGTTGACATCGCCGGAAATTTGTGTTTTCCTTTATAACGAGTAGAAATTTGTGTTTTTTCTTTGGTAACGAGTTCGAATTCATGTTTTCTTCTTATTAACGAGTTCAAATTTGTGTTTTTCTCTCGGTAACGAGTTGTCCTTCCAGTAAAAAATGTCTTTTTCCCTAATAACGAGTTGACATCGCCGGAAATTTGTGTTTTCCCTTTATAACGAGTAGAAATTTGTGTTTTTTCTTTGGTAACGAGTTCGAATTCATGTTTTCTTCTTATTAACGAGTTCAAATTTGTGTTTTTCTCTCGGTAACGAGTTGTCCTTCCAGAAAAAAATGTCTTTTTCCCTAATAACGAGTTGACATCGCCGGAAATTTGTGTTTTCCCTTTATAACGAGTAGAAATTTGTGTTTTTTCTTTGGTAACGAGTTCGAATTCATGTTTTCTTCTTATTAACGAGTTCAAATTTGTGTTTTTCTCTCGGTAACGAGTTGTCCTTCCAAAAAAAAATGTCTTTTTCCCTAATAACGAGTTGACATCGCCGGAAATTTGTGTTTTCCCTTTATAACGAGTAGAAATTTGTGTTTTTTCTTTGGTAACGAGTTCGAATTCATGTTTTCTTCTTATTAACGAGTTCAAATTTGTGTTTTTCTCTCGGTAACGAGTTGTCCTTCCAGAAAAAATGTCTTTTTCCTAATAACGAGTTGACATCGCCGGAAATTTGTGTTTTCCCTTTATAACGAGTAGAAATTTGTGTTTTTTCTTTGGTAACGAGTTCGAATTCATGTTTTCTTCTTATTAACGAGTTCAAATTTGTGTTTTTCTCGGTAACGAGTTGTCCTTCCAGTAAAAAATGTCTTTTTCCCTAATAACGAGTTGACATCGCCGGAAATTTGTGTTTTCCTTTATAACGAGTAGAAATTTGTGTTTTTTCTTTGGTAACGAGTTCGAATTCATGTTTTCTTCTTATTAACGAGTTCAAATTTGTGTTTTTCTCTCGGTAACGAGTTGTCCTTCAGAAAAAATGTCTTTTTCCCTAATAACGAGTTGACATCGCCGGAAATTTGTGTTTTCCTTTATAACGAGTAGAAATTTGTGTTTTTTCTTTGGTAACGAGTTCGAATTCATGTTTTCTTCTTATTAACGAGTTCAAATTTGTGTTTTTCTCTCGGTAACGAGTTGTCCTTCCAGAAAAAATGTCTTTTTCCCTAATAACGAGTTGACATCGCCGGAAATTTGTGTTTTCCCTTTATAACGAGTAGAAATTTGTGTTTTTTTCTTTGGTAACGAGTTCGAATTCATGTTTTCTTCTTATTAACGAGTTCAAATTTGTGTTTTTCTCTCGGTAACGAGTTGTCCTTCGAAAAAATGTCTTTTTCCCTAATAACGAGTTGACATCGCCGGAAATTTGTGTTTTCCCTTTATAACGAGTAGAAATTTGTGTTTTTTCTTTGGTAACGAGTTCGAATTCATGTTTTCTTCTTATTAACGAGTTCAAATTTGTGTTTTTCTCTCGGTAACGAGTTGTCCTTCCGAAAAAAATGTCTTTTTCCCTAATAACGAGTTGACATCGCCGGAAATTTGTGTTTTCCTTTATAACGAGTAGAAATTTGTGTTTTTTCTTTGGTAACGAGTTCGAATTCATGTTTTCTTCTTATTAACGAGTTCAAATTTGTGTTTTTCTCTGGTAACGAGTTGTCCTTCCAGAAAAAATGTCTTTTTCCCTAATAACGAGTTGACATCGCCGGAAATTTGTGTTTTCCCTTTATAACGAGTAGAAATTTGTGTTTTTTCTTTGGTAACGAGTTCGAATTCATGTTTTCTTCTTATTAACGAGTTCAAATTTGTGTTTTTCTCTGGTAACGAGTTGTCCTTCCAGAAAAAATGTCTTTTTCCCTAATAACGAGTTGACATCGCCGGAAATTTGTGTTTTCCCTTTATAACGAGTAGAAATTTGTGTTTTTTCTTTGGTAACGAGTTCGAATTCATGTTTTCTTCTTATTAACGAGTTCAAATTTGTGTTTTTCTCTGGTAACGAGTTGTCCTTTCAGAAAAAAATGTCTTTTTCCTAATAACGAGTTGACATCGCCGGAAATTTGTGTTTTCCCTTTATAACGAGTAGAAATTTGTGTTTTTTCTTTGGTAACGAGTTCGAATTCATGTTTTCTTCTTATTAACGAGTTCAAATTTGTGTTTTTCTCTGGTAACGAGTTGTCCTTCCGAAAAAAATGTCTTTTTCCCTAATAACGAGTTGACATCGCCGGAAATTTGTGTTTTCCCTTTATAACGAGTAGAAATTTGTGTTTTTTCTTTGGTAACGAGTTCGAATTCATGTTTTCTTCTTATTAACGAGTTCAAATTTGTGTTTTTCTCGGTAACGAGTTGTCCTTCCAAAAAAAAATGTCTTTTTCCTAATAACGAGTTGACATCGCCGGAAATTTGTGTTTTCCCTTTATAACGAGTAGAAATTTGTGTTTTTTCTTTGGTAACGAGTTCGAATTCATGTTTTCTTCTTATTAACGAGTTCAAATTTGTGTTTTTTCTCGGTAACGAGTTGTCCTTCCAGAAAAAATGTCTTTTTCCCTAATAACGAGTTGACATCGCCGGAAATTTGTTTTCCCTTTATAACGAGTAGAAATTTGTGTTTTTTCTTTGGTAACGAGTTCGAATTCATGTTTTCTTCTTATTAACGAGTTCAAATTTGTGTTTTTCTCTGCGGTAACGAGTTGTCCTTCAGAAAAAATGTCTTTTTCCCTAATAACGAGTTGACATCGCCGGAAATTTGTGTTTTCCCTTTATAACGAGTAGAAATTTGTGTTTTTTCTTTGGTAACGAGTTCGAATTCATGTTTTCTTCTTATTAACGAGTTCAAATTTGTGTTTTTTCTCGGTAACGAGTTGTCCTTCCGTAGAAAAAAATGTCTTTTTCCCTAATAACGAGTTGACATCGCCGGAAATTTGTGTTTTCCCTTTATAACGAGTAGAAATTTGTGTTTTTTCTTTGGTAACGAGTTCGAATTCATGTTTTCTTCTTATTAACGAGTTCAAATTTGTGTTTTTCTCTGGTAACGAGTTGTCCTTCCAGAAAAAAATGTCTTTTTCCCTAATAACGAGTTGACATCGCCGGAAATTTGTGTTTTCCCTTTATAACGAGTAGAAATTTGTGTTTTTTCTTTGGTAACGAGTTCGAATTCATGTTTTCTTCTTATTAACGAGTTCAAATTTGTGTTTTTCTCTCAGTAACGAGTTGTCCTTCCGGTAAAAAATGTCTTTTTCCCTAATAACGAGTTGACATCGCCGGAAATTTGTGTTTTCCCTTTATAACGAGTAGAAATTTGTGTTTTTTCTTTGGTAACGAGTTCGAATTCATGTTTTCTTCTTATTAACGAGTTCAAATTTGTGTTTTTCTCGGTAACGAGTTGTCCTTCCGAGAAAAAATGTCTTTTTCCCTAATAACGAGTTGACATCGCCGGAAATTTGTGTTTTCCCTTTATAACGAGTAGAAATTTGTGTTTTTTCTTTGGTAACGAGTTCGAATTCATGTTTTCTTCTTATTAACGAGTTCAAATTTGTGTTTTTCTCTGGTAACGAGTTGTCCTTCCAGAAAAAAATGTCTTTTTCCTAATAACGAGTTGACATCGCCGGAAATTTGTGTTTTCCCTTTATAACGAGTAGAAATTTGTGTTTTTTCTTTGGTAACGAGTTCGAATTCATGTTTTCTTCTTATTAACGAGTTCAAATTTGTGTTTTTCTCTGGTAACGAGTTGTCCTTCCAGAAAAAATGTCTTTTTCCCTAATAACGAGTTGACATCGCCGGAAATTTGTGTTTTCCCTTTATAACGAGTAGAAATTTGTGTTTTTTCTTTGGTAACGAGTTCGAATTCATGTTTTCTTCTTATTAACGAGTTCAAATTTGTGTTTTTCTCTGGTAACGAGTTGTCCTTTCAGAAAAAATGTTTTTTCCCTAATAACGAGTTGACATCGCCGGAAATTTGTGTTTTCTCTTTATAACGAGTAGAAATTTGTGTTTTTTTCTTTGGTAACGAGTTCGAATTCATGTTTTCTTCTTATTAACGAGTTCAAATTTGTGTTTTTCTCTGGTAACGAGTTGTCCTTCCAGAAAAAATGTCTTTTTCCCTAATAACGAGTTGACATCGCCGGAAATTTGTGTTTTCCCTTTATAACGAGTAGAAATTTGTGTTTTTTTCTTTGGTAACGAGTTCGAATTCATGTTTTCTTCTTATTAACGAGTTCAAATTTGTGTTTTTCTCTCTGGTAACGAGTTGTCCTTCCGAGAAAAAATGTCTTTTTCCCTAATAACGAGTTGACATCGCCGGAAATTTGTGTTTTCCCTTTATAACGAGTAGAAATTTGTGTTTTTTCTTTGGTAACGAGTTCGAATTCATGTTTTCTTCTTATTAACGAGTTCAAATTTGTGTTTTTCTCTGGTAACGAGTTGTCCTTCCAGAAAAAATGTCTTTTTCCCTAATAACGAGTTGACATCGCCGGAAATTTGTGTTTTCCCTTTATAACGAGTAGAAATTTGTGTTTTTTTCTTTGGTAACGAGTTCGAATTCATGTTTTCTTCTTATTAACGAGTTCAAATTTGTGTTTTTCTCTGGTAACGAGTTGTCCTTCCAGAAAAAAATGTCTTTTTCCTAATAACGAGTTGACATCGCCGGAAATTTGTGTTTTCCCTTTATAACGAGTAGAAATTTGTGTTTTTTCTTTGGTAACGAGTTCGAATCAATTTCTACTCGTTATAAAGGAAAACACAAATTTCCGGCGATGTCAACTCGTTATTAGGAAAAAGACATTTTAATCTGGAAGGACAACTCGTTACCAGAGAAAAACACAAATTTGAACTCGTTAATAGAAGAAAACATGAATTCGAACTCGTTACCAAAGAAAAACACAAATTTCTACTCGTTATAAAGGAAAACACAAATTTCCGGCGATGTCAACTCGTTATTAGGAAAAAGACATTTTTACGGAAGGACAACTCGTTACAGAGAAAAACACAAATTTGAACTCGTTAATAAGAAGAAAACATGAATTCGAACTCGTTACCAAAGAAAAACACAAATTTCTACTCGTTATAAAGGAAAACACAAATTTCCGGCGATGTCAACTCGTTATTAGGGAAAAAGACATTTTTTTTACGGAAGGACAACTCGTTACCAGGAAAAACACAAATTTGAACTCGTTAATAAGAAGAAAACATGAATTGAACTCGTTACCAAAGAAAAAACACAAATTTCTACTCGTTATAAAAGGGAAAACACAAATTTCCGGCGATGTCAACTCGTTATTAGGGAAAAAGACATTTTTTGGAAGGACAACTCGTTACCGAGAGAAAAACACAAATTTGAACTCGTTAATAAGAAGAAAACATGAATTCGAACTCGTTACCAAAGAAAAAACACAAATTTCTACTCGTTATAAAGGGAAAACACAAATTTCCGGCGATGTCAACTCGTTATTAGGGAAAAAGACATTTTTTACGGAAGGACAACTCGTTACCGAGAGAAAAACACAAATTTGAACTCGTTAATAAGAAGAAAACATGAATTCGAACTCGTTACCAAAGAAAAAACACAAATTTTACTCGTTATAAAGGAAAACACAAATTTCCGGCGATGTCAACTCGTTATTAGGGAAAAAGACATTTTTTGGAAGGACAACTCGTTACCAGAGAAAAACACAAATTTGAACTCGTTAATAAGAAGAAAACATGAATTCGAACTCGTTACCAAAGAAAAAACACAAATTTTTACTCGTTATAAAGGAAAACACAAATTTCCGGCGATGTCAACTCGTTATTAGGGAAAAAGACATTTTTTCGGAAGGACAACTCGTTACCGAGAGAAAACACAAATTTGAACTCGTTAATAAGAAGAAAACATGAATTCGAACTCGTTACCAAAGAAAAAACACAAATTTCTACTCGTTATAAAGGAAAACACAAATTTCCGGCGATGTCAACTCGTTATTAGGGAAAAAGACATTTTTACGGAAGGACAACTCGTTACCGAGAGAAAAACACAAATTTGAACTCGTTAATAAGAAGAAAACATGAATTCGAACTCGTTACCAAAGAAAAAACACAAATTTCTACTCGTTATAAAGGAAAACACAAATTTCCGGCGATGTCAACTCGTTATTAGGGGAAAAGACATTTTTTTACGGAAGGACAACTCGTTACCGAGAGAAAAACACAAATTTGAACTCGTTAATAAGAAGAAAACATGAATTCGAACTCGTTACCAAAGAAAAAACACAAATTTCTACTCGTTATAAAGGAAAACACAAATTTCCGGCGATGTCAACTCGTTATTAGGGAAAAAGACATTTTTACGGAAGGACAACTCGTTACCGAGAGAAAAACACAAATTTGAACTCGTTAATAAGAAGAAAACATGAATTCGAACTCGTTACCAAAGAAAAAACACAAATTTCTACTCGTTATAAAGGGAAAACACAAATTTCCGGCGATGTCAACTCGTTATTAGGAAAAAGACATTTTTTGGAAGGACAACTCGTTACCGAGAGAAAAACACAAATTTGAACTCGTTAATAAGAAGAAAACATGAATTCGAACTCGTTACCAAAGAAAAAACACAAATTTCTACTCGTTATAAAGGAAAACACAAATTTCCGGCGATGTCAACTCGTTATTAGGGAAAAAGACATTTTTTTTACGGAAGGACAACTCGTTACGAGAGAAAAACACAAATTTGAACTCGTTAATAAGAAGAAAACATGAATTCGAACTCGTTACCAAAGAAAAAACACAAATTTCTACTCGTTATAAAAGGAAAACACAAATTTCCGGCGATGTCAACTCGTTATTAGGGAAAAAGACATTTTTTTACGGAAGGACAACTCGTTACGAGAGAAAAACACAAATTTGAACTCGTTAATAAGAAGAAAACATGAATTCGAACTCGTTACCAAAGAAAAAACACAAATTTTACTCGTTATAAAGGAAAACACAAATTTCCGGCGATGTCAACTCGTTATTAGGGAAAAAACATTTTTTACGGAAGGACAACTCGTTACCGAGAGAAAAACACAAATTTGAACTCGTTAATAGAAGAAAACATGAATTCGAACTCGTTACCAAAGAAAAAACACAAATTTCTACTCGTTATAAAGGGAAAACACAAATTTCCGGCGATGTCAACTCGTTATTAGGGAAAAAGACATTTTTTTTGGAAGGACAACTCGTTACCGAGAGAAAAACACAAATTTGAACTCGTTAATAAGAAGAAAACATGAATTCGAACTCGTTACCAAAGAAAAAACACAAATTTCTACTCGTTATAAAGGGAAAACACAAATTTCCGGCGATGTCAACTCGTTATTAGGGAAAAAGACATTTTTACGGAAGGACAACTCGTTACCGAGAGAAAAACACAAATTTGAACTCGTTAATAAGAAGAAAACATGAATTCGAACTCGTTACCAAAGAAAAAACACAAATTTCTACTCGTTATAAAGGGAAAACACAAATTTCCGGCGATGTCAACTCGTTATTAGGGAAAAAAGACATTTTTTTTGGAAGGACAACTCGTTACCGAGAGAAAAACACAAATTTGAACTCGTTAATAAGAAGAAAACATGAATTCGAACTCGTTACCAAAGAAAAAACACAAATTTTTACTCGTTATAAAGGAAAACACAAATTTCCGGCGATGTCAACTCGTTATTAGGGAAAAAGACATTTTTTACGGAAGGACAACTCGTTACCAGAGAAAAACACAAATTTGAACTCGTTAATAAGAAGAAAACATGAATTCGAACTCGTTACCAAAGAAAAAAACACAAATTTCTACTCGTTATAAAGGAAAACACAAATTTCGGCGATGTCAACTCGTTATTAGGGAAAAAGACATTTTTTACGGAAGGACAACTCGTTACGAGAGAAAAACACAAATTTGAACTCGTTAATAAGAAGAAAACATGAATTCGAACTCGTTACCAAAGAAAAAACACAAATTTCTACTCGTTATAAAGGGAAAACACAAATTTCCGGCGATGTCAACTCGTTATTAGGGAAAAAGACATTTTTTTTGGAAGGACAACTCGTTACCGAGAGAAAAACACAAATTTGAACTCGTTAATAAGAAGAAAACATGAATTCGAACTCGTTACCAAAGAAAAAACACAAATTTCTACTCGTTATAAAGGGAAAACACAAATTTCCGGCGATGTCAACTCGTTATTAGGGAAAAAGACATTTTTTACGGAAGGACAACTCGTTACCGAGAGAAAAACACAAATTTGAACTCGTTAATAAGAAGAAAACATGAATTCGAACTCGTTACCAAAGAAAAAACACAAATTTCTACTCGTTATAAAGGAAAACACAAATTTCCGGCGATGTCAACTCGTTATTAGGGAAAAGACATTTTTACGGAAGGACAACTCGTTACCGAGAGAAAAACACAAATTTGAACTCGTTAATAAGAAGAAAACATGAATTCGAACTCGTTACCAAAGAAAAAACACAAATTTCTACTCGTTATAAAGGAAAACACAAATTTCCGGCGATGTCAACTCGTTATTAGGGAAAAAGACATTTTTTACGGAAGGACAACTCGTTACCGAGAAAAACACAAATTTGAACTCGTTAATAAGAAGAAAACATGAATTCGAACTCGTTACCAAAGAAAAAACACAAATTTTACTCGTTATAAAGGGAAAACACAAATTTCCGGCGATGTCAACTCGTTATTAGGGAAAAAGACATTTTTTACGGAAGGACAACTCGTTACCAGAGAAAAACACAAATTTGAACTCGTTAATAAGAAGAAAACATGAATTCGAACTCGTTACCAAAGAAAAAACACAAATTTCTACTCGTTATAAAGGAAAACACAAATTTCCGGCGATGTCAACTCGTTATTAGGGAAAAAGACATTTTTTACGGAAGGACAACTCGTTACCGAGAGAAAAACACAAATTTGAACTCGTTAATAAGAAGAAAACATGAATTCGAACTCGTTACCAAAGAAAAAACACAAATTTCTACTCGTTATAAAGGGAAAACACAAATTTCCGGCGATGTCAACTCGTTATTGGGAAAAAGACATTTTTTCTTGGAAGGACAACTCGTTACCGAGAGAAAAACACAAATTTGAACTCGTTAATAAGAAGAAAACATGAATTCGAACTCGTTACCAAAGAAAAAACACAAATTTCTACTCGTTATAAAGGAAAACACAAATTTCCGGCGATGTCAACTCGTTATTAGGAAAAAGACATTTTTTACGGAAGGACAACTCGTTACCGAGAGAAAAACACAAATTTGAACTCGTTAATAAGAAGAAAACATGAATTCGAACTCGTTACCAAAGAAAAACACAAATTTCTACTCGTTATAAAGGAAAACACAAATTTCCGGCGATGTCAACTCGTTATTAGGGAAAAGACATTTTTCGGAAGGACAACTCGTTACCGAGAGAAAAACACAAATTTGAACTCGTTAATAAGAAGAAAACATGAATTCGAACTCGTTACCAAAGAAAAAACACAAATTTCTACTCGTTATAAAGGGAAAACACAAATTTCCGGCGATGTCAACTCGTTATTAGGGAAAAAGACATTTTTTTACGGAAGGACAACTCGTTACCGAGAGAAAAACACAAATTTGAACTCGTTAATAAGAAGAAAACATGAATTCGAACTCGTTACCAAAGAAAAAACACAAATTTCTACTCGTTATAAAGGAAAACACAAATTTCCGGCGATGTCAACTCGTTATTCGGGAAAAAGACATTTTTTACGGAAGGACAACTCGTTACCGAGAGAAAAACACAAATTTGAACTCGTTAATAAGAAGAAAACATGAATTCGAACTCGTTACCAAAAGAAAAAACACAAATTTCTACTCGTTATAAAGGAAAACACAAATTTCCGGCGATGTCAACTCGTTATTAGGGAAAAAGACATTTTTTACGGAAGGACAACTCGTTACCGAGAGAAAAACACAAATTTGAACTCGTTAATAAGAAGAAAACATGAATTCGAACTCGTTACCAAAGAAAAAACACAAATTTCTACTCGTTATAAAGGAAAACACAAATTTCCGGCGATGTCAACTCGTTATTAGGAAAAAGACATTTTTTCTGGAAGGACAACTCGTTACCGAGAGAAAAACACAAATTTGAACTCGTTAATAAGAAGAAAACATGAATTCGAACTCGTTACCAAAGAAAAAACACAAATTTCTACTCGTTATAAAGGAAAACACAAATTTCCGGCGATGTCAACTCGTTATTAGGGAAAAAGACATTTTTTACGGAAGGACAACTCGTTACCAGAGAAAAACACAAATTTGAACTCGTTAATAAGAAGAAAACATGAATTCGAACTCGTTACCAAAGAAAAAACACAAATTTTACTCGTTATAAAGAGAAAACACAAATTTCCGGCGATGTCAACTCGTTATTAGGGAAAAAGACATTTTTTTACGGAAGGACAACTCGTTACCGAGAGAAAAACACAAATTTGAACTCGTTAATAAGAAGAAAACATGAATTCGAACTCGTTACCAAAGAAAAAACACAAATTTCTACTCGTTATAAAGGGAAAACACAAATTTCCGGCGATGTCAACTCGTTATTAAGGAAAAAGACATTTTTTTTACGGAAGGACAACTCGTTACCGAGAGAAAAACACAAATTTGAACTCGTTAATAAGAAGAAAACATGAATTCGAACTCGTTACCAAAGAAAAAACACAAATTTCTACTCGTTATAAAGGAAAACACAAATTTCCGGCGATGTCAACTCGTTATTCGGGAAAAAAGACATTTTTTCGGAAGGACAACTCGTTACCGAGAGAAAAACACAAATTTGAACTCGTTAATAAGAAGAAAACATGAATTCGAACTCGTTACCAAAGAAAAAACACAAATTTCTACTCGTTATAAAGGGAAAACACAAATTTCCGGCGATGTCAACTCGTTATTAGGGAAAAAGACATTTTTTTTACGGAAGGACAACTTGTTACCGAGAGAAAAACACAAATTTGAACTCGTTAATAAGAAGAAAACATGAATTCGAACTCGTTACCAAAGAAAAAACACAAATTTCTACTCGTTATAAAGGAAAACACAAATTTCCGGCGATGTCAACTCGTTATTAGGGAAAAAGACAATTTTTTCCTGGAAGGACAACTCGTTACCGAGAGAAAAACACAAATTTGAACTCGTTAATAAGAAGAAAACATGAATTCGAACTCGTTACCAAAGAAAAAACACAAATTTCTACTCGTTATAAAGGAAAACACAAATTTCCCTCGATGTCAACTCGTTATTCGGGGAAAAAGACATTTTTTTGGAAGGACAACCTTTTACCGAGAGAAAAACACAAATTTGAACTCGTTAATAAGAAGAAAACATGAATTCGAACTCGTTACCAAAGAAAAAACACAAATTTCTACTCGTTATAAAGGGAAAACACAAATTTCCGGCGATGTCAACTCGTTATTAGGGAAAAAGACATTTTTTACGGAAGGACAACTCGTTACCGAGAGAAAAACACAAATTTGAACTCGTTAATAAGAAGAAAACATGAATTCGAACTCGTTACCAAAGAAAAAAACACAAATTTTACTCGTTATAAAGAGAAAACACAAATTTCCGGCGATGTCAACTCGTTATTAGGGAAAAAAAACATTTAATCTACAAGGACAACTCGTTACCAGTGAAAAACACAAATTTGAACTCGTTAATAAGAAGAAAACATGAATTCGAACTCGTTACCAAAGAAAAACACAAATTTCTACTCGTTATAAAGGGAAAACACAAATTTCCGGCGATGTCAACTCGTTATTAGGGAAAAAGACATTTTTTTTCTGGAAGGACAACTCGTTACCAGAGAAAAACACAAATTTGAACTCGTTAATAAGAAGAAAACATGAATTCGAACTCGTTACCAAAAGAAAAAACACAAATTTTACTCGTTATAAAAGGGAAAACACAAATTTCCGGCGATGTCAACTCGTTATTAGGGAAAAAAAACATTTAATCTACAAGGACAACTCGTTACCGAGAGAAAAACACAAATTTGAACTCGTTAAATAGAAGAAAACATGAATTCGAACTCGTTACCAAAGAAAAAACACAAATTTCTACTCGTTATAAAGGGAAAACACAAATTTCCGGCGATGTCAACTCGTTATTCGGGAAAAAAGACATTTTTTTACGGAAGGACAACTCGTTACCGAGTGAAAAACACAAATTTGAACTCGTTAATAAGAAGAAACATGAATTCGAACTCGTTACCAAAAAGACAAAACACAAATTTCTACTCGTTATAAAGGGAAAACACAAATTTCCGGCGATGTCAACTCGTTATTAGGGAAAAAGACATTTTTTTACGGAAGGACAACTTGTTACCGAGAGAAAAACACAAATTTGAACTCGTTAATAAGAAGAAAACATGAATTCGAACTCGTTACCAAAGAAAAAACACAAATTTTTACTCGTTATAAAGGGAAAACACAAATTTCCGGCGATGTCAACTCGTTATTAGGGAAAAAGACATTTTTTTCTTGGAAGGACAACTCGTTACCGAGAAAAACACAAATTTGAACTCGTTAATAAGAAGAAAACTTGAATTCGAACTCGTTACCAAAGAAAAAACACAAATTTCTACTCGTTATAAAGGGAAAACACAAATTTCCCTCGATGTCAACTCGTTATTCGGGAAAAAGACATTTTTTTTCGGAAGGACAACTTGTTACCGAGAGAAAAACACAAATTTGAACTCGTTAATAGAAGAAAACATGAATTCGAACTCGTTACCAAAGAAAAAACACAAATTTCTACTCATTATAAAGGGAAAACACAAATTTCCGGCGATGTCAACTCGTTATTAGGGAAAAAGGCATTTTTTTCTGGAAGGACAACTCGTTACCAGAGAAAAACACAAATTTGAACTCATTAATAAGAAGAAAACATGAAATCGAACTCGTTACCAAAGAAAAAAACACAAATTTTTACTCGTTATAAAGAGAAAACACAAATTTTCGGCGATGTCAACTCGTTATTAGGGGAAAAAAACATTTAATCTACAAGGACAACTCGTTACCGAGAGAAAACCACAAATTTGAACTCGTTAATAAGAAGAAAACATGAATTCGAACTCGTTACCAAAGAAAAAACACAAATTTCTACTCGTTATAAAGGGAAAACACAAATTTTCGGCGATGTCAACTCGTTATTAGGGAAAAAAAACATTTAATCTACAAGGACAACTCGTTACCAGTGAAAAACACAAATTTGAACTCGATAATAAGAAGAAAACATGAATTCGAACTCGTTACCAAAGAAAAAACACAAATTTCTACTCATTATAAAGGAAAACACAAATTTCCGGCGATGTCAACTCGTTATTAGGGAAAAAGACATTTTTTACGGAAGGACAACTTGTTACCGAGAGAAAAACACAAATTTGAACTCGTTAATAAGAAGAAACCATGAATTCGAACTCGTTACCAAAGAAAAAACACAAATTTTTACTCGTTATAAAGAGAAAACACAAATTTCCGGCGATGTCAACTCGTTATTAGGGAAAAAGGCAATTTTCCTGGAAGGACAACTCGTTACCGAGAGAAAAACACAAATTTGAACTCGTTAATAAGAAGAAAACTTGAATTCGAACTCGTTACCTAAGAAAAAACACAAATTTCTACTCGTTATAAAGGGAAAACACAAATTTCCCTCGATGTCAACTCGTTATTCGGGAAAAAAAGACATTTTTACGGAAGGACAACCTTTTACCGAGAAAAACACAAATTTGAACTCGTTAATAAGAAGAAAACATGAATTCGAACTCGTTACCAAAGAAAAAACACAAATTTCTACTCATTATAAAGGGAAAACACAAATTTCCGGCGATGTCAACTCGTTATTAGGAAAAAGACATTTTTTTACGGAAGGACAACTCGTTACCGAGAGAAAAACACAAATTTGAACTCGTTAATAAGAAGAAAACATGAATTCGAACTCGTTACCAAAGAAAAAAACACAAATTTTTACTCGTTATAAAGAGAAAACACAAATTTTCGGCGATGTCAACTCGTTATTAGGGAAAAAGACATTTTTTCTGGAAGGACAACTCGTTACCAGTGAAAAACACAAATTTGAACTCGATAATAAGAAGAAAACATGAATTCGAACTCGTTACCAAAGAAAAAACACAAATTTCTACTCGTTATAAAGGGAAAACACAAATTTCCGGCGATGTCAACTCGTTATTAGGGAAAAAGACATTTTTTTCTGGAAGGACAACTCGTTACCAGAGAAAAACACAAATTTGAACTCGTTAATAAGAAGAAAACATGAATTCGAACTCGTTACCAAAGAAAAAAACATAAATTTTTACTCGTTATAAAGAGAAAACACAAATTTCCGGCGATGTCAACTCGTTATTAGGGAAAAAAAAACATTTAATCTACAAGGACAACTCGTTACCGGAGAAAAACACAAATTTGAACTCGTTAAATAGAAGAAAACATGAATTCGAACTCGTTACCAAAGAAAAAACACAAATTTCTACTCGTTATAAAGGGAAAACACAAATTTCCGGCGATGTCAACTCGTTATTCGGGAAAAAGACATTTTTACGGAAGGACTACTCGTTACCGAGTGAAAAACACAAATTTGAACTCGTTAATAAGAAGAAAACTTGAATTCGAACTCGTTACCAAAGACAAAACACAAATTTCTACTCGTTATAAAGGGAAAACACAAATTTCCGGCGATGTCAACTCGTTATTAGGGAAAAAGACATTTTTTACGGAAGGACAACTTGTTACCGAGAGAAAAACACAAATTTGAACTCGTTAATAAGAAGAAAACATGAATTCGAACTCGTTACCAAAGAAAAAACACAAATTTTTACTCGTTATAAAGAGAAAACACAAATTTCCGGCGATGTCAACTCGTTATTAGGGAAAAAGGCAATTTTCCTGGAAGGACAACTCGTTACCAGAGAAAAACACAAATTTGAACTCGTTAATAAGAAGAAAACTTGAATTCGAACTCGTTACCAAAGAAAAAACACAAATTTCTACTCGTTATAAAGGGAAAACGAAAATTTCCCTCGATGTCAACTCGTTATTCGGGAAAAAGACATTTTTTCTGGAAGGACAACTTGTTACCGATGAAAAACACAAATTTGAACTCGTTAATATGAAGAAAACATGAATTCGAACTCGTTACCAAAGAAAAAACACAAATTTCTACTCATTATAAAGGGAAAACACAAATTTCCGGCGATGTCAACTCGTTATTAGGGAAAAAGGCATTTTTTTCTGGAAGGACAACTCGTTACCAGAGAAAAACACAAATTTGAACTCATTAATAAGAAGAAAACATGAAATCGAACTCGTTACCAAAGAAAAAAACACAAATTTTTACTCGTTATAAAGAGAAAACACAAATTTTCGGCGATGTCAACTCGTTATTAGGGAAAAAAACATTTAATCTACAAGGACAACTCGTTACCAGAGAAAACCACAAATTTGAACTCGTTAATAAGAAGAAAACATGAATTCGAACTCGTTACCAAAGAAAAAACACAAATTTCTACTCGTTATAAAGGGAAAACACAAATTTCCGGCGATGTCAACTAGT
This sequence comes from Gentiana straminea, assembly GCA_036785695.1. Lineage (NCBI taxonomy): Eukaryota > Viridiplantae > Streptophyta > Magnoliopsida > Gentianales > Gentianaceae > Gentiana > Gentiana straminea. Next base: position 24,889 of record JAVUPR010000541.1, read on the forward strand.
TATTCTAGAAAAAGACATTTTTTTCTACGGAAGGACAACTCGTTACCAGTGAAAAACACAAATTTGAACTCGATAATAAGAAGAAAACATGAATTCGAACTCGTTACCAAAGAAAAAACACAAATTTCTACTCATTATAAAGGGAAAACACAAATTTCCGGCGATGTCAACTCGTTATTAGGGAAAAAGACATTTTTACGGAAGGACAACTCGTTACCGAGAGAAAAACACAAATTTGAACTCGTTAATAAGAAGAAAACATGAATTCGAACTCGTTACCAAAGAAAAAAACACAAATTTTTACTCGTTATAAAGAGAAAACACAAATTTCCGGCGATGTCAACTCGTTATTAGGGAAAAAAAACATTTAATCTACAAGGACAACTCGTTACCGAGAGAAAAACACAAATTTGAACTCGTTAAATAGAAGAAAACATGAATTCGAACTCGTTACCAAAGAAAAAACACAAATTTCTACTCGTTATAAAGGGAAAACACAAATTTCCGGCGATGTCAACTCGTTATTCGGGAAAAAAGACATTTTTTCTGGAAGGACTACTCGTTACCAGTGAAAAACACAAATTTGAACTCGTTAATAAGAAGAAAGCTTGAATTCGAACTCGTTACCAAAGAAAAAACACAAATTTCTACTCGTTATAAAGGGAAAACACAAATTTCCGGCGATGTCAACTCGTTATTAGGGAAAAAGACATTTTTTTCGGAAGGACAACTTGTTACCGAGAGAAAAACACAAATTTGAACTCGTTAATAAGAAGAAAACATGAATTCGAACTCGTTACCAAAGAAAAAACACAAATTTTTACTCGTTATAAAGAGAAAACACAAATTTCCGGCGATGTCAACTCGTTATTAGGGAAAAAGGCAATTTTCTGGAAGGACAACTCGTTACCGAGAGAAAAACACAAATTTGAACTCGTTAATAAGAAGAAAACTTGAATTCGAACTCGTTACCAAAGAAAAAACACAAATTTCTACTCGTTATAAAGGGAAAACACAAATTTCCGGCGATGTCAACTCGTTATTAGGGAAAAATACATTTTTTACGGACCTCTTGAATCTCTAAATTCAAGTTGAAGAACCGCAAAGGATGAATGTGAAGATGTGAAGAGCACCACGGTCTTCCGATCGTGTGATCCAAGCAATTCCCGGTGGAAGGAATTCTCGACTCGAACCCTTCCGATGTGCTACCGGAAAAATCTCCAAGATTTCTCCCCAAATCTCCCTTGGCCGAATTCTTTTCTTCTCTCTACTATAGGGAGAAGTCGAATTTTTGTGTGTGTTGAGGCTTGGGAGAACTCTCTTTATATAGGAGAGTAAAACTTAGCCTCCAAGGATTTTTATTTATCAAACAAAATAAATCCTTTAATAAAAGATAATTCCATAATATCCTAGAACAAATCTAGAATAATATTTATCTTTATTATTTACCATAAATATTTATCCAATAAATATTTTATGCACATGTCTTATTAATCACAAGAAAACTAATTTCTTGTTGACTAAAATATGCATGGGGGCCGAAAATTTTAATCCTTGTGACCTAGTCACAAATTTCGACCATGACACACTTTTGGGCCAAGATTATGAAAAATGTCTTTTCCATATATTTAATTATTTAGCCCAACTAATTTAATAGTCCACTTAAACAATTAATTCACATATCGTTTTAATAAAGTCCAACAAGAACTAAATTAATATTATCGGGATTCGACGTCCGAGAATAGCTATGCTATATTAGGAGGCACGTCGGGGACCATGGACTAATAATCGGCGGCTCCGATAAATCAAATAAATAATTATAGAATAATTATATCCGATAAATCAATCACGGGAATATGCCACCATAATCCCGTATTTGCACTCCTCCGATTATAAGATTATATTTATCTCCTCACGAGAATAATAATAAGCGTCCATTGATATAATCATTACATATGGATTAATCCTCATAGGTTGTTCATTCTAAATCGGGAAGTTACCGTTAACCACTTTTAAGAACCTCTTATCCTTATTTACCATTAACCCCCTAGTGATCAATTAATTCATACAACTCTTTGGTAGCTAATCGGTGTAATATGAACTCGTACGATCGATCGGTTTCTAGGATTAACAAATAAGGGAAGCTGTCTATCTACTTCCATAAATGGAAGGAATGGATTCCGTATACGTGATAACACGGACTACTCACTCAATCCGAGTACAATGCCAAGATGGGGTAATTCGGACCACGGACTCGGTGTAATCCTTAACCGTCAAGTCAAACTTCATGCGATTCAAGCGGTTGAGCGTGATCACCTCGGGATTAAGATATATCCATAAATATGATCATCCATTGATTCGATAAGACTTCTCGATTACGGAATTATATCGTGAACTCTAATCAAATCGGTCCGGCCATATATGATATATCTATCATATATAAATGCCCCATTAGGTTCTCTTAACCGAAAGTCCGGATAAGACAATCACACCTATTGTGTTACGGGCGCATTAATAGCACGTTAAAGGAGAGACCCGATACTCTCGATTAACTTTACTACGGGCTAATTGTATTTTAAGTACATCTTCACTAACTCAATCCTCCCGTGTATATACCATACAACGAGTTAAGTGATTACATAAACGATATACTTTAGGGTTTTACGTAGTGTAAATACTATTGTCACATCGGTGAATATGAGAATAATAAATATGAATAATAACATCATTTCATTTATTAAATAAAACAATTACAAAATTGTCTTTCGGGCATCACACCTAACAATCTCCCACTTGCACGAAAGCATGTGATTAATTGTTTTAGAGCACACCTATTATTTAAAATACGCAAACTATCACTCCCACTTGCTCTAAAGCAAATGAGACATGTCTCTAATACCTATAGTCTCCAAGTGTCGACTAAAAGCTTCAATCGACGGCGTCTTGGTGAATGGATCGGCGGGATTATCGGCGGAGGCGATTTTCTTGACGGAAATGTCCCCTACATCGACAAAATCGTTGATCACCCGGTATTTTCTCTCTATATGCTTCGACTTCTTGTGCTTTCGAGGTTCTCTAGAGTTGGCAATGGCCCCATTGTTATCACAATAGAGAGTAATAGGATCTTCGACATTCGGGACAACGCCTAATCCGGCGATGAACTTTCTTAACCAAGCTGCTTCTTTAGGCGCCTCCGAGGCCGCTATGAACTCGGCTTCCATTGTTGAATCGGCTGTCTTTGGATTGCTTTTGGCTTCTCCATTCTCTTGCACCGCCACCAAGCGTAAACAACGAACCGAGAGGTAGATTTAGAATCATCTCTGTCGGTGAAAATCGAGAATCGGTGTACCCCGCTAGCTCCAAACTCCCACTCGAATAGACGAGCATATAATTTACGGTTCTCTTCAAATATTTGATGAGATTCTTTCTCTCTTTGTCCGGTGCGGTTGCCACTGGATTTGGCGAAAACGGTGACTAATCCAACGCCGTAACAAATGTCGGGTCTCGTACACCTCATAGCATACATAAGACTACCAACGGCCGAGGCATATGGCACTCTTCCCGTAGCTTCGGCCTGCGGGGGTTTGAGGCCCACGAGACTTAGATAGGTAAACGCCGTGACGGGTTGGTAGAAAACCCTTCTTTGCGTTCTCCATCTTGAAGCGTGCCGGCACCTTATCTATATAAGTTGCTTGGGACGAGCTAACATCTGTTCTTACGATCCCTTATAATTTGGATCCACTAGAACATAACTCGCTTCTCCCAAATCTTTCATTCGGAATTGCGTGGTCAACCAACTTTTCACGTCGGACATCATCCCCTTATCGTTGCCAATTAGGAGTATGTCATCAACGTACAACACTAGAAATACAACACTATCTTTGATAACCTTCTTGTACACACAAGATTCGGCAAAGTGTTGTTCGAAATCATAAGACTTGATCGTGTGATCGAATCTATGATACCGGGAACGGGATGCTTGCTTCAACCCATAAATGGATGCGAGCAACTTGCACACCATGTGCTCTCGACCTTCTTCAATGAATCCCTACGGTTCTTTGCATATAGATTTCCTCGTCAAGAAAGCCGTTGAGAAACTTATTTGTCTTAACATCCATTTGCCGGATTTCATAATCCGGACATGCGGCAATCGAAAGGAGGATGCGGATGGTTTTCATCATGGCCACGGGTGAGAAGGTTTCCTCGTAGTCTATACCCTCTCATTGTGTGTAACCTTTGGCTACCGGCCGTGCTTTGAAGGTTTCAACCTTCCCATCTACTCCTCTCTTTCGCTTGTAGAGCCATTTACATCCAATGGGCCTTTCACCACGAGGAAGTTCTACAAGTTTCCCGGGCCGAGTTAGAGTACATAGACTCCATCTCTTGATTCATTGCGTCAATCCATTTATCCTTATCGTGATCCGGTAAGGCTTCTTATAGGTCGGAGGATCATCTTCCACCCATCGGGCGACTACGTTTGCCTCTAAATCCATGCCGTACCGAGCCGGTGGCCGAACCACTCTCGCGGTACGTACGGGTGGAACGAGGAATGTCGGAAGTATTTGTTGTATTATTAGTGTTGTTTACGGGAACATCGGCGGCCACAATAGGCACGATGTCATCGGAGAGTAATTCCTCTAGTACAATTGTACTTCGAGGTACGTGGTCTTTCATATAACTTTCCTCCAAAAACGTAGCGTTAGTCGAGACTAGCACTTTGTTATCTTCCGGATCGTAAAATAGACCACCACGTGTACCTTTTGCATAGCCAACAAACAAACATACTTTCGTACGTGATTGTAGCTTGGTAGTCTTGTCCATCGGCACGTGTGCGGGACAACCCCGTATGCGGAAGTGACGAAGGCTTTCGCGATGTCCGGACCACATCTCAATGGGTGTCTTTTCGACGGACTTTGACGGTGCGCATTCAAAATGTAGACCGGCGCCACAAAAGCATAACCCCAAAAGGATATAGGTAGTGAGGCGTAGCTCATCATTGATCGACCATGTTGATCAATGTCACTGTTTCTCCTCTCGGCAACTCCGTTTCTTTGAGGTGTCCTAGGCGGCGGCGAACGTTGGAAACAAATTCCTTTTTCGGCCAAGTAGTCAATGAACTCGGTATCTAAATACTCACCTCCACGATCCGAGCGGAGGCATTTCAATGACTTGCCTAGTTGCCTTTCGGCTTACGCTTGGAACTCCTTGAACTTTCCAAAAGCCTCGGACTTTCTATGCGACGGATAAACATAACCGAATCTCGAGTAATCATCAATGAAAGTCACAAAGTACTCGTATCCGCCTACAGCTTGTACGTTCATCGGACCACAAAGGTACGAATGCACTAAGTCTAGAGTTCACTGTGGCTCTATTACCCTTTGATGAGAAGGGACGCTTAGTCATTTTTCCCTCCGGGCAACACTCGCGGACGGGTAGTGTGTCAACGGATGACTCACCTAAGGCATTAACCTTTTCAAGTCTTTTGAGTCTTTCCAAGGAAATATGGCCAAGCCTTAGATGCCACAAGTATGTTTTATCTTCTTTTACTTGAGAAACTTTACGCCTTTTTGCGGATCTTTGATGAGCGAGTTTTAAACATTTCGGTATTAAGTAGGGGAGCTTTATGTGGTCTTACAAAATATAAACCATTTTCATTTATAGTTGAACACAATTCAAAGCCATTCTTTGAAATAACAAATTCACCATTCAAACTTGAAACGAGAAAATGATTGTTCAACTAAGGCGCGAATAAGAAATCAAATTTCTCTGAAATTGGGAATAAAATAAACATTGTCTAAATGTAAAATTCTATTATTAAAATGCAAGTCCACGGCTCCCCTTTGCTTTAGCCGAAATGAGCGCCCCGGTGCCTACTCGCATCAACTTGAGAACCCTCTTCCCGGCTCCTCGTACGAACTAAGAATACGCAATGAAGAACATACATGGTTAGTAGCTCCGGTATCAAGTATCCAAGTGGACACATCTTTAGCTACATTAAAAGATTCCAAGAATAGTAATTCCAAATTACCTTTCTTATCTTTCCCGGCGACGACCTTGACTTTGCCATCTTTCACATCACGAAGGTATTCGGGACAATGGCGTCGCCAATGTCCTACCTCCTTACAGTAAAAGCATTTGCCCTTGGGCTTGGACTCGTCAACTTTCTTGGCAGCCTTTTTCTTCATTGGCTTGGGCACGGGTGCAACACTACCCTTCTTCTTCGGTTTCGCCTTAGGCTTGTTTGATGACACGGCTTCGGCCATATTGGCTTCGACTTTCTTATCCCTACTTGGACCTTATCTTTCGATAGCGAGGCCCTCGTAGATAGTCGGTTCATTCGGCATCTGTGTCATGGTCAACTCATATTTGCCCGTCGGATGCGAGTTTTGAACGGGATAAACTCGGGAGTCAACGATTCCAAAATCATTGATACTTGAGTTGCTTCGTCGAACTTTGATCCATGAATACCGGCGTCATTGAAGTAGCGATCATATTCGGAACATGACCATTCAACTTTGCTTGACCTTTCTTCAATTTCGTGTTGACGGCCAACTTTGATGGCATCGTGTCTTGCTTGGTTGCTAGGTGATCCAAACATCGTAGTAAGTTTCCGCATGATTTCTCCTGAGACTCAAACTCTTCAATGCGGGTCCTAATAACCTCCGACAACGCCGCCGGGATGATCCCACGAGCCCGGTTATACGCCGATCCGGCGATTACGGTTGTTCGATCTCGGCTTTACCCGGGTTTTTGGATCGCCGGCGTAGGGCATTCGAAGTAAGTACATGTTGCACATTCTCGTACGTGAGCACCACGTTTAAGTTACTCTTCCATTTCTTAAAGTTGTTTCCCGTTAATTTTTCGGACGGTAAAGCGAAATTTGAGCGGACATTTTTCTTTGAAAATAAAATGACATGTATTAATTCAAGTTTAACACTACTATATTAAATTTTAGGAATTGTAAACTAAAAAATAAGTCTACTCTGCCATTCGAGGTTTTAACCTCGCATCTCGGTGCCGCCTTAGGGTAGGTCAAAAAGATGACGGTTAAATCGAGACAATCTCATCAATGAATAACTTGTGAGAATCAAACATCCCACGGGAATCGAACATCCCTTTATTCATTGACTACCTTCCTTTTTTAGCCTAGATATTATCAAGAATACCCGTGATGAGTGTGACCTACTATATCGGTTCTCTTAGGTACGCTCCGAGTATGCCGTCTTAGGATAGGTCGGTGACCCGACGAGTACCCGAGAAAACCTATCCTTTCGGAGACCAAGCCATGAATGTTGATAGGGGCGAACACCATCCTTAGGGGGACGAAATCAAAGCGCCTCGAGGCGTCACCCTTCTCTCACTTACTTGTATCATAGTAGAGGCCGTGGGGTTGGGTTGTCGCCTCCCCGCTCCCACTCAATAATTTGGAAGTGGTTGTGGGTTAACTAACCACGTCTTTTTGATGTTATCATAAAAGCTCATCAAATCAAGGATTCCGAATGGTGTCGGTAACGTAGGCAAGCCTACCCGTCCTATTCGTTGGAACATATGTGACGGTCGGACGAAATCGGGTCAAGACGGCCTCGTTGAGATAAGAAGGAATCACCCCTCCGTTCTCCGGTGTAGCTTAGTCTTGCCGGACCCCCGTGCATACATCACACTAGGAGGGTTAAGTCGGTCGAGCCTAGCTCGGTTGACCACCCAACTATAAGCGAACCGTTTTTATCCAAGATTTTTTGTTCTTTTACCATCATTCAATCTCGTAGACACTACGAATTGAAAACGTGATCTCGTTTGGGTTTTAAGGCGGTTCACCGAGAACACACACCGAAAAGCCTAACGATTTCATAACCCGTCCTCGGATCATTAATTAGTTACTAAATTCATTAATTACCACGTATTAATTAAATTTCAACTAATTACACGAGTTTGAATACATGCCTATTTTAATTACCAAAATTAAAATTCTACATGTATGCATGGAGTGGATTTATGATATGATGCATGTCATGGCAATTCCGATTTTATATCTATTTTATGATCGAACACATAAAAAATAAATTGCGGAAATTTAAACACCGAGATGGATTGTTGGTACCCCCGTAACTAATCTATCCTAGGAAAAATAAATTACAATCTTCTTGTCTTCGAGTCTTGATCTTCGAATCTTGAACTCGAACCGCCGGAACACGAACCACGAACACCCGAGAGGAGAAAAGGTCTTTTTAATTAAATAAATCCAATTTATTTTAATTATTCATATATTTAATTTTATTATGTTACATGCGGTGCTTTTAATTTATTTTCCAAAAAATAAATTTTTTTTTTTTTTTTTTTTTTCTTCATGCGGCAGTTGAAAGATCATAATAAAAAAAAAAATTAGGTCACATAAAAAAGTTTCATGCGGCCGCAACAAAAATAAACCACTAGCCGCATCTTTTTTATTAAACGGGACTTATAGCGACGCTTTTCGGCGTCGCGAAAGTCTGTAGCGATTTTTTAATAAAATTCATCCGTTTCTCCTCGTTCATACCTTGGGTTTCGTCTTGATCTTCAATTTTTCAGCAAGATCTTCATCTTTTCCAGCCCGGATAATCAAAATAACAATAAAAGATGCTACTTTTTACATAAATCTCGAAAAGAAAGACATAAAAAAAATACAATTCTATGCTCAATTGTTCTTAAACAAAGGAGCTACAATAGATCTAACGAGTAAACGGTACCAACCCCAATCCATCTCTTCAACCAAGACATTCATAACATAAAAAAAATTAAATCATGCGTCGGCCCTATTTTTAAAAAAAAATTGGGACAAAAAAAAATCTACATGTTTTACCACTCCTAGATCTAATATTTTATACGTATAAATATAGATCACCATAGCGACGATACCACTTGTTAGTAATATTGTCCGCAACGGAAGCGATTTATGGATCTAGATCTATATAATATGCGTAATAAAACAACTAGATCTATTCTACAAGGGGGATGTAGATCATACCTCTTGAATCTCTAAATTCAAGTTGAAGAACCGCAAAGGATGAATGTGAAGATGTGAAGAGCACCACGGTCTTCCGATCGTGTGATCCAAGCAATTCCCGGTGGAAGGAATTCTCGACTCGAACCCTTCCGATATGCTACCGGAAAAATCTCCAAGATTTCTCCCCAAATCTCCCTTGGCCGAATTCTTTTCTTCTCTCTCTATAGGGAGAAGTCGAATTTTTATGTGTGTGTTGAGGCTTGGGAGAACTCTCTTTATATAGGAGAGTAAAACTTAGCCTCCAAGGATTTTTATTTATCAAACAAAATAAATCCTTTAATAAAAGATAATTCCATAATATCCTAGAACAAATCTAGAATAATATTTATCTTTATTATTTACCATAAATATTTATCCAATAAATATTTTATGCACATGTCTTATTAATCACAAGAAAACTAATTTCTTGTTGACTAAAATATGCATGGGGGCCGAAAATTTTAATCCTTGTGACCTAGTCACAAATTTCGACCATGACACACTTTTGGGCCAAGATTATGAAAAATGTCTTTTCCATATATTTAATTATTTAGCCCAACTAATTTAATAGTCCTTAAACAATTAATTCACATATCGTTTTAATAAAGTCCAACAAGAACTAAATTAATATTATCGGGATTCGACGTCCGAGAATAGCTATGCTATATTAGGAGGCACGTCGGGGACCATGGACTAATAATCGGCGGCTCCGATAAATCAAATAAATAATTATAGAATAATTATATCCGATAAATCAATCACGGGAATATGCCACCATAATCCCGTATTTGCACTCCTCCGATTATAAGATTATATTTATCTCCTCACGAGAATAATAATAAGCGTCCATTGATATAATCATTACATATGGATTAATCCTCATAGGCTTGTTCATTCTAAATCGGGAAGTTACCGTTAACCACTTTTAAGAACCTCTTATCCTTATTTACCATTAACCCCCTAGTGATCAATTAATTCATACAACTCATGGTAGCTAATCGGTGTAATATGAACTCGTACGATCGATCGGTTTCTAGGATTAACAAATAAAGGAAGCTAATGTACATCTACTTCCATAAATGGAAGGAATGGATTCCGTATACGTGATAACACGGACTACTCACTCAATCCGGTACAATGCCAAGATGGGGTAATTCGGACCACGGACTCGGTGTAATCCTTAACCGTCAAGTCAAACTTCATGCTTGATTCAAGCGAGTTGATTTGTGATCACCTCGGGATTAAGATATATCCATAAATATGATCATCCATTGATTCGATAAGACTTCTCGATTACGGAATTATATCGTGAACTACAATCAAATCGGTCCGATATTTTATATGATATATCTATCATATATAAATGCCCCCATTAGGTTCTCTTAACCGAAAGTCCGGATAAGACAATCACACCTATTGTGTTACGAGAAGAACAAGAGCTAGACTATATTAATAACAAGTAAACCTTTTGTGTGTATCTTCAAATATTTTGGCAATAAATATTAATCATAAGGTACGAGCCGACCCGAAAGTGCTTGATTATATCATGATCAATCTTGTAGCCTACTTGGGTATTGAGTATTTACTTTTAAGAACTTAACTTTTTACACTTGATATTTGGAACTTCGTAAAAAGAATACGATAAATTTTTTTTACAAGTGATGTCTCTTTCTCCTTCAAGTTTACTACTACGGTACCAGTGGATATGATCTCACAGGCGCATTAATAGCACGTTAAAGGAGAGACCCGATACTCTCGATTAACTTTACTACGGGCTAATTGTATTTTAAGTACATCTTCACTAACTCAATCCTCCCGTGTATATACCATACAACTTTGAGTTAAGTGATTACATAAACGATATACTTTAGGGTTTTACGTAGTGTAAATACTATTGTCACATCGGTGAATATGAGAATAATAAATATGAATAATAACATCATTTCATTTATTAAATAAAACAATTACAAAATTGTCTTTCGGGCATCACACCTAACAAAATTTGAACTCGTTAATAAGAAGAAAACATGAATTCGAACTCGTTACCAAAGAAAAAACACAAATTTTTACTCGTTATAAAGAGAAAACACAAATTTCCGGCAATGTCAACTCGTTATTAGGGAAAAAGGCAATTTTCTGGAAGGACAACTCGTTACCGAGAGAAAAACACAAATTTGAACTCGTTAATAAGAAGAAAACTTGAATTCGAACTCGTTACCAAAGAAAAAACACAAATTTCTACTCGTTATAAAGGGAAAACGCAAATTTCCCTCGATGTCAACTCGTTATTCAGGAAAAAGACATTTTTTCTGGAAGGACAACTTGTTACCAGTGAAAAACACATATTTGAACTCGTTAATATGAAGAAAACATGAATTCGAACTCGTTACCAAAGAAAAAACACAAATTTCTACTCATTATAAAGGGAAAACACAAATTTCCGGCGATGTCAACTCGTTATTAGGGAAAAAGACATTTTTTTACGGAAGGACGACTCGTTACCGAGAGAAAAACACAAATTTGAACTCATTAATAAGAAGAAAACATGAAATCGAACTCGTTACCAAAGAAAAAAACACAAATTTTTACTCGTTATAAAGAGAAAACACAAATTTTCGGCGATGTCAACTCGTTATTAGGGAAAAAAAAACATTTAATCTACAAGGACAACTCGTTACCAGAGAAAACCACAAATTTGAACTCGTTAATAAGAAGAAAACATGAATTCGAACTCGTTACCAAAGAAAAAACACAAATTTCTACTCGTTATAAAGGGAAAACACAAATTTCCGGCGATGTCAACTAGTTATTCGGAAAAAGACATTTTTTACGGAAGGACAACTCGTTACCGATGAAAAACACAAATTTGAACTCGATAATAAGAAGAAAACATGAATTCGAACTCGTTGCCAAAAGAAAAAACACAAATTTCTACTCATTATAAAGGGAAAACACAAATTTCCGGCGATGTCAACTCGTTATTAGGGAAAAAGACATTTTTACGGAAGGACAACTCGTTACCGAGAGAAAAACACAAATTTGAACTCGTTAATAAGAAGAAAACATGAATTCGAACTCGTTACCAAAGAAAAAAAACACAAATTTTTACTCGTTATAAAGAGAAAACACAAATTTCCGGCGATGTCAACTCGTTATTAGGGAAAAAAAACATTTAATCTATAAGGACAACTCGTTACCAGAGAAAAACACAAATTTGAACTCGTTAAATAGAAGAAAACATGAATTCGAACTCGTTACCAAAGAAAAAACACAAATTTCTACTCGTTATAAAGGGAAAACACAAATTTCCGGCGATGTCAACTCGTTATTCGGGAAAAAAAGACATTTTTTGGAAGGACTACTCGTTACCGAGTGAAAAACACAAATTTGAACTCGTTAATAAGAAGAAAGCTTGAATTCGAACTCGTTACCAAAGAAAAAACACAAATTTCTACTCGTTATAAAGGGAAAACACAAATTTCCGGCGATGTCAACTCGTTATTAGGGAAAAAGACATTTTTTACGGAAGGACAACTTGTTACCGAGAGAAAAACGCAAATTTGAACTCGTTAATAAGAAGAAAACATGAATTCGAACTCGTTACCAAAGAAAAAACACAAATTTTTACTCGTTATAAAGAGAAAACACAAATTTCCGGCGATGTCAACTCGTTATTAGGGAAAAAGGCAATTTTCTGGAAGGACAACTCGTTACCGAGAGAAAAACACAAATTTGAACTCGTTAATAAGAAGAAAACTTGAATTCGAACTCGTTACCAAAAGAAAAAACACAAATTTCTACTCGTTATAAAGGGAAAACGAAAATTTCCCTCGATGTCAACTCGTTATTCGGGGAAAAAGACATTTTTTACGGAAGGACAACTTGTTACCGAGTGAAAAACACAAATTTGAACTCGTTAATATGAAGAAAACATGAATTCGAACTCGTTACCAAAGAAAAAACACAAATTTCTACTCATTATAAAGGGAAAACACAAATTTCCGGCGATGTCAACTCGTTATTAGGGAAAAAGACATTTTTTTTACGGAAGGACAACTTGTTACCGAGAGAAAAACACAAATTTGAACTCGTTAATAAGAAGAAAACATGAATTCGAACTCGTTACCAAAGAAAAAACACAAATTTTTACTCGTTATAAAGAGAAAACACAAATTTCCGGCGATGTCAACTCGTTATTAGGGAAAAAGGCAATTTTCCTGGAAGGACAACTCGTTACCGAGAGAAAAACACAAATTTGAACTCGTTAATAAGAAGAAAACTTGAATTCGAACTCGTTACCAAAGAAAAAACACAAATTTCTACTCGTTATAAATGGAAAACGAAAATTTCCCTCGATGTCAACTCGTTATTCGGGAAAAAGACATTTTTTCTGGAAGGACAACTCGTTACCAGTGAAAAACACAAATTTGAACTCGTTAATATGAAGAAAACATGAATTCGAACTCGTTACCAAAGAAAAAACACAAATTTTTACTCGTTATAAAGAGAAAACACAAATTTCCGGCGATGTCAACTCGTTATTAGGGAAAAAGACATTTTATCTGCAAGGACAACTCGTTACCAGAGAAAAACACAAATTTGAACTCGTTAATAAGAAGAAAACATGAATTCGAACTCGTTACCAAAGAAAAAACACAAATTTCTACTCCTTATAAAGGGAAAACACAAATTTCCGGCGATGTCAACTCGTTATTCGGGAAAAAAGACATTTTTTCTGAAAGGACTACTCGTTACCAGTGAAAAACACAAATTTGAACTCGTTAATAAGAAGAAAACTTGAATTTGAACTCGTTACCAAAGAAAAAACACAAATTTCTACTCGTTATAAAGGGAAAACGCAAATTTCCCTCGATGTCAACTCGTTATTCAGGAAAAAGACATTTTTTCTGGAAGGACAACTCGTTACCAGTGAAAAACACAAATTTGAACTCGTTAAATAGAAGAAAACATGAATTCGAACTCGTTACCAAAGAAAAAACACAAATTTCTACTAGTTATAAAGGGAAAACACAAATTTCCGGCGATGTCAACTCGTTATTAGGGAAAAAGACATTTTTACGGAAGGACAACTCGTTACCGAGAGAAAAACACAAATTTGAACTCGTTAATAAGAAGAAAACATTAATTCGAACTCGTTACCAAAGAAAAAACACAAATTTTTACTCGTTATAAAGAGAAAACACAAATTTCCGGCGATGTCAACTCGTTATTAGGGAAAAAGACATTTTATACGCAAGGACAACTCGTTACCGAGAGAAAAACACAAATTTGAACTCGTTAATTAGAAAAAAACATGAATTCGAACTCGTTACCAAAAGAAAAAACACAAATTTCTACTCGTTATAAAGGGAAAACACAAATTTCCGGCGATGTGAACACGTTATTAAGGAAAAAGACATTTTTACGGAAGGACAACTCGTTACCGAGAGAAAAACACAAATTTGAACTTGTTAATAAGAAGAAAACATGAATTCGAACTCGTTACCAAAGAAAAAACACAAATTTCTACTCCTTATAAAGGGAAAACACAAATTTCCGGCGATGTCAACTCATTTATTCGGGAAAAAAGACATTTTTACGGAAGGACTACTCGTTACCGATGAAAAACACAAATTTGAACTCGTTAATAAGATGAAAGCTTGAATTCGAACTCGTTACCAAAGAAAAAATACAAATTTCTACTCGTTATAAAGGGAAAACACAAATTTCCGGCGATGTCAACTCGTTATTAGGGAAAAAGACATTTTTTTTTACGGAAGGACAACTTGTTACCGAGAGAAAAACACAAATTTGAACTCGTTAATAAGAAGAAAACATGAATTCGAACTCGTTACCAAAGAAAAAACACAAATTTTTACTCGTTATAAAGAGAAAACACAAATTTCCGGCGATGTCAACTCGTTATTAGGGAAAAAGGCAATTTTCCTGGAAGGACAACTCGTTACCAGAGAAAAACACAAATTTGAACTCGTTAATAAGAAGAAAACTTGAATTCGAACTCGTTACCAAAGAAAAAACACAAATTTCTACTCGTTATAAAGGGAAAACGAAAATTTCCCTCGATGTCAACTCGTTATTCAGGAAAAAGACATTTTTTCTGGAAGGACAACTTGTTACCAGTGAAAAACACAAATTTGAACTCGTTAATATGAAGAAAACAAGAATTCGAACTCGTTACCAAAGAAAAAACACAAATTTCTACTCATTATAAAGGGAAAACACAAATTTCCGGCGATGTCAACTCGTTATTAGGGAAAAAGACATTTTTTTACGGAAGGACGACTCGTTACCGAGAGAAAAACACAAATTTGAACTCATTAATAAGAAGAAAACATGAAATCGAACTCGTTACCAAAGAAAAAAACACAAATTTTTACTCGTTATAAAGAGAAAACACAAATTTTCGGCGATGTCAACTCGTTATTAGGGAAAAAAACATTTAATCTACAAGGACAACTCGTTACACGAGAGAAAACCACAAATTTGAACTCGTTAATAAGAAGAAAACATGAATTCGAACACGTTACCAAAGAAAAAACACAAATTTCTACTCGTTATAAAGGGAAAACACAAATTTCCGGCGATGTCAACTAGTTATTACCGGAAAAGACATTTTTTACGGAAGGACAACTCGTTACCGAGTGAAAAACACAAATTTGAACTCGATAATAAGAAGAAAACATGAATTCGAACTCGTTACCAAAGAAAAAACACAAATTTTTACTCGTTATAAAGAGAAAACACAAATTTCCGGCGATGTCAACTCGTTATTAGGGAAAAAGGCAATTTTCCTGGAAGGACAACTCGTTACCGAGAGAAAAACACAAATTTGAACTCGTTAATAAGAAGAAAACTTGAATTCGAACTCGTTACCAAAAAAAAACACAAATTTCTACTCGTTATAAAGGGAAAACACAAATTTTCGGCGATGTCAACTCGTTATTAGGGAAAAATACATTTTTTACGGAAGGACAACTCGTTACCGAGAGAAAAACACAAATTTGAACTCGTTAATAAGAAGAAAACATGAATTCGAACTCGTTACCAAAGAAAAAACACAAATTTTTACCCGTTATAAAGAGAAAACACAAATTTCCGGCGATGTCAACTCGTTATTTGGGAAAAAGACATTTTATCTGCAAGGACAACTCGTTACCAGAGAAAAACACAAATTTGAACTCGTTAATAAGAAGAAAACATGAATTCGAACTCGTTACCAAAGAAAAAACACAAATTTCTACTCGTTATAAAGGAAAAAACAAATTTCCGGCGATGTCAACTCGTTATTAGGGAAAAAAGACATTTTTTTTTACGGAAGGACAACTTGTTACCGAGAGAAAAACAAAAATTTGAACTCGTTAATAAGAAGAAAACATGAATTCGAACTCGTTACCAAAGAAAAAACACAAATTTTTACTCGTTATAAAGAGAAAACACAAATTTCCGGCGATGTCAACTCGTTATTAGGGAAAAAGGCAATTTTCACTGGAAGGACAACTCGTTACCGAGAGAAAAACACAAATTTGAACTCGTTAATAAGAAGAAAACTTGAATTCGAACTCGTTACCAAAGAAAAAACACAAATTTCTACTCGTTATAAAGGGAAAACGCAAATTTCCCTCGATGTCAACTCGTTATTCGGGAAAAAGACTTTTTTTTTTTTTTTTTTTTTACGGAAGGACAACTTGTTACCGATGAAAAACACATATTTGAACTCGTTAATATGAAGAAAACATGAATTCGAACTCGTTACCAAAGAAAAAACACAAATTTCTACTCGTTATAAAGGGAAAACACAAATTTCCGGCGATGTCAACTCGTTATTAGGGAAAAAGACATTTTTTTACGGAAGGACAACTAGTTACCGATAGAAAAACACAAATTTGAACTCGTTAATAAGAAGAAAACATGAAATCGAACTCGTTACCAAAGAAAAAACACAAATTTTTACTCGTTATAAAGAGAAAACACAAATTTTCGGCGATGTCAACTCGTTATTAGGGAAAAAAACATTTTCTACGCAAGGACAACTCGTTACCGAGAGAAAACCACAAATTTGAACTCGTTAATAAGAAGAAAACATGAATTCGAACTCGTTACCAAAGAAAAAACACAAATTTCTACTCGTTATAAAGGGAAAACACAAATTTCCGGCGATGTCAACTAGTTATTACGGAAAAAGACATTTTTTAAGGAAGGACAACTCGTTACCGAGAGAAAAACACAAATTTGAACTCGATAATAAGAAGAAAACATGAATTCGAACTCGTTACCAAAGAAAAAACACAAATTTCTACTCGTTATAAAGGAAAACACAAATTTCCGGCGATGTCAACTCGTTATTCGGGAAAAAAGACATTTTTACGAAAGGACTACTCGTTACCGAGTGAAAAACACAAATTTGAACTCGTTAATAAGAGAAGAAAACTTGAATTTGAACTCGTTACCAAAGAAAAAACACAAATTTCTACTCGTTATAAAGGGAAAACGCAAATTTCCCTCGATGTCAACTCGTTATTCGGGAAAAAGACATTTTTTACGGAAGGACAACTCGTTACCGAGTGAAAAACACAAATTTGAACTCGTTAAATAAGAAGAAAACATGAATTCGAACTCGTTACCAAAAGAAAAAACACAAATTTCTACTAGTTATAAAGGGAAAACACAAATTTCCGGCGATGTCAACTCGTTATTAGGGAAAAAGACATTTTTACGGAAGGACAACTCGTTACCGAGAGAAAAACACAAATTTGAACTCGTTAATAAGAAGAAAACATTAATTCGAACTCGTTACCAAAAGAAAAAACACAAATTTTTACTCGTTATAAAGAGAAAACACAAATTTCCGGCGATGTCAACTCGTTATTAGGGAAAAAGACATTTTATACGCAAGGACAACTCGTTACCGAGAGAAAAACACAAATTTGAACTCGTTAATTAGAAAAAAACATGAATTCGAACTCGTTACCAAAGAAAAAACACAAATTTCTACTCGTTATAAAGGGAAAACACAAATTTCCGGCGATGTGAACACGTTATTAAGGAAAAAGACATTTTTTACGGAAGGACAACTCGTTACCGAGAGAAAAACACAAATTTGAACTTGTTAATAAGAAGAAAACATGAATTCGAACTCGTTACCAAAAGAAAAAACACAAATTTCTACTCCTTATAAAGGGAAAACACAAATTTCCGCGATGTCAACTCCATTTATTCGGGAAAAAGACATTTTTAAATTTGGAAGGACTACTCGTTACCGAGTGAAAAACACAAATTTGAACTCGTTAATAAGATGAAAGCTTGAATTCGAACTCGTTACCAAAGAAAAAATACAAATTTCTACTCGTTATAAAGGGAAAACACAAATTTCCGGCGATGTCAACTCGTTATTAGGGAAAAAGACATTTTTTACGGAAGGACAACTTGTTACCGGAGAAAAACACAAATTTGAACTCGTTAATAAGAAGAAAACATGAATTCGAACTCGTTACCAAAGAAAAAACACAAATTTTTACTCGTTATAAAGAGAAAACACAAATTTCCGGCGATGTCAACTCGTTATTAGGGAAAAAGGCAATTTTCTGGAAGGACAACTCGTTACCGAGAGAAAAACACAAATTTGAACTCGTTAATAAGAAGAAAACTTGAATTCGAACTCGTTACCAAAGAAAAAACACAAATTTCTACTCGTTATAAAGGGAAAACGAAAATTTCCCTCGATGTCAACTCGTTATTCAGGAAAAAGACATTTTTTCTGGAAGGACAACTTGTTACCAGTGAAAAACACAAATTTGAACTCGTTAATATGAAGAAAACAAGAATTCGAACTCGTTACCAAAGAAAAAACACAAATTTCTACTCATTATAAAGGGAAAACACAAATTTCCGGCGATGTCAACTCGTTATTAGGGAAAAAGACATTTTTTTTTACGGAAGGACGGCTCGTTACCGAGAGAAAAACACAAATTTGAACTCATTAATAAGAAGAAAACATGAAATCGAACTCGTTACCAAAGAAAAAAACACAAATTTTTACTCGTTATAAAGAGAAAACACAAATTTTCGGCGATGTCAACTCGTTATTAGGGAAAAAAAACATTTAATCTACAAGGACAACTCGTTACACTTTGAGAAAACCACAAATTTGAACTCGTTAATAAGAAGAAAACATGAATTCGAACACGTTACCAAAAAGAAAAAACACAAATTTCTACTCGTTATAAGGGAAAACACAAATTTCCGGCGATGTCAACTAGTTATTACGGGAAAAGACATTTTTTTTACGGAAGGACAACTCGTTACCGAGTGAAAAACACAAATTTGAACTCGATAATAAGAAGAAAACATGAATTCGAACTCGTTACCAAAAGAAAAAACACAAATTTTTACTCGTTATAAAGAGAAAACACAAATTTCCGGCGATGTCAACTCGTTATTAGGGAAAAAGGCAATTTTCCTGGAAGGACAACTCGTTACCGGAAAAACACAAATTTGAACTCGTTAATAAGAAGAAAACTTGAATTCGAACTCGTTACCAAAGAAAAAACACAAATTTCTACTCGTTATAAAGGGAAAACACAAATTTTCGGCGATGTCAACTCGTTATTAGGGAAAAATACATTTTTTTACGGAAGGACAACTCGTTACCGAGAGAAAAACACAAATTTGAACTCGTTAATAAGAAGAAAACATGAATTCGAACTCGGTACCAAAAGAAAAAAAACACAAATTTTTACCCGTTATAAAGAGAAAACACAAATTTCCGGCGATGTCAACTCGTTATTTGGGAAAAAGACATTTTATACGCAAGGACAACTCGTTACCGAGAGAAAAACACAAATTTGAACTCGTTAATAAGAAGAAAACATGAATTCGAACTCGTTACCAAAGAAAAAACACAAATTTCTACTCGTTATAAAGCGGAAAAAACAAATTTCCGGCGATGTCAACTCGTTATTAGGGAAAAAGACATTTTTTACGGAAGGACAACTTGTTACTGGGAGAAAAACACAAATTTGAACTCGTTAATAAGAAGAAAACATGAATTCGAACTCGTTACCAAAGAAAAAACACAAATTTTTACTCGTTATAAAGAGAAAACACAAATTTCCGGCGATGTCAACTCGTTATTAGGGAAAAAGGCAATTTTTCTGGAAGGACAACTCGTTACCAGAGAAAAACACAAATTTGAACTCGTTAATAAGAAGAAAACTTGAATTCGAACTCGTTACCAAAGAAAAAACACAAATTTCTACTCGTTATAAAGGGAAAACGCAAATTTCCCTCGATGTCAACTCGTTATTCAGGAAAAAGACATTTTTTCTGGAAGGACAACTTGTTACCAGTGAAAAACACAAATTTGAACTCGTTAATAAGAAGAAAACATGAATTCGAACTCGTTACCAAAGAAAAAACACAAATTTCTACTCGTTATAAAGGGAAAACACAAATTTCCGGCGATGTCAACTCGTTATTAGGGAAAAAGACATTTTTTTCGGAAGGACAACTAGTTACCATAGAAAAACACAAATTTGAACTCATTAATAAGAAGAAAACATGAAATCGAACTCGTTACCAAAGAAAAAAACACAAATTTTTACTCGTTATAAAGAGAAAACACAAATTTTCCGGCGATGTCAACTCGTTATTAGGAAAAAACATTTTAATCTACGGAAGGACAACTCGTTACCGAGAGAAAAACACAAATTTGAACTCGTTAATAAGAAGAAAACATGAATTCGAACTCGTTACCAAAGAAAAAACACAAATTTCTACTCGTTATAAAGGGAAAACACAAATTTCCGGCGATGTCAACTAGTTATTACGGGAAAAAGACATTTTTTACGGAAGGACAACTCGTTACCGAGAAGAAAAACACAAATTTGAACTCGTTAATAAGAAGAAAACATGAATTCGAACTCGTTACCAAAGAAAAAACACAAATTTCTACTCATTATAAAGGGAAAACACAAATTTCCGGCGATGTCAACTCGTTATTAGGGAAAAGACATTTTTTTTACGGAAGGACAACTCGTTACCGAGAGAAAAACACAAATTTGAACTCGTTAATAAGAAGAAAACATGAATTCGAACTCGTTACCAAAGAAAAAACACAAATTTCTACTCGTTATAAAGGGAAAACACAAATTTCCGGCGATGTCAACTCGTTATTAGGGAAAAAAGACATTTAATCTGGAAGGACAACTCGTTACCAGAAAAACACAAATTTGAACGTTAATAAGAAGAAAACATGAATTGAACTCGTTACCAAAGAAAAAACACAAATTTCTACTCCTTATAAAGGGAAAACACAAATTTCCGGCGATGTCAACTCGTTATTCGGGAAAAAAGACATTTTTTCTGGAAGGACAACTCGTTACCAGTGAAAAACACAAATTTGAACTCGTTAATAAGAAGAAAACATGAATTCGAACTCGTTACCAAAGAAAAAACACAAATTTCTACTCGTTATAAAGGGAAAACACAAATTTCCGGCGATGTCAACTCGTTATTAGGGAAAAAGACATTTTTTTTTACGGAAGGACAACTTGTTACCGAGAGAAAAACACAAATTTGAACTCGTTAATAAGAAGAAAACATGAATTCGAACTCGTTACCAAAGAAAAAACACAAATTTTTACTCGTTATAAAGAGAAAACACAAATTTCCGGCGATGTCAACTCGTTATTAGGGAAAAAGGCATTTTTCTCTGGAAGGACAACTCGTTACCGAGAGAAAAACACAAATTTGAACTCGTTAATTAGAAGAAAACATGAATTCGAACTCGTTACCAAAGAAAAAACACAAATTTTTCGTTTTAAAGGGAAAACACAAATTTCGATGTCAACTCGTTATTCGGGAAAAAGACATTTTTTACGGAAGGACAACTCGTTACCGAGTGAAAAACACAAATTTGAACTCGTTAATATGAAGAAAACATGAATTCGAACTCGTTACCAAAGAAAAAACACAAATTTCTACTCGTTATAAAGGGAAAACACAAATTTCCGGCGATGTCAACTCGTTATTAGGGAAAAAGACATTTTTTCTGGAAGGACAACTCGTTACAAGAGAAAAACACAAATTTGAACTCGTTAATAAGAAGAAAACATGAATTCGAACTCGTTACCAAAGAAAAAACACAAATTTCTACTCGTTATAATGGGGAAAACACAAATTTCCGGCGATGTCAACTCGTTATTAGGGAAAAAGACATTTTTTACGGAAGGACAACTCGTTACCGAGAGAAAAACACAAATTTGAACTCGTTAATAAGAAGAAAACATGAATTCGAACTCGTTACCAAAGAAAAAACACAAATTTCTACTCGTTATAAGGGAAAACACAAATTTCCGGCGATGTCAACTCGTTATTGGGGAAAAAGACATTTTTTCTCGGAAGGACAACTCGTTACCGGAGAAAAACACAAATTTGAACTCGTTAATAAGAAGAAAACATGAATTCGAACTCGTTACCAAAGAAAAAACACAAATTTCTACTCGTTATAAATGGAAAACACAAATTTCCGGCGATGTCAACTCGTTATTAGGGAAAAAGACATTTTTTTTACGGAAGGACAACTCGTTACGAGAGAAAAACACAAATTTGAACTCGTTAATAAGAAGAAAACATGAATTCGAACTCGTTACCAAAGAAAAAACACAAATTTTTACTCGTTATAAAGGGAAAACACAAATTTCCGGCGATGTCAACTCGTTATTAGGGAAAAAGACATTTTTTTACGGAAGGACAACTCGTTACAAGAGAAAAACACAAATTTGAACTCGTTAATAAGAAGAAAACATGAATTCGAACTCGTTACCAAAGAAAAAACACAAATTTTTACTCGTTATAAAGAGAAAACACAAATTTCCGGCGATGTCAACTCGTTATTAGGGAAAAAGACATTTTCTACGGAAGGACAACTCGTTACCAGAGAAAAACACAAATTTGAACTCGTTAATAAGAAGAAAACATGAATTCGAACTCGTTACCAAAGAAAAAACACAAATTTCTACTCGTTATAAAGGAAAACACAAATTTCCGGCGATGTCAACTCGTTATTAAGGAAAAAGACATTTTTTCGGAAGGACAACTCGTTACCGAGAGAAAAACACAAATTTGAACTCGTTAATAAGAAGAAAACATGAATTCGAACTCGTTACCAAAGAAAAAACACAAATTTCTACTCGTTATAAAGGGAAAACACAAATTTCCGGCGATGTCAACTCGTTATTAGGGAAAAAGACATTTTTTACGGAAGGACAACTCGTTACCG
Organism: Gentiana straminea; assembly: GCA_036785695.1. NCBI lineage: Eukaryota > Viridiplantae > Streptophyta > Magnoliopsida > Gentianales > Gentianaceae > Gentiana > Gentiana straminea. Next base: position 48,207 of record JAVUPR010000541.1, read on the forward strand.
AGAGAAAAACACAAATTTGAACTCGTTAATAAGAAGAAAACATGAATTCGAACTCGTTACCAAAGAAAAAACACAAATTTCTACTCGTTATAAAGGAAAACACAAATTTCCGGCGATGTCAACTCGTTATTAGGGAAAAAGACATTTTTCTCGGAAGGACAACTCGTTACCGAGAGAAAAACACAAATTTGAACTCGTTAATAAGAAGAAAACATGAATTCGAACTCGTTACCAAAGAAAAACACAAATTTCTACTCGTTATAAAGGGAAAACACAAATTTCCGGCGATGTCAACTCGTTATTAGGGAAAAAGACATTTTTTCGGAAGGACAACTCGTTACCGAGAGAAAAACACAAATTTGAACTCGTTAATAAGAAGAAAACATGAATTCGAACTCGTTACCAAAGAAAAAACACAAATTTCTACTCGTTATAAAGGGAAAACACAAATTTCCGGCGATGTCAACTCGTTATTAGGGAAAAAGACATTTTTTTTACGGAAGGACAACTCGTTACCGAGAGAAAAACACAAATTTGAACTCGTTAATAAGAAGAAAACATGAATTCGAACTCGTTACCAAAGAAAAAACACAAATTTTACTCGTTATAAAGGGAAAACACAAATTTCCGGCGATGTCAACTCGTTATTAGGGAAAAAGACATTTTTTACGGAAGGACAACTCGTTACCAGAGAAAAACACAAATTTGAACTCGTTAATAAGAAGAAAACATGAATTCGAACTCGTTACCAAAGAAAAAACACAAATTTCTACTCGTTATAAAGGGAAAACACAAATTTCCGGCGATGTCAACTCGTTATTAGGGAAAAAGACATTTTTTTTACGGAAGGACAACTCGTTACAGCAGAAAAACACAAATTTGAACTCGTTAATAAGAAGAAAACATGAATTCGAACTCGTTACCAAAGAAAAAACACAAATTTCTACTCGTTATAAAGGGAAAACACAAATTTCCGGCGATGTCAACTCGTTATTAGGGAAAAAGACATTTTTTACGGAAGGACAACTCGTTACCGAGAGAAAAACACAAATTTGAACTCGTTAATAAGAAGAAAACATGAATTCGAACTCGTTACCAAAGAAAAAACACAAATTTCTACTCGTTATAAAGGAAAACACAAATTTCCGGCGATGTCAACTCGTTATTAGGGAAAAAGACATTTTTTTCTCGGAAGGACAACTCGTTACCGAGAGAAAAACACAAATTTGAACTCGTTAATAAGAAGAAAACATGAATTCGAACTCGTTACCAAAGAAAAAACACAAATTTCTACTCGTTATAAAGGGAAAACACAAATTTCCGGTGATGTCAACTCGTTATTAGGAAAAAGACATTTTTTTTTTACGGAAGGACAACTCGTTACCAGAGAAAAACACAAATTTGAACTCGTTAATAAGAAGAAAACATGAATTCGAACTCGTTACCAAAGAAAAAACACAAATTTCTACTCGTTATAAAGGGAAAACGCAAATTTCCCTCGATGTCAACTCGTTATTCGGGAAAAAGACATTTTTTTCTGGAAGGACAACTCGTTACCAGTGAAAAACACAAATTTGAACTCGTTAATAAGAAGAAAACATGAATTCGAACTCGTTACCAAAGAAAAAACACAAATTTCTACTCGTTATAAAGGGAAAACACAAATTTCCGGCGATGTCAACTCGTTATTAGGGAAAAGACATTTTTTTTTACGGAAGGACAACTCGTTACCGAGAGAAAAACACAAATTTGAACTCGTTAATAAGAAGAAAACATGAATTCGAACTCGTTACCAAAGAAAAAACACAAATTTTTACTCGTTATAAAGAGAAAACACAAATTTCCGGCGATGTCAACTCGTTATTAGGGAAAAAATACATTTAATCTACAAGGACAACTCGTTACCGAGAGAAAAACACAAATTTGAACTCGTTAAATAGAAGAAAACATGAATTCGAACTCGTTACCAAAGAAAAAACACAAATTTCTACTCGTTATAAAGGAAAACACAAATTTCCGGCGATGTGAACTCGTTATTAAGGAAAAAGACATTTTTTTACGGAAGGACAACTCGTTACCAGAGAAAAACACAAATTTGAACTCGTTAATAAGAAGAAAACATGAATTCGAACTCGTTACCAAAGAAAAAACACAAATTTCTACTCGTTATAAAGGGAAAACACAAATTTCCGGCGATGTCAACTCGTTATTAGGGAAAAAGACATTTTTTACGGAAGGACAACTCGTTACCGAGAGAAAAACACAAATTTGAACTCGTTAATAAGAAGAAAACATGAATTCGAACTCGTTACCAAAGAAAAAACACAAATTTCTACTCGTTATAAAGGGAAAACACAAATTTCCGGCGATGTCAACTCGTTATTAGGGAAAAAGACATTTTTTACGGAAGGACAACTCGTTACCGAGAGAAAAACACAAATTTGAACTCGTTAATAAGAAGAAAACATGAATTCGAACTCGTTACCAAAGAAAAAACACAAATTTCTACTCGTTATAAAGGGAAAACACAAATTTCCGGCGATGTCAACTCGTTATTAGGGAAAAAGACATTTTTATCTGGAAGGACAACTCGTTACCAGAGAAAAACACAAATTTGAACTCGTTAATAAGAAGAAAACATGAATTCGAACTCGTTACCAAAGAAAAAACACAAATTTCTACTCGTTATAAAGGAAAACACAAATTTCCGGCGATGTCAACTCGTTATTAGGGAAAAAGACATTTTTACGGAAGGACAACTCGTTACCGAGAGAAAAACACAAATTTGAACTCGTTAATAAGAAGAAAACATGAATTCGAACTCGTTACCAAAGAAAAAACACAAATTTCTACTCGTTATAAAGGAAAACACAAATTTCCGGCGATGTCAACTCGTTATTAGGGAAAAAGACATTTTTTACGGAAGGACAACTCGTTACCGAGAGAAAAACACAAATTTGAACTCGTTAATAAGAAGAAAACATGAATTCGAACTCGTTACCAAAGAAAAAACACAAATTTCTACTCGTTATAAAGGGAAAACACAAATTTCCGGCGATGTCAACTCGTTATTAGGGAAAAAGACATTTTTTTTACGGAAGGACAACTCGTTACCGAGAGAAAAACACAAATTTGAACTCGTTAATAAGAAGAAAACATGAATTCGAACTCGTTACCAAAGAAAAAACACAAATTTCTACTCGTTATAAAGGAAAACACAAATTTCCGGCGATGTCAACTCGTTATTCGGGAAAAAAGACATTTTTTCGGAAGGACAACTCGTTACCGAGAGAAAAACACAAATTTGAACTCGTTAATAAGAAGAAAACATGAATTCGAACTCGTTACCAAAGAAAAAACACAAATTTCTACTCGTTATAAAGGGAAAACACAAATTTCCGGCGATGTCAACTCGTTATTAGGGAAAAAGACATTTTTCGGAAGGACAACTCGTTACCGAGAGAAAAACACAAATTTGAACTCGTTAATAAGAAGAAAACATGAATTCGAACTCGTTACCAAAGAAAAAACACAAATTTCTACTCGTTATAAAGGGAAAACACAAATTTCCGGCGATGTCAACTCGTTATTAGGGAAAAAGACATTTTTTTCCGGAAGGACAACTCGTTACCAGAGAAAAACACAAATTTGAACTCGTTAATAAGAAGAAAACATGAATTCGAACTCGTTACCAAAGAAAAAACACAAATTTCTACTCGTTATAAGAGGAAAACACAAATTTCCCTCGATGTCAACTCGTTATTCGGGAAAAAGACATTTTTTCGGAAGGACAACTCGTTACCGTGAAAAACACAAATTTGAACTCGTTAATAAGAAGAAAACATGAATTCGAACTCGTTACCAAAGAAAAAACACAAATTTTTACTCGTTATAAAGAGAAAACACAAATTTCCAGCGATGTCAACTCGTTATTAGGGAAAAATACATTTAATCTACAAGGACAACTCGTTACCAGAGAAAAACACAAATTTGAACTCGTTAAATAGAATAAAACATGAATTCGAACTCGTTACCAAAGAAAAAACACAAATTTCTACTCGTTATAAAGGGAAAACACAAATTTCCGGCGATGTGAACTCGTTATTAAGGAAAAAGACATTTTTTCTGGAAGGACAACTCGTTACCAGAGAAAAACACAAATTTGAACTCGTTAATAAGAAGAAAACATGAATTCGAACTCGTTACCAAAGAAAAAACACAAATTTCTACTCGTTATAAAGGGAAAACACAAATTTCCGGCGATGTCAACTCGTTATTCGGGAAAAAGACATTTTTTCTGGAAGGACTACTCGTTACCAGTGAAAAACACAAATTTGAACTCGTTAATAAGAAGAAAACATGAATTCGAACTCGTTACCAAAGAAAAAACACAAATTTCTACTCGTTATAAAGGGAAAACAAAAATTTCCGGCGATGTCAACTCGTTATTAGGGAAAAAGACATTTTTTTTTTCTGGAAGGACAACTCGTTACCAGAGAAAAACCCAAATTTGAACTCGTTAATAAGAAGAAAACATGAATTCGAACTCGTTACCAAAGAAAAAACACAAATTTCTACTCATTATAAAAAGGAAAACACAAATTTCCGGCGATGTCAACTCGTTATTAGTGGGAAAAAAGACATTTTTTTCCGGAAGGACAACTCGTTACGAGAGAAAAACACAAATTTGAACTCATTAATAAGAAGAAAACATGAAATCGAACTCGTTACCAAAGAAAAAAACACAAATTTTTACTCGTTATAAAGGGAATACACAAATTTCCGGCGATGTCAACTCGTTATTAAAGGAAGAAGACATTTTTTTCCGGAAGGACAACTCGTTATAAGAGAAAAACACAAATTTGAACTTTTTAATAAGAAGAAAACATGAATTCGAACTCGTTACCAAAGAAAAAACACAAATTTCTACTCGTTATAAAGGGAAAACACAAATTTCCGGCGATGTCAACTCGTTATTCGGGAAAAATGACATTTTTTCTGGAAGGACTACTCGTTACCAGTGAAAAACACAAATTTGAACTCGTTAATAAGAAGAAAGCTTGAATTCGAACACGTTACCCAAGAAAAAAAACACAAATTTCTACTCGTTATAAAGGAAAACACAAATTTCCGGCGATGTCAACTCGTTATTAGGGAGAAAGACATTTTTTTCTGGAAGGACACTCGTTACAAGAGAAAAACACAAATTTGAACTCGTTAATAAGAAGAAAACATGAATTCGAACTCGTTACCAAAGAAAAAACACAAATTTTTACTCGTTATAAAGAGAAAACACAAATTTCCGGCGATGTCAACTCGTTATTAGGGAAAAAAACATTTTATCTGCAAGGACAACTCGTTACCAGAGAAAAACACAAATTTGAACTCGTTAAATAGAAGAAAACATGAATTCGAACTCGTTACCAAAGAAAAAACACAAATTTCTACTCGTTATAAAGGGAAAACACAAATTTCCGGCGATGTCAACTCGTTATTTGGGAAAAAGACATTTTTTTCGGAAGGACAACTCGTTGCAGCTTAGAGAAAAACACAAATTTGAACTCGTTAATAAGAAGAAAACATGAATTCCAACTCGTTACCAAAGAAAAAACACAAATTTTTACTCGTTATAAAGAGAAAACACAAATTTCCGGTGATGTCAACTCGTTATTAGGGAAAAAGACATTTTATCTGCAAGGACAACTCGTTACCAGAGAAAAACACAAATTTGAACTCGTTAATAAGAAAAAAACATGAATTCGAATTCGTTACCAAAGAAAAAACACAAATTTCTACTCGTTATAAAGGAAAACACAAATTTCCGGTGATGTCAACTCGTTATTAGGGAAAAAGACATTTTTTCCGAAAGGACAACTCGTTACTCGAGAAAAACACAAATTTGAACTCGTTAATAAGAAGAAAACATGAATTCGAACTCGTTACCAAAGAAAAAACACAAATTTCTACTCGTTATAAAGGGAAAACACAAATTTCCGGCGATGTCAACTCGTTATTCGGAAAAAGACATTTTTTCGGAAGGACAACTCGTTACCAGTTGAAAAACACAAATTTGAACTCGATAATAAGAAGAAAACATGAATTCGAACTCGTTACCAAAGAAAAAACAAAAATTTCTACTCATTATAAAGGGAAAACACAAATTTCCGGCGATGTCAACTCGTTATTAGGGAAAAAGACATTTTTTTTTCCGGAAGGACAACTCGTTACCGTGAGAAAAACACAAATTTGAACTCGTTAATAAGAAGAAAACATGAATTCGAACTCGTTACCAAAGAAAAAAACACAAATTTTTACTCGTTATAAAGAGAAAACACAAATTTCCGGCGATGTTAACTCGTTATTAGGGAAAAAAACATTTTATCTGCAAGGACAACTCGTTACCAGAGAAAAACACAAATTTGAACTCGTTAAATAGAAGAAAACATGAATTCGAACTCGTTACCAAAGAAAAAACACAAATTTCTACTCGTTATAAAGGGAAAACACAAATTTCCGGCGATGTCAACTCGTTATTAGGGAAAAAGACATTTTTTTCTGGAAGGACAACTCGTTACCTGAGAAAACACAAATTTGAACTCATTAATAAGAAGAAAACATGAATTCGAACTCGTTACCAAAGAAAAAACACAAATTTTTACTCATTATAAAGAGAAAACACAAATTTCCGGTGATGTCAACTCGTTATTAGGGAAAAAGACATTTTATCCGCAAGGACAACTCGTTACCGAGAAAAACACAAATTTGAACTCGTTAATAAGAAGAAAACATGAATTCGAACTCGTTACCAAAGAAAAAACACAAATTTCTACTCGTTATAAAGGGAAAACACAAATTTCCGGCGATGTCAACTCGTTATTCCGGAAAAAGACATTTTTTCTCGGAAGGACAACTCGTTACCAAGAGAAAAACACAAATTTGAACTCGATAATAAGAAGAAAACATGAATTCGAACTCGTTACCAAAGAAAAAACACAAATTTCTACTCGTTATAAAGGGAAAACACAAATTTCCGGCGATGTCAACTCGTTATTCGGGAAAAAGACTTTTTTTCTCGGAAGGACAACTCGTTACACAAGAAAAACACAAATTTGAACTCGATAATAAGAAGAAAACATGAATTCGAACTTGTTACCAAAGAAAAAACACAAATTTCTACTCATTATAAAGGGAAAACACAAATTTCCGGCGATGTCAACTCGTTATTAGTGGAAAAAAGACATTTTTTTCTGGAAGGACAACTCGTTACCAGAGAAAAACACAAATTTGAACTCGTTAATAAGAAGAAAACATGAATTCGAACTCGTTACCAAAGAAAAAACACAAATTTTTACTCGTTATAAAGAGAAAACACAAATTTCCGGCGATGTAAACTCGTTATTAGGCAAAAAAAACATTTAATCTACAAGGACAACTCGTTACCGAGGAAAACACAAATTTGAACTCGTTAAATAAGAAGAAAACATGAATTCGAACTCGTTACCAAAGAAAAAACACAAATTTCTACTCGTTATAAAGGGAAAACACAAATTTCCGGCGATGTCAACTCGTTATTAGGGAAAAAGACATTTTTTTTCGGAAGGACAACTCGTTACCAGAGAAAAACACAAATTTGAACTCGTTAATAAGAAGAAAACATGAATTCGAACTCGTTACCAAAGAAAAAACACAAATTTCTACTCGTTATAAAGGAAAACACAAATTTCCGGCGATGTCAACTCGTTATTAGGGAAAAAGACATTTTTCCGGAAGGACAACTCGTTACCAAGAGAAAAACACAAATTTGAACTCGATAATAAGAAGAAAACATGAATTCGAACTCGTTACCAAAGAAAAAACACAAATTTCTACTCGTTATAAAGGGAAAACACAAATTTCCGGCGATGTCAACTCGTTATTAGGGAAAAAGACATTTTTTTTCTGGAAGGACAACTCGTTACCAGAGAAAAACACAAATTTGAACTCGTTAATAAGAAGAAAACATGAATTCGAACTCGTTACCAAAGAAAAAACACAAATTTTTACTCGTTATAAAGAGAAAACACAAATTTCCGGCGATGTCAACTCGTTATTAGGGAAAAAAACATTTTTTACGGAAGGACAACTCGTTACCGAGGAAAAACACAAATTTGAACTCGTTAAATAAGAAGAAAACATGAATTCGAACTCGTTACCAAAGAAAAAACACAAATTTCTACTCGTTATAAAGGGAAAACACAAATTTCCGGCGATGTCAACTCGTTATTCGGGAAAAAGACATTTTTTTCGGAAGGACAACTCGTTACAAGAGAAAAACACAAATTTGAACTCGTTAATAAGAAGAAAACATGAATTCGAACTCGTTACCAAAGAAAAAACACAAATTTCTACTCGTTATAAATGGAAAACACAAATTTCCGGCGATGTCAACTCGTTATTAGGGAAAAAGACATTTTTTTCGGAAGGACAACTCGTTACAAGAGAAAAACACAAATTTGAACTCGTTAATAAGAAGAAAACATGAATTCGAACTCGTTACCAAAGAAAAAACACAAATTTCTACTCGTTATAAAGGGAAAACACAAATTTCCGGCGATGTGAACTCGTTATTATGGAAAAAGACATTTTTTCTGGAAGGACAACTCGTTACAAGAGAAAAAAACAAATTTGAACTCGTTAATAAGAAGAAAACTTGAATTCGAACTCGTTACCAAAGAAAAAACACAAATTTCTACTCGTTATAAAGGGAAAACGCAAATTTCCCTCGATGTCAACTCGTTATTCAGAAAAAGACATTTTTTCTGGAAGGACAACTCGTTACCAGTGAAAAACACAAATTTGAACTCGTTAATAAGAAGAAAACATGAATTCGAACTCGTTACCAAAGAAAAAACACAAATTTCTACTCGTTATAAAGGGAAAACACAAATTTCCGGCGATGTCAACTCGTTATTAGGGAAGAAACATTTTTTTCTTGGAAGGACAACTCGTTACAAGAGAAAAACACAAATTTGAACTCGTTAATAAGAAGAAAACATGAATTCGAACTCGTTACCAAAGAAAAAACACAAATTTTTACTCGTTATAAAGAGAAAACACAAATTTCCGGCGATGTCAACTCGTTATTAGGGAAAAATACATTTAATCTACAAGGATAACTCGTTACCAGAGAAAAACACAAATTTGAACTCGTTAAATAGAAGAAAACATGAATTCGAACTCGTTACCAAAGAAAAAACACAAATTTCTACTCGTTATAAAGGGAAAACACAAATTTCCGGCGATGTGAACTCGTTATTAAGGAAAAAGACATTTTTTCTGGAAGGACAACTCGTTACCAGAGAAAAACACAAATTTGAACTCGTTAATAAGAAGAAAACATGAATTCGAACTCGTTACCAAAGAAAAAACACAAATTAGTACTCGTTATAAAGGGAAAACACAAATTTCCGGCGATGTCAACTCGTTATTAGGGAAAAAACATTTTATATGGAAGGACAACTCGTTACCAGAGAAAAACACAAATTTGAACTCGTTAATAAGAAGAAAACATGAATTCAAACTCGTTACCAAAGAAAAAACACAAATTTCTACTCGTTATAAAGGGAAAACACAAATTTCCGGCGATGTCAACTCGTTATTCGGGAAAAAACATTTTTTTACAAGGACAACTAGTTAAGAGAAAAACACAAATTTGAACTCGTTAATAAGAAGAAAACATGAATTTGAACTCGTTACCAAAGAAAAAACACAAATTTCTACTCGTTATAAAGGGAAAATTCAAATTTCCGCCGATGTCAACTCGTTATTAGGGAAAAAGACATTTTTTTTTCGGAAGGACAACACGTTACCAGAGAAAAACACAAATTTGAACTCGTTAATAAGAAGAAAACATGAATTCAAACTCGTTACCAAAGAAAAAACACAAATTTCTACTCGTTATAAAGGGAAAACACAAATTTCCGGTGATGTCAACTCGTTATTAGGGAAAAAGACATTTTTTCTGGAAGGACAACTCGTTACCGAGAGAAAAAGACAAATTTGAACTCGTTAAATAGAAGAAAACATGAATTCGAACTCGTTACCAAAGAAAAAACACAAATTTCTACTCGTTATAAAGGGAAAACACAAATATCCGGCGATGTCAACTCGTTATTCGGGAAAAAGACATTTTTTCTTGAAGGACTACTCGTTACCAGTGAAAAACACAAATTTGAACTCGTTAATAAGAAGAAAACATGAATTCAAACTCGTTACCCAAAGAAAAAACACAAATTTCTACTCGTTATAAAGGGAAAACACAAATTTCCGGCGATGTCAACTCGTTATTAGGGAAAAAGACATTTTTTTTCGGAAGGACAACTCATTACAGAGAAAAACACAAATTTGAACTCGTTAATAAGAAGAAAACATGAATTCGAACTCGTTACCAAAGAAAAAACACAAATTTTTACTCGTTATAAAGAGAAAACACAATTTTCCGGCGATGTCAACTCGTTATTAGGGAAAAAAAAACATTTTATCTGCAAGGACAACTCGTTACCAGAGAAAAAGACAAATTTGAACTCGTTAAATAGAAGAAAACATGAATTCGAACTCGTTACCAAAGAAAAAACACAAATTTCTACTCGTTATAAAGGGAAAACACAAATTTCCGGCGATGTCAACTCGTTATTCGGTAAAAAGACATTTTTTCTGGAAGGACAACTCGTTACCAGAGAAAAACACAAATTTGAACTCGATAATAAGAAGAAAACATGAATTCGAACTCGTTACCAAAGAAAAAACACAAATTTCTACTCATTATAAAGGGAAAACACAAATTTCATTGCGATGTCAACTCGTTATTAGGAAAAAGACATTTTTTTCTGGAAGGACAACTCGTTACAAGAGAAAAACACAAATTTGAACTCGTTAATAAGAAGAAAACATGAATTCGAACTCGTTACCAAAGAAAAAACACAAATTTCTACTCGTTATAAAGGGAAAACACACATTATTGGCGATGTCAACTCGTTATTAGGGAAAAAGACATTTTTTTACGGAAGGACAACTCGTTAACGAGAGAAAAACACAAATTTGAACTCGTTAATAAGAAGAAAACATGAATTCGAACTCGTTACCAAAGAAAAAACACACATTTCTACTCGTTATAAAGTGAAAACACAAATTTCCGGCGATGTCAACTCGTTATTCGGGAAAAAAGACATTTTTTCTGGAAGGACTACTCGTTACCAGAGTGAAAAACACAAATTTGAACTCGTTAATAAGAAGAAAGCTTGAATTCGAACTCGTTACCAAAGAAAAAACACAAATTTCTACTCGTTATAAAGGGAAAACACAAATTTCCGGCGATGTCAACTCGTTATTTGGGAAAAAGACATTTTTTTCTGGAAGGACAACTTGTTACCAGAGAGAAACACAAATTTGAACTCGTTAATAAGAAGAAAACATGAATTCGAACTCGTTACCAAAGAAAAAACACAAATTTGTACTCGTTATAAAGAGAAAACACAAATTTCCGGCGATGTCAACTCGTTATTAGGGAAAAAAACATTTTATCTGCAAGGACAACTCGTTACCAGAGAAAAACACAAATTTGAACTCGTTAATAAGAAGAAAACTTGAATTCGAACTCGTTACCAAAGAAAAAACACAAATTTCTACTCGTTATAAAGGGAAAACGCAAATTTCCCTCGATGTCAACTCGTTATTTGGGAAAAAGACATTTTTTCTGGAAGGACAACTTGTTACCAGTGAAAAACACAAATTTGAACTCGTTAATAAGAAGAAAACATGAATTCGAACTCGTTACCAAAGAAAAAACAAAAATTTCTACTCGTTATAAAGGAAAAACACAAATTTCCGGCGATGTCAACTCGTTATTAGGGAAAAAGACATTTTTTTTTCGGAAGGACAACTCGTTACCGAGAGAAAAACACAAATTTGAACTCGTTAAATAGAAGAAAATATGAATTCGAACTCGTTACGAAATAAAAAACACAAATTTCTACTCGTTATAAAGGGTAAAAACACAAATTTCCGGCGATGTGAACTCGTTATTAAGGAAAAAGACATTTTTTCTGGAAGGACAACTCGTTACCAGAGAAAAACACAAATTTGAACTCGTTAATAAGAAGAAAACATGAATTCGAACTCGTTACCAAAGAAAAAACACAAATTTCTACTCCTTATAAAGGGAAAACACAAATTTCCGGCGATGTCAACTCGTTATTCGGGAAAAAAGACATTTTTTCTGGAAGGACTACTCGTTACCAGTGAAAAACACAAATTTGAACTCTTTAATAAGAAGAAAGCTTGAATTCGAACTCGTTACCAAAGAAAAAACACAAATTTCTACTCGTTATAAAGGGAAAACACAAATTTCCGGCGATGTCAACTCGTTATTAGGGAAAAAGACATTTTTTTCTGGAAGGACAACTTGTTACCAGAGAAAAACACAAATTTGAACTCGTTAATAAGAAGAAAACATGAATTCGAACTCGTTACCAAAGAAAAAACACAAATTTTTACTCGTTATAAAGAGAAAACACAAATTTCCGGCGATGTCAACTCGTTATTAGGGAAAAAGGCAATTTTCCTGGAAGGACAACTCGTTACCAGAGAAAAACACAAATTTGAACTCGTTAATAAGAAGAAAACTTGAATTCGAACTCGTTACCAAAGAAAAAACACAAATTTCTACTCGTTATAAAGGGAAAACGCAAATTTCCCTCGATGTCAACTCGTTATTCGGGAAAAAGACATTTTTTTTCGGAAGGACAACTTGTTACCAGTGAAAAACACAAATTTGAACTCGTTAATAAGAAGAAAACATGAATTCGAACTCGTTACCAAAGAAAAAACACAAATTTCTACTCATTATAAAGGGAAAACACAAATTTCCGGCGATGTCAACTCGTTATTAGGGAAAAAGACATTTTTTTCTGGAAGGACAACTCGTTACCTGAGAAAAACACAAATTTGAACTCATTAATAAGAAGAAAACAAGAAATCGAACTCGTTACCAAAGAAAAAAACACAAATTTTTACTCGTTATAAAGAGAAAACACAAATTTTCGGCGATGTCAACTCGTTATTAGGGAAAAAAACATTTAATCTACAAGGACAACTCGTTACCAGAGAAAAACACAAATTTGAACTCGTTAAATAGAAGAAAACATGAATTGAACGTTATGCGTTACCAAAGAAAAAACACAAATTTCTACTCGTTATAAAGGGAAAACGCAAATTTCCCTCGATGTCAACTCGTTATTCGGGAAAAAGACATTTTTTCCGGAAGGACAACTTGTTACCAAGTGAAAAACATAAATTTGAACTCGTTAATAAGAAGAAAACATGAATTCGAACTCGTTACCAAAGAAAAAACACAAATTTCTACTCGCTATAAAGGAAAACGCAAATTTCCCTCGATGTCAACTCGCGTTATTCAGAAATAGACATTTTTTCCGGAAGGACAACTTGTTACTGAGAAAAACACAAATTTGAACTCGTTAATAAGAAGAAAACATGAATTCGAACTCGTTACCAAAGAAAAAACACAAATTTCTACTCGTTATAAAGGAAAAACACAAATTTCCGGCGATGTCAACTCGTTATTAGGATAACTCGGAAAAAGACATTTTTTAGCAAGAAAACGGAAGGACAACTCGTTAATAAATAAAAAACACAAATTTCTACCGATAAAGGAAAAAAAACACAAATTTGAACTCGTCACCGCAGAAAACACAAATGAACTCGTTAATAAGAAAACATGAATTCGAACTCGTTACCAAAGAAAAAACACAAATTTCTACTCATTATAAAGGGAAAACACAAATTTCCGGCGATGTCAACTCGTTATTCGGGAAAAAGACATTTTTTCGGGAAGGACAACTCGTTACCAGAGAAAAACACAAATTTGAACTCGTTAATAAGAAGAAAACATGAATTCGAACTCGTTACCAAAGAAAAAACACAAATTTCTACTCGTTATAAAGGGAAAACACAAATTTCCGGCGATGTCAACTCGTTATTCGGGAAAAAGACATTTTTTCTCGGAAGGACAACTTGTTACGAGAGAAAAACACAAATTTGAACTCGTTAATAAGAAGAAAACATGAATTCGAACTCGTTACCAAAGAAAAAACACAAATTTCTACTCGTTATAAAGGGAAAACACAAATTTCCGGCGATGTCAACTCGTTATTAGGGAAAAAGACAATTTTTCGAAGGACAACTCGTTACTGAGAAAACACAAATTTGAACTCGTTAATAAGAAGAAAACATGAATTCGAACTCGTTACCAAAGAAAAAACACAAATTTCTACTCGTTATAAAGGGAAAACACAATTTTTCCGGCGATGTCAACTCGTTATTCAGGGGAAAAAGACATTTTTTCGGAAGGACAACTCGTTACCAGAGAAAAACACAAATTTGAACTCGTTAATAAGAAGAAAACATGAATTCGAACTCGTTACCAAAGAAAAAACACAAATTTCTACTCGTTATAAAGGAAAACACAAATTTCCGCGATGTCAACTCGTTATTAGGGGGAAAAAGACATTTTTCTAGAAGGACAACTCGTTACTGAGAGAAAAACACAAATTTGAACTCGTTAAATAGAAGAAAACATGAATTCGAACTCGTTACAAAGAAAAAACACAAATTTCTACTCGTTATAAAGGGAAAACACAAATTTCCGGCGATGTCAACTCGTTATTAAGGAAAAAGACATTTTTTTTGGAAGGACAACTCGTTACTGAGAGAAAAACACAAATTTGAACTCGTTAATAAGAAGAAAACATGAATTCGAACTCGTTACCAAAGAAAAAACACAAATTTCTACTTATAATCGGAAAACACAAAGCGATGTCAAAACACAAATTTCGCTGAAAACACAAATTTGAACTCTTTTAGAAAGCTTGAATTCGAACTCGTTACCAAAGAAAAAACACAAATTTCAAATTTCCGGCGATGTCAACTCGTTATTAAAGGGAAAAAGACATTTTTTTCGGAAAAAGAGAAAAAAATGTCTTTTTCCCTAATAACGAGTTGACATCGCCGGAAATTTGTGTTTTCCTTTATAACGAGTAGAAATTTGTGTTTTTTCTTTGGTAACGAGTTCGAATTCATGTTTTCTTCTTATTAACGAGTTCAAATTTGTGTTTTTCTCTCGGTAACGAGTTGTCCTTTAAAAAAAATGTCTTTTTCCCTAATAACGAGTTGACATCGCCGGAAATTTGTGTTTTCCTTTATAACGAGTAGAAATTTGTGTTTTTTCTTTGGTAACGAGTTCGAATTCATGTTTTCTTCTTATTAACGAGTTCAAATTTGTGTTTTTCTCTCGGTAACGAGTTGTCCTTCCGTAAAAAAAAATGTCTTTTTCCCTAATAACGAGTTGACATCGCCGGAAATTTGTGTTTTCCTTTATAACGAGTAGAAATTTGTGTTTTTTCTTTGGTAACGAGTTCGAATTCATGTTTTCTTCTTATTAACGAGTTCAAATTTGTGTTTTTCTCTCGGTAACGAGTTGTCCTTCCGTAAAAAATGTCTTTTTCCCTAATAACGAGTTGACATCGCCGGAAATTTGTGTTTTCCTTTATAACGAGTAGAAATTTGTGTTTTTTCTTTGGTAACGAGTTCGAATTCATGTTTTCTTCTTATTAACGAGTTCAAATTTGTGTTTTTCTCTCGGTAACGAGTTGTCCTTCCAAAAAAAATGTCTTTTTCCCTAATAACGAGTTGACATCGCCGGAAATTTGTGTTTTCCCTTTATAACGAGTAGAAATTTGTGTTTTTTCTTTGGTAACGAGTTCGAATTCATGTTTTCTTCTTATTAACGAGTTCAAATTTGTGTTTTTCTCTCGGTAACGAGTTGTCCTTCCAAAAAAAAAATGTCTTTTTCCCTAATAACGAGTTGACATCGCCGGAAATTTGTGTTTTCCCTTTATAACGAGTAGAAATTTGTGTTTTTTCTTTGGTAACGAGTTCGAATTCATGTTTTCTTCTTATTAACGAGTTCAAATTTGTGTTTTTCTCTCGGTAACGAGTTGTCCTTCCGTAAAAAAATGTCTTTTTCCCTAATAACGAGTTGACATCGCCGGAAATTTGTGTTTTCCTTTATAACGAGTAGAAATTTGTGTTTTTTCTTTGGTAACGAGTTCGAATTCATGTTTTCTTCTTATTAACGAGTTCAAATTTGTGTTTTTCTCTCGGTAACGAGTTGTCCTTCCGTAAAAAAAAAATGTCTTTTTCCCTAATAACGAGTTGACATCGCCGGAAATTTGTGTTTTCCCTTTATAACGAGTAGAAATTTGTGTTTTTTCTTTGGTAACGAGTTCGAATTCATGTTTTCTTCTTATTAACGAGTTCAAATTTGTGTTTTTCTCTCGGTAACGAGTTGTCCTTCCGTAAAAAATGTCTTTTTCCCTAATAACGAGTTGACATCGCCGGAAATTTGTGTTTTCCTTTATAACGAGTAGAAATTTGTGTTTTTTCTTTGGTAACGAGTTCGAATTCATGTTTTCTTCTTATTAACGAGTTCAAATTTGTGTTTTTCTCTCGGTAACGAGTTGTCCTTCCGTAAAAAATGTCTTTTTCCCTAATAACGAGTTGACATCGCCGGAAATTTGTGTTTTCCCTTTATAACGAGTAGAAATTTGTGTTTTTTCTTTGGTAACGAGTTCGAATTCATGTTTTCTTCTTATTAACGAGTTCAAATTTGTGTTTTTCTCTCGGTAACGAGTTGTCCTTCCAAAAAAAATGTCTTTTTCCCTAATAACGAGTTGACATCGCCGGAAATTTGTGTTTTCCCTTTATAACGAGTAGAAATTTGTGTTTTTTCTTTGGTAACGAGTTCGAATTCATGTTTTCTTCTTATTAACGAGTTCAAATTTGTGTTTTTCTCTCGGTAACGAGTTGTCCTTCCGTAAAAAAATGTCTTTTTCCCTAATAACGAGTTGACATCGCCGGAAATTTGTGTTTTTCCTTTATAACGAGTAAAATTTGTGTTTTTTCTTTGGTAACGAGTTCGAATTCATGTTTTCTTCTTATTAACGAGTTCAAATTTGTGTTTTTCTCTCGGTAACGAGTTGTCCTTCCGTAAAAAATGTCTTTTTCCCTAATAACGAGTTGACATCGCCGGAAATTTGTGTTTTCCTTTATAACGAGTAGAAATTTGTGTTTTTTCTTTGGTAACGAGTTCGAATTCATGTTTTCTTCTTATTAACGAGTTCAAATTTGTGTTTTTCTCTCGGTAACGAGTTGTCCTTCCAAAAAAAAATGTCTTTTTCCCTAATAACGAGTTGACATCGCCGGAAATTTGTGTTTTCCTTTATAACGAGTAGAAATTTGTGTTTTTTCTTTGGTAACGAGTTCGAATTCATGTTTTCTTCTTATTAACGAGTTCAAATTTGTTTTTTTCTCGGTAACGAGTTGTCCTTCCGTAAAAAATGTCTTTTTCCCTAATAACGAGTTGACATCGCCGGAAATTTGTGAAATTTTTTTCCTTTATAACGAGTAGAAATTTGTGTTTTTTCTTTGGTACGAGTTCGAATTCATGTTTTCTTCTTATTAACGAGTTCAAATTTGTGTTTTTCTCTCGGTAACGAGTTGTCCTTCCGTAAAAAAAATGTCTTTTTCCCTAATAACGAGTTGACATCGCCGGAAATTTGTGTTTTCCTTTATAACGAGTAGAAATTTGTGTTTTTTTTCTTTGGTAACGAGTTCGAATTCATGTTTTCTTCTTATTAACGAGTTCAAATTTGTGTTTTTCTCTCGGTAACGAGTTGTCCTTCCGTAAAAAATGTCTTTTTCCCTAATAACGAGTTGACATCGCCGGAAATTTGTGTTTTCCTTTATAACGAGTAGAAATTTGTGTTTTTTCTTTGGTAACGAGTTCGAATTCATGTTTTCTTCTTATTAACGAGTTCAAATTTGTGTTTTTCTCTCGGTAACGAGTTGTCCTTCCGTAAAAAAAAATGTCTTTTTCCCTAATAACGAGTTGACATCGCCGGAAATTTGTGTTTTCCTTTATAACGAGTAGAAATTTGTGTTTTTTCTTTGGTAACGAGTTCGAATTCATGTTTTCTTCTTATTAACGAGTTCAAATTTGTGTTTTTCTCTCGGTAACGAGTTGTCCTTCCGTAAAAAAATGTCTTTTTCCCTAATAACGAGTTGACATCGCCGGAAATTTGTGTTTTCCTTTATAACGAGTAGAAATTTGTGTTTTTTCTTTGGTAACGAGTTCGAATTCATGTTTTCTTCTTATTAACGAGTTCAAATTTGTGTTTTTCTCTCGGTAACGAGTTGTCCTTCCAAAAAAAATGTCTTTTTCCCTAATAACGAGTTGACATCGCCGGAAATTTGTGTTTTCCTTTATAACGAGTAGAAATTTGTGTTTTTTCTTTGGTAACGAGTTCGAATTCATGTTTTCTTCTTATTAACGAGTTCAAATTTGTGTTTTTCTCTCGGTAACGAGTTGTCCTTCCGTAAAAAATGTCTTTTTCCCTAATAACGAGTTGACATCGCCGGAAATTTGTGTTTCCTTTATAACGAGTAGAAATTTGTGTTTTTTCTTTGGTAACGAGTTCGAATTCATGTTTTCTTCTTATTAACGAGTTCAAATTTGTGTTTTTCTCGGTAACGAGTTGTCCTTCCAAAAAAAAATGTCTTTTTCCCTAATAACGAGTTGACATCGCCGGAAATTTGTGTTTTCCCTTTATAACGAGTAGAAATTTGTGTTTTTTCTTTGGTAACGAGTTAATTCATGTTTTCTTCTTATTAACGAGTTCAAATTTGTGTTTTTTTCTTCGAGTTGTCCTTTAACTAATAAGTTCAAATCGTGAAATTTGTGTTTTCCTTTATTAACGAGTTCGAATTCATGTTTTCTTCTTATTAACGAGTTCAAATTTGTGTTTTTCTCTGTAACGAGTTGTCCTTCCAAAAAAAATGTCTTTTTCCCTAATAACGAGTTGACATCGCCGGAAATTTGTGTTTTCCTTTATAACGAGTAGAAATTTGTGTTTTTTCTTTGGTAACGAGTTCGAATTCATGTTTTCTTCTTATTAACGAGTTCAAATTTGTGTTTTTCTCTCGTAACGAGTTGTCCTTCCGTAAAAAATGTCTTTTTCCCTAATAACGAGTTGACATGTTTTCGGAAATTTGTGTTTTCCTTTATAACGAGTAGAAATTTGTGTTTTTTCTTTGGTAACGAGTTCGAATTCATGTTTTCTTCTTATTAACGAGTTCAAATTTGTGTTTTTCTCTCGGTAACGAGTTGTCCTTCCGTAAAAAAAATGTCTTTTTCCCTAATAACGAGTTGACATCGCCGGAAATTTGTGTTTTCCCTTTATAACGAGTAGAAATTTGTGTTTTTTCTTTGGTAACGAGTTCGAATTCATGTTTTCTTCTTATTAACGAGTTCAAATTTGTGTTTTTCTCTCGGTAACGAGTTGTCCTTCCGTAAAAAAAATGTCTTTTTCCCTAATAACGAGTTGACATCGCCGGAAATTTGTGTTTTCCTTTATAACGAGTAGAAATTTGTGTTTTTTCTTTGGTAACGAGTTCAATTCATGTTTTCTTCTTATTAACGAGTTCAAATTTGTGTTTTTCTCTCGGTAACGAGTTGTCCTTCCGTAAAAAATGTCTTTTTCCCTAATAACGAGTTGACATCGGAAATTTGTGCCGGAAATTTGTGTTTTCCTTTATAACGAGTAGAAATTTGTGTTTTTTCTTTGGTAACGAGTTCGAATTCATGTTTTCTTCTTATTAACGAGTTCAAATTTGTGTTTTTCTCTCGGTAACGAGTTGTCCTTCCGTAAAAAATGTCTTTTTCCCTAATAACGAGTTGACATCGCCGGAAATTTGTGTTTTCCTTTATAACGAAAGTAGAAATTTGTGTTTTTTCTTTGGTAACGAGTTCGAATTCATGTTTTCTTCTTATTAACGAGTTCAAATTTGTGTTTTTCTCTCGGTAACGAGTTGTCCTTCCGTAAAAAATGTCTTTTTCCCTAATAACGAGTTGACATCGCCGGAAATTTGTGTTTTCCTTTATAACGAGTAGAAATTTGTGTTTTTTCTTTGGTAACGAGTTCGAATTCATGTTTTCTTCTTATTAACGAGTTCAAATTTGTGTTTTTCTCTCGGTAACGAGTTGTCCTTCCGTAAAAAAAAATGTCTTTTTCCCTAATAACGAGTTGACATCGCCGGAAATTTGTGTTTTCCCTTTATAACGAGTAGAAATTTGTGTTTTTTCTTTGGTAACGAGTTCGAATTCATGTTTTCTTCTTATTAACGAGTTCAAATTTGTGTTTTTCTCTCGGTAACGAGTTGTCCTTCCGTAAAAAAAAATGTCTTTTTCCCTAATAACGAGTTGACATCGCCGGAAATTTGTGTTTTCCCTTTATAACGAGTAGAAATTTGTGTTTTTTCTTTGGTAACGAGTTCGAATTCATGTTTTCTTCTTATTAACGAGTTCAAATTTGTGTTTTTCTCTCGGTAACGAGTTGTCCTTCCAAAAAAAATGTCTTTTTCCCTAATAACGAGTTGACATCGCCGGAAATTTGTGTTTTCTTTATAACGAGTAGAAATTTGTGTTTTTTCTTTGGTAACGAGTTCGAATTCATGTTTTCTTCTTATTAACGAGTTCAAATTTGTGTTTTTCTCTGGTAACGAGTTGTCCTTCCAGAAAAAAAAAATGTCTTTTTCCCTAATAACGAGTTGACATCGCCGGAAATTTGTGTTTTTCCTTTATAACGAGTAGAAATTTGTGTTTTTTCTTTGGTAACGAGTTCGAATTCATGTTTTCTTCTTATTAACGAGTTCAAATTTGTGTTTTTCTCGGTAACGAGTTGTCCTTGTAAAAAAAATGTCTTTTTTCCCTAATAACGAGTTGACATCGCCGGAAATTTGTGTTTTCCTTTATAACGAGTAGAAATTTGTGTTTTTTCTTTGGTAACGAGTTCGAATTCATGTTTTCTTCTTATTAACGAGTTCAAATTTGTGTTTTTCTCGGTAACGAGTTGTCCTTCCGTAAAAAAATGTCTTTTTCCCTAATAACGAGTTGACATCGCCGGAAATTTGTGTTTTCCCTTTATAACGAGTAGAAATTTGTGTTTTTTCTTTGGTAACGAGTTCGAATTCATGTTTTCTTCTTATTAACGAGTTCAAATTTGTGTTTTTCTCTCGGTAACGAGTTGTCCTTCCGTAAAAAAAAAATGTCTTTTTCCCTAATAACGAGTTGAGTTGACATCGCCGGAAATTTGTGTTTTCCTTTATAACGAGTAGAAATTTGTGTTTTTTCTTTGGTAACGAGTTCGAATTCATGTTTTCTTCTTATTAACGAGTTCAAATTTGTGTTTTTCTCTCGGTAACGAGTTGTCCTTCCGAAAAAATGTCTTTTTCCCTAATAACGAGTTGACATCGCTTTATAACGGAAATTTGTGTTTTCCTTTATAACGAGTAGAAATTTGTGTTTTTTCTTTGGTAACGAGTTCGAATTCATGTTTTCTTCTTATTAACGAGTTCAAATTTGTGTTTTTCTCTCGGTAACGAGTTGTCCTTCCGTAAAAAAATGTCTTTTTCCCTAATAACGAGTTGACATCGCCGGAAATTTGTGTTTTCCTTTATAACGGTAGAAATTTGTGTTTTTTCTTTGGTAACGAGTTCGAATTCATGTTTTCTTCTTATTAACGAGTTCAAATTTGTGTTTTTTCTCGGTAACGAGTTGTCCTTCCGTAAAAAAAAATGTCTTTTTCCCTAATAAAGTTAACGAAAGTTGACATCGCCGGAAATTTGTGTTTTTCCTTTATAACGAGTAGAAATTTGTGTTTTTTCTTTGGTAACGAGTTCGAATTCATGTTTTCTTCTTATTAACGAGTTCAAATTTGTGTTTTTCTCTCGGTAACGAGTTGTCCTTCCTTAAAAAAAATGTCTTTTTCCCTAATAACGAGTTGACATCGCCGGAAATTTGTGTTTTCCTTTATAACGAGTAGAAATTTGTGTTTTTTCTTTGGTAACGAGTTCGAATTCATGTTTTCTTCTTATTA
This sequence comes from Gentiana straminea, assembly GCA_036785695.1. Classification (NCBI taxonomy): domain Eukaryota; kingdom Viridiplantae; phylum Streptophyta; class Magnoliopsida; order Gentianales; family Gentianaceae; genus Gentiana; species Gentiana straminea. Next base: position 70,253 of record JAVUPR010000541.1, read on the forward strand.
ACGAGTTCAAATTTGTGTTTTTCTCTCGGTAACGAGTTGTCCTTCCGTAAAAAAATGTCTTTTTCCCTAATAACGAGTTGACATCGCCGGAAATTTGTGTTTTCCCTTTATAACGAGTAGAAATTTGTGTTTTTTCTTTGGTAACGAGTTCGAATTCATGTTTTCTTCTTATTAACGAGTTCAAATTTGTGTTTTTTCTCGGTAACGAGTTGTCCTTCCGTAAAAAAAATGTCTTTTTCCCTAATAACGAGTTGACATCGCCGGAAATTTGTGTTTTCCCTTTATAACGAGTAGAAATTTGTGTTTTTTCTTTGGTAACGAGTTCGAATTCATGTTTTCTTCTTATTAACGAGTTCAAATTTGTGTTTTTCTCTCGGTAACGAGTTGTCCTTAAAAAAAAAAAATGTTTTTTTCCCTAATAACGAGTTGACATCGCCGGAAATTTGTGTTTTCCCTTTATAACGAGTAGAAATTTGTGTTTTTTCTTTGGTAACGAGTTCGAATTCATGTTTTCTTCTTATTAACGAGTTCAAATTTGTGTTTTTCTCTCGGTAACGAGTTGTCCTTCCGTAAAAAAAATGTCTTTTTCCCTAATAACGAGTGACATCGCCGGAAATTTGTGTTTTCCTTTATATAACGAGTAGAAATTTGTGTTTTTTCTTTGGTAACGAGTTCGAATTCATGTTTTCTTCTTATTAACGAGTTCAAATTTGTGTTTTTCTCTCGGTAACGAGTTGTCCTTCCGTAAAAAAAAATGTTTTTTCCCTAATAACGAGTTGACATCGCCGGAAATTTGTGTTTTCCTTTATAACGAGTAGAAATTTGTGTTTTTTCTTTGGTAACGAGTTCGAATTCATGTTTTCTTCTTATTAACGAGTTCAAATTTGTGTTTTTCTCTCGGTAACGAGTTGTCCTTCCGTAAAAAAATGTCTTTTTCCCTAATAACGAGTTGACATCGCCGGAAATTTGTGTTTTCCTTTATAACGAGTAGAAATTTGTGTTTTTTCTTTGGTAACGAGTTCGAATTCATGTTTTCTTCTTATTAACGAGTTCAAATTTGTGTTTTTCTCTCGGTAACGAGTTGTCCTTCCGTAAAAAAAAATGTCTTTTTCCCCCTAATAACGAAAGTTGACATCGCCGGAAATTTGTGTTTTTCCTTTATAACGAGTAGAAATTTGTGTTTTTTCTTTGGTAACGAGTCGAATTCATGTTTTCTTCTTATTAACGAGTTCAAATTTGTGTTTTTTCTCTCGTAACGAGTTGTCCTTCCAAAAAAATGTCTTTTTCCCTAATAACGAGTTGACATCGCCGGAAATTTGTGTTTTCCCTTTATAACGAGTAGAAATTTGTGTTTTTTCTTTGGTAACGAGTTCGAATTCATGTTTTCTTCTTATTAACGAGTTCAAATTTGTGTTTTTCTCGGTAACGTTCAAAGTTGTTGTCCTTCCTAATAAAAAAATGTCGAAATTTTTTTCCCTAATAACGAGTTGACATCGCCGGAAATTTGTGTTTTCCTTTATAACGAGTAGAAATTTGTGTTTTTTCTTTGGTAACGAGTTCGAATTCATGTTTTCTTCTTATTAACGAGTTCAAATTTGTGTTTTTCTCTCGGTAACGAGTTGTCCTTCCGTAAAAAAAAATGTCTTTTTCCCTAATAACGAGTTGACATCGCCGGAAATTTGTGTTTTCCTTTATAACGAGTAGAAATTTGTGTTTTTTTTTTTGGTAACGAGTTCGAATTCATGTTTTCTTCTTATTAACGAGTTCAAATTTGTGTTTTTCTCTCGGTAACGAGTTGTCCTTCCGTAAAAAAATGTCTTTTTCCCTAATAACGAGTTGACATCGCCGGAAATTTGTGTTTTCCTTTATAACGAGTAGAAATTTGTGTTTTTTTTTTGGTAACGAGTTCGAATTCATGTTTTCTTCTTATTAACGAGTTCAAATTTGTGTTTTTTCTCTCGGTAACGAAGTTGTCCTTCCAAAAAAAATGTCTTTTTCCCTAATAACGAGTTGACATCGCCGGAAATTTGTGTTTTCCCTTTATAACGAGTAGAAATTTGTGTTTTTTCTTTGGTAACGAGTTCGAATTCATGTTTTCTTCTTATTAACGAGTTCAAATTTGTTTTTTCTCTCGGTAACGAGTTGTCCTTCCGTAAAAAATGTTTTTTTCCCTAATAACGAGTTGACATCGCCGGAAATTTGTGTTTTCCTTTATAACGTAGTAAAATTTGTTTTTTTTTTTAACGAGTTCAATTTGTCTTCTTATTAAGTTCAAATTCATGTTTTCTTCTTATTAACGAAGTTCAAATTTGTTTTTTTCTCGTAAGTAACGAAGTTGTCCTTCCGTAAAAAAATGTCTTTTTCCCTAATAACGCCGGAAAGTTGACATTTACGGAAATTTGTGTTTTCCTTTATAACGAGTAGAAATTTGTTTTTTTCTTTGGTAACGAAGTTCGAATTCATGTTTTCTTCTTATTAACGAAGTTCAAATTTGTTTTTTTCTCGTAACGAAGTTGTCCTTCCGTAAAAAAAATGTCTTTTTCCCTAATAACGAGTTGCCGGAAATTTGTGTTTTCCCTTTATAACGAAAGTAGAAATTTGTGTTTTTTCTTTGGTAACGAAGTTCAATTCATTTTTTTCTTCTTATTAACGAAGTTCAAATTTTGTTTTTCTCTCGTAACGAAGTTGTCCTTCAAAAAAAAATGTCTTTTTCCCTAATAACGAAGTTGACATCGAAATTTGTGTTTGACAACGAAATTTGTTTTTTCCTTTATAACGAAAGTAGAAATTTGTGTTTTTTCTTTGGTAACGAAGTTCAATTCATGTTTTCTTCTTATTAACGAAGTTCAAATTTGTGTTTTTCTCTCGTAACGAAGTTGTCCTTCCCTTTATAAAAAAAAAAATGTCTTTTTCCCTAATAACGAGTTGACATCGCCGGAAATTTGTGTTTTCCCTTTATAACGAGTAGAAATTTGTGTTTTTTCTTTGGTAACGAAGTTCAATTCATGTTTTCTTCTTATTAACGAAGTTCAAATTTGTGTTTTTCTCTCGTAACGAAGTTGTCCTTCCAAAAAAAAATGTCTTTTTCCCTAATAACGAAGTTGACATCGCCGGAAATTTGTGTTTTCCTTTATAACGAAAGTAGAAATTTGTGTTTTTTCTTTGGTAACGAAGTTCAATTCATGTTTTCTTCTTATTAACGAAGTTCAAATTTGTGTTTTTCTCTCGTAACGAAGTTGTCCTTCCGTAAAAAAATGTCTTTTTCCCTAATAACGAAGTTGACATCGCCGGAAATTTGTGTTTTCCTTTTTATAACGAAAGTAGAAATTTGTGTTTTTTCTTTGGTAACGAAGTTCGAATTCATGTTTTCTTCTTATTAACGAAGTTCAAATTTGTGTTTTTTTCTCTCGTAACGAAGTTGTCCTTCAGTAAAAAAAATGTCTTTTTCCCTAATAACGAGTTGACATCGCCGGAAATTTGTGTTTTCCCTTTATAACGAGTAGAAATTTGTGTTTTTTTTTCTTTGGTAACGAAGTTCGAATTCATGTTTTCTTCTTATTAACGAGTTCAAATTTGTGTTTTTCTCTCGTAACGAGTTGTCCTTCCGTAAAAAATGTCTTTTTCCCTAATAACGAGTTGACATCGCCGGAAATTTGTGTTTTCCCTTTATAACGAGTAGAAATTTGTGTTTTTTTTTTGGTAACGAGTTCGAATTCATGTTAACGAGTTCAAATTTCTTATTAACGAGTTCAAATTTGTGTTTTTCTCTCGTAACGAAGTTGTCCTTCCGTAAAAAAATGTTTTTTCCCTAATAACGAGTTGACATCGCCGGAAATTTGTGTTTTCCCTTTTATAACGAGTAGAAATTTGTGTTTTTTCTTTGGTAACGAGTTCGAATTCATGTTTTCTTCTTATTAACGAGTTCAAATTTGTGTTTTTTCTCGGTAACGAGTTGTCCTTCAGTAAAAAAAATGTCTTTTTCCCTAATAACGAGTTGACATCGCCGGAAATTTGTGTTTTCCCTTTATAACGAGTAGAAATTTGTGTTTTTTCTTTGGTAACGAGTTCGAATTCAGAAAACATGAATTCGAACTCGTTACCAAAAAAAAAACACAAATTTCTACTCGTTATAAAGGGAAAACACAAATTTCCGGCGATGTCAACTCGTTATTAGGGAAAAAAAGACATTTTTTTCGGAAGGACAACTCGTTACCAGAGAAAAACACAAATTTGAACTCGTTAATAAGAAGAAAACATGAATTCGAACTCGTTACCAAAGAAAAAACACAAATTTTTAAAAAACACAAATTTCTACTCGTTATAAAGGGAAAACACAAATTTCCGGCGATGTCAACTCGTTATTAGGAAAAAGACATTTTTTCTCGGAAGGACAACTCGTTACCAGAGAAAAACACAAATTTGAACTCGTTAATAAGAAGAAAACATGAATTCGAACTCGTTACCAAAGAAAAAACACAAATTTCTACTCGTTATAAAGGGAAAACACAAATTTCCGGCGATGTCAACTCGTTATTAGGGAAAAAGACATTTTTTTCTGGAAGGACAACTCGTTACCAGAGAAAAACACAAATTTAACTCGTTAATAAGAAGAAAACATGAATTCGAACTCGTTACCAAAGAAAAAACACAAATTTCTACTCGTTATAAAGGGAAAACACAAATTTCCGGCGATGTCAACTCGTTATTATGGAAAAAGACATTTTTTTCGGAAGGACAACTCGTTACCAGAGAAAAACACAAATTTGAACTCGTTAATAAGAAGAAAACATGAATTCGAACTCGTTACCAAAGAAAAAACACAAATTTCTACTCGTTATAAAGGGAAAACACAAATTTCCGGCGATGTCAACTCGTTATTAGGGAAAAAGACATTTTTTTCTCGGAAGGACAACTCGTTACCGAGAAAAACACAAATTTGAACTCGTTAATAAGAAGAAAACATGAATTCGAACTCGTTACCAAAGAAAAAACACAAATTTCTACTCGTTATAAAGGGAAAACACAAATTTCCGGCGATGTCAACTCGTTATTTAGGAAAAAGACATTTTTTTCTGGAAGGACAACTCGTTACCAGAGAAAAACACAAATTTGAACTCGTTAATAAGAAGAAAACATGAATTCGAACTCGTTACCAAAGAAAAAACACAAATTTCTACTCGTTATAAAGGGAAAACACAAATTTCCGGCGATGTCAACTCGTTATTAGGGAAAAAGACATTTTTTCTCGGAAGGACAACTCGTTACCGAGAAAAACACAAATTTGAACTCGTTAATAAGAAGAAAACATGAATTCGAACTCGTTACCAAAGAAAAAACACAAATTTCTACTCGTTATAAAGGGAAAACACAAATTTCCGGCGATGTCAACTCGTTATTAGGGAAAAAGACATTTTTTCTCGGAAGGACAACTCGTTACCAGAGAAAAACACAAATTTGAACTCGTTAATAAGAAGAAAACATGAATTCGAACTCGTTACCAAAGAAAAAACACAAATTTCTACTCGTTATAAAGGGAAAACACAAATTTCCGGCGATGTCAACTCGTTATTAGGGAAAAAGACATTTTTTTCTGGAAGGACAACTCGTTACCAGAGAAAAACACAAATTTGAACTCGTTAATAAGAAGAAAAAACATGAATTCGAACTCGTTACCAAAGAAAAAACACAAATTTCTACTCGTTATAAAGGGAAAACACAAATTTCCGGCGATGTCAACTCGTTATTAGGGAAAAAGACATTTTTTTCTCGAAGGACAACTCGTTACCAGAGAAAAACACAAATTTGAACTCGTTAATAAGAAGAAAACATGAATTCGAACTCGTTACCAAAGAAAAAACACAAATTTCTACTCGTTATAAAGGGAAAACACAAATTTCCGGCGATGTCAACTCGTTATTAGGGAAAAAGACATTTTTTTCGGAAGGACAACTCGTTACCAGAGAAAAACACAAATTTGAACTCGTTAATAAGAAGAAAACATGAATTCGAACTCGTTACTAAAAAAAAAACACAAATTTCTACTCGTTATAAAGGGAAAACACAAATTTCCGGCGATGTCAACTCGTTATTAGGGGAAAAAGACATTTTTTTTCGGAAGGACAACTCGTTACCGTGAGAAAAACACAAATTTGAACTCGTTAATAAGAAGAAAACATGAATTCGAACTCGTTACCAAAGAAAAAACACAAATTTCTACTCGTTATAAAGGAAAACACAAATTTCCGGCGATGTCAACTCGTTATTAGGGAAAAAGACATTTTTTTCTCGGAAGGACAACTCGTTACAGAGAAAAACACAAATTTGAACTCGTTAATAAGAAGAAAACATGAATTCGAACTCGTTACCAAAAAGAAAAACACAAATTTTTACTCGTTATAAAGGGAAAACACAAATTTCCGGCGATGTCAACTCGTTATTAGGGAAAAAGACATTTTTTTCTCGGAAGGACAACTCGTTACCAGAGAAAAACACAAATTTGAACTCGTTAATAAGAAGAAAACATGAATTCGAACTCGTTACCAAAGAAAAAACACAAATTTCTACTCGTTATAAAGGGAAAACACAAATTTCCGGCGATGTCAACTCGTTATTAGGGAAAAAGACATTTTTTTCTCGGAAGGACAACTCGTTACCAGAGAAAAACACAAATTTGAACTCGTTAATAAGAAGAAAACATGAATTCGAACTCGTTACCAAAGAAAAAACACAAATTTCTACTCGTTATAAAGGGAAAACACAAATTTCCGGCGATGTCAACTCGTTATTAGGGAAAAAGACATTTTTTTCCGGAAGGACAACTCGTTACCAGAGAAAAACACAAATTTGAACTCGTTAATAAGAAGAAAACATGAATTCGAACTCGTTACCAAAGAAAAAACACAAATTTCTACTCGTTATAAAGGGAAAACACAAATTTCCGGCGATGTCAACTCGTTATTAGGGAAAAAGACATTTTTTTTCGGAAGGACAACTCGTTACCAGAGAAAAACACAAATTTGAACTCGTTAATAAGAAGAAAACATGAATTCGAACTCGTTACCAAAGAAAAAACACAAATTTTTACTCGTTATAAAGGAAAACACAAATTTCCGGCGATGTCAACTCGTTATTAGGGAAAAAGACATTTTTTTCCGGAAGGACAACTCGTTACCAGAGAAAAACACAAATTTGAACTCGTTAATAAGAAGAAAACATGAATTCGAACTCGTTACCAAAGAAAAAACACAAATTTCTACTCGTTATAAAGGGAAAACACAAATTTCCGGCGATGTCAACTCGTTATTAGGGAAAAAGACATTTTTTTCGGAAGGACAACTCGTTACCAGAGAAAAACACAAATTTGAACTCGTTAATAAGAAGAAAACATGAATTCGAACTCGTTACCAAAGAAAAAACACAAATTTCTACTCGTTATAAAGGGAAAACACAAATTTCCGGCGATGTCAACTCGTTATTAGGGAAAAAGACATTTTTTCGGAAGGACAACTCGTTACCGAGAAAAACACAAATTTGAACTCGTTAATAAGAAGAAAACATGAATTCGAACTCGTTACCAAAGAAAAAACACAAATTTCTACTCGTTATAAAGGGAAAACACAAATTTCCGGCGATGTCAACTCGTTATTTAGGGAAAAAACATTTTTTCTCCGGAAGGACAACTCGAAAAACACAAATTTGAACCGTTAAAAAACACAAATTTGAAACTCGTTAATAAGAAGAAAACATGAATTCGAACTCGTTACCAAAGAAAAAACACAAATTTCTACTCGTTATAAAGGGAAAACACAAATTTCCGGCGATGTCAACTCGTTATTAGGGAAAAAGACATTTTTTTCGGAAGGACAACTCGTTACCGCAGAGAAAACACAAATTTGAACTCGTTAATAAGAAGAAAACATGAATTCGAACTCGTTACCAAAGAAAAAACACAAATTTTTACTCGTTATAAAGGGAAAACACAAATTTCCGGCGATGTCAACTCGTTATTAGGGGAAAAAGACATTTTTTTCGGAAGGACAACTCGTTACCAGAGAAAAACACAAATTTGAACTCGTTAATAAGAAGAAAACATGAATTCGAACTCGTTACCAAAGAAAAAACACAAATTTCTACTCGTTATAAAGGGAAAACACAAATTTCCGGCGATGTCAACTCGTTATTAAGGAAAAAGACATTTTTTTCTGGAAGGACAACTCGTTACCAGAGAAAAACACAAATTTGAACTCGTTAATAAGAAGAAAACATGAATTCGAACTCGTTACCAAAGAAAAAACACAAATTTCTACTCGTTATAAAGGGAAAACACAAATTTCCGGCGATGTCAACTCGTTATTAGGGAAAAAGACATTTTTTCCGGAAGGACAACTCGTTACCGAGAAAAACACAAATTTGAACTCGTTAATAAGAAGAAAACATGAATTCGAACTCGTTACCAAAGAAAAAACACAAATTTCTACTCGTTATAAAGGGAAAACACAAATTTCCGGCGATGTCAACTCGTTATTAGGGAAAAAGACATTTTTTCGGAAGGACAACTCGTTACCAGAGAAAAACACAAATTTGAACTCGTTAATAAGAAGAAAACATGAATTCGAACTCGTTACCAAAGAAAAAACACAAATTTTTACTCGTTATAAAGGAAAACACAAATTTCCGGCGATGTCAACTCGTTATTAGGGAAAAAGACATTTTTTTCTCGGAAGGACAACTCGTTACCAGAGAAAAACACAAATTTGAACTCGTTAATAAGAAGAAAACATGAATTCGAACTCGTTACCAAAGAAAAAACACAAATTTCTACTCGTTATAAAGGGAAAACACAAATTTCCGGCGATGTCAACTCGTTATTAGGGAAAAAGACATTTTTTCTCGGAAGGACAACTCGTTACCAGAGAAAAACACAAATTTGAACTCGTTAATAAGAAGAAAACATGAATTCGAACTCGTTACCAAAGAAAAAACACAAATTTCTACTCGTTATAAAGGGAAAACACAAATTTCCGGCGATGTCAACTCGTTATTCGGGAAAAAGACATTTTTTCCGGAAGGACAACTCGTTACCAGAGAAAAACACAAATTTGAACTCGTTAATAAGAAGAAAACATGAATTCGAACTCGTTACCAAAGAAAAAACACAAATTTCTACTCGTTATAAAGGGAAAACACAAATTTCCGGCGATGTCAACTCGTTATTAGGGAAAAAGACATTTTTTCTCGGAAGGACAACTCGTTACCGAGAAAAACACAAATTTGAACTCGTTAATAAGAAGAAAACATGAATTCGAACTCGTTACCAAAGAAAAAACACAAATTTTTACTCGTTATAAAGGGAAAACACAAATTTCCGGCGATGTCAACTCGTTATTAGGGAAAAAGACATTTTTTTCGGAAGGACAACTCGTTACCAGAGAAAAACACAAATTTGAACTCGTTAATAAGAAGAAAACATGAATTCGAACTCGTTACCAAAGAAAAAACACAAATTTCTACTCGTTATAAAGGGAAAACACAAATTTCCGGCGATGTCAACTCGTTATTAGGGAAAAAGACATTTTTTTCGGAAGGACAACTCGTTACCAGAGAAAAACACAAATTTGAACTCGTTAATAAGAAGAAGAAAACATGAATTCGAACTCGTTACCAAAGAAAAAACACAAATTTTTACTCGTTATAAAGGGAAAACACAAATTTCCGGCGATGTCAACTCGTTATTAGGGAAAAGACATTTTTTTCTCGGAAGGACAACTCGTTACCGAGAAAAACACAAATTTGAACTCGTTAATAAGAAGAAAACATGAATTCGAACTCGTTACCAAAGAAAAAACACAAATTTCTACTCGTTATAAAGGGAAAACACAAATTTCCGGCGATGTCAACTCGTTATTAAGGAAAAAGACATTTTTTTCGGAAGGACAACTCGTTACCAGAGAAAAACACAAATTTGAACTCGTTAATAAGAAGAAAACATGAATTCGAACTCGTTACCAAAGAAAAAACACAAATTTCTACTCGTTATAAAGGGAAAACACAAATTTCCGGCGATGTCAACTCGTTATTAGGGAAAAAGACATTTTTTCTCGGAAGGACAACTCGTTACCAAAGAGAAAAACACAAATTTGAACTCGTTAATAAGAAGAAAACATGAATTCGAACTCGTTACCAAAGAAAAAACACAAATTTCTACTCGTTATAAAGGGAAAACACAAATTTCCGGCGATGTCAACTCGTTATTAGGGAAAAAGACATTTTTTTTCTGGAAGGACAACTCGTTACCAGAGAAAAACACAAATTTGAACTCGTTAATAAGAAGAAAACATGAATTCGAACTCGTTACCAAAGAAAAAACACAAATTTTTACTCGTTATAAAGAGAAAACACAAATTTCCGGCGATGTCAACTCGTTATTAGGGAAAAAGACATTTTTTTCCGGAAGGACAACTCGTTACCAGAGAAAAACACAAATTTGAACTCGTTAATAAGAAGAAAACATGAATTCGAACTCGTTACCAAAGAAAAAACACAAATTTCTACTCGTTATAAAGGGAAAACACAAATTTCCGGCGATGTCAACTCGTTATTAGGGAAAAAGACATTTTTTCCGGAAGGACAACTCGTTACCGAGAAAAACACAAATTTGAACTCGTTAATAAGAAGAAAACATGAATTCGAACTCGTTACCAAAGAAAAAACACAAATTTCTACTCGTTATAAAGGAAAACACAAATTTCCGGCGATGTCAACTCGTTATTAGGGAAAAAGACATTTTTTTCTCGGAAGGACAACTCGTTACCAGAGAAAAACACAAATTTGAACTCGTTAATAAGAAGAAAACATGAATTCGAACTCGTTACCAAAGAAAAAACACAAATTTTTACTCGTTATAAAGGGAAAACACAAATTTCCGGCGATGTCAACTCGTTATTAGGGGAAAAAGACATTTTTTCGGAAGGACAACTCGTTACCAGAGAAAAACACAAATTTGAACTCGTTAATAAGAAGAAAACATGAATTCGAACTCGTTACCAAAGAAAAAACACAAATTTCTACTCGTTATAAAGGGAAAACACAAATTTCCGGCGATGTCAACTCGTTATTAGGGAAAAAGACATTTTTTTCCGGAAGGACAACTCGTTACCGAGAAAAACACAAATTTGAACTCGTTAATAAGAAGAAAACATGAATTCGAACTCGTTACCAAAGAAAAAACACAAATTTCTACTCGTTATAAAGGGAAAACACAAATTTCCGGCGATGTCAACTCGTTATTAGGGAAAAAGACATTTTTTAATCTACGGAAGGACAACTCGTTACCAGAGAAAAACACAAATTTGAACTCGTTAATAAGAAGAAAACATGAATTCGAACTCGTTACCAAAGAAAAAACACAAATTTCTACTCGTTATAAAGGGAAAACACAAATTTCCGGCGATGTCAACTCGTTATTCGGGAAAAAGACATTTTTTTCTGGAAGGACAACTCGTTACCAGAGAAAAACACAAATTTGAACTCGTTAATAAGAAGAAAACATGAATTCGAACTCGTTACCAAAGAAAAACACAAATTTCTACTCGTTATAAAGGGAAAACACAAATTTCCGGCGATGTCAACTCGTTATTAGGGAAAAAGACATTTTTTTCTGGAAGGACAACTCGTTACCAGAGAAAAACACAAATTTGAACTCGTTAATAAGAAGAAAACATGAATTCGAACTCGTTACCAAAGAAAAAACACAAATTTTTACTCGTTATAAAGAGAAAACACAAATTTCCGGCGATGTCAACTCGTTATTAGGGAAAAAGACATTTTTTCTCTGGAAGGACAACTCGTTACCAGAGAAAAACACAAATTTGAACTCGTTAATAAGAAGAAAACATGAATTCGAACTCGTTACCAAAGAAAAAACACAAATTTCTACTCGTTATAAAGGGAAAACACAAATTTCCGGCGATGTCAACTCGTTATTAGGGAAAAAGACATTTTTTCTCGGAAGGACAACTCGTTACCAAGAGAAAAACACAAATTTGAACTCGTTAATAAGAAGAAAACATGAATTCGAACTCGTTACCAAAGAAAAAACACAAATTTCTACTCGTTATAAAGGGAAAACACAAATTTCCGGCGATGTCAACTCGTTATTAGGGAAAAAGACATTTTTTTCGGAAGGACAACTCGTTACTGTGAGAAAAACACAAATTTGAACTCGTTAATAAGAAGAAAACATGAATTCGAACTCGTTACCAAAGAAAAAAACACAAATTTCTACTCGTTATAAAGGGAAAACACAAATTTCCGGCGATGTCAACTCGTTATTGGGGAAAAAGACATTTTTCGGAAGGACAACTCGTTACCAGAGAAAAACACAAATTTGAACTCGTTAATAAGAAGAAAACATGAATTCGAACTCGTTACCAAAGAAAAAACACAAATTTCTACTCGTTATAAAGGGAAAACACAAATTTCCGGCGATGTCAACTCGTTATTAGGGAAAAAGACATTTTTTCTCGGAAGGACAACTCGTTACCGAGAAAAACACAAATTTGAACTCGTTAATAAGAAGAAAACATGAATTCGAACTCGTTACCAAAGAAAAAACACAAATTTCTACTCGTTATAAAGGGAAAACACAAATTTCCGGCGATGTCAACTCGTTATTAGGGAAAAAGACATTTTTTTCGGAAGGACAACTCGTTACCAGAGAAAAACACAAATTTGAACTCGTTAATAAGAAGAAAACATGAATTCGAACTCGTTACCAAAGAAAAAACACAAATTTCTACTCGTTATAAAGGAAAACACAAATTTCCGGCGATGTCAACTCGTTATTAGGGAAAAAGACATTTTTCCGGAAGGACAACTCGTTACCAGAGAAAAACACAAATTTGAACTCGTTAATAAGAAGAAAACATGAATTCGAACTCGTTACCAAAGAAAAAACACAAATTTCTACTCGTTATAAAGGGAAAACACAAATTTCCGGCGATGTCAACTCGTTATTAGGGAAAAAGACATTTTTTCCGGAAGGACAACTCGTTACCAGAGAAAAACACAAATTTGAACTCGTTAATAAGAAGAAAACATGAATTCGAACTCGTTACCAAAGAAAAAACACAAATTTCTACTCGTTATAAAGGGAAAACACAAATTTCCGGCGATGTCAACTCGTTATTAGGGAAAAAGACATTTTTTTCTCGGAAGGACAACTCGTTACCTGTGAGAAAAACACAAATTTGAACTCGTTAATAAGAAGAAAACATGAATTCGAACTCGTTACCAAAGAAAAAAACACAAATTTTTACTCGTTATAAAGAGAAAACACAAATTTCCGGCGATGTCAACTCGTTATTAGGGAAAAAACATTTTTCTACGGAAGGACAACTCGTTACCAGAGAAAAACACAAATTTGAACTCGTTAATAAGAAGAAAACATGAATTCGAACTCGTTACCAAAGAAAAAACACAAATTTCTACTCGTTATAAAGGGAAAACACAAATTTCCGGCGATGTCAACTCGTTATTAGGGAAAAAGACATTTTTTTCTGGAAGGACAACTCGTTACCAGAGAAAAACACAAATTTGAACTCGTTAATAAGAAGAAAACATGAATTCGAACTCGTTACCAAAGAAAAAACACAAATTTTTACTCGTTATAAAGAGAAAACACAAATTTCCGGCGATGTCAACTCGTTATTAGGGAAAAAAACATTTAATCTACAAGGACAACTCGTTACCAGAGAAAAACACAAATTTGAACTCGTTAATAAGAAGAAAACATGAATTCGAACTCGTTACCAAAGAAAAAACACAAATTTCTACTCGTTATAAAGGGAAAACACAAATTTCCGGCGATGTCAACTCGTTATTCGGGGAAAAAGACATTTTTTCCGGAAGGACAACTCGTTACCAGAAAAACACAAATTTGAACTCGTTAATAAGAAGAAAACATGAATTCGAACTCGTTACCAAAGAAAAACACAAATTTCTACTCGTTATAAAGGGAAAACACAAATTTCCGGCGATGTCAACTCGTTATTAGGGAAAAAGACATTTTTTTCGGAAGGACAACTGTTACCAGAGAAAAACACAAATTTGAACTCGTTAATAAGAAGAAAACATGAATTCGAACTCGTTACCAAAGAAAAAACACAAATTTTTACTCGTTATAAAGAGAAAACACAAATTTCCGGCGATGTCAACTCGTTATTAGGGAAAAAGACAATTTTTTCTGGAAGGACAACTCGTTACCAGAGAAAAACACAAATTTGAACTCGTTAATAAGAAGAAAACATGAATTCGAACTCGTTACCAAAGAAAAAACACAAATTTCTACTCGTTATAAAGGGAAAACACAAATTTCCGGCGATGTCAACTCGTTATTCAGGGAAAAAGACATTTTTTCTGGAAGGACAACTCGTTACCAGAGAAAAACACAAATTTGAACTCGTTAATAAGAAGAAAACATGAATTCGAACTCGTTACCAAAGAAAAAACACAAATTTCTACTCGTTATAAAGGGAAAACACAAATTTCCGGCGATGTCAACTCGTTATTAGGGAAAAAGACATTTTTTTCTGGAAGGACAACTCGTTACCAGAGAAAAACACAAATTTGAACTCGTTAATAAGAAGAAAACATGAATTCGAACTCGTTACCAAAGAAAAAACACAAATTTTTACTCGTTATAAAGAGAAAACACAAATTTCCGGCGATGTCAACTCGTTATTAGGGAAAAAAACATTTAATCTACAAGGACAACTCGTTACCAGAGAAAACACAAATTTGAACTCGTTAATAAGAAGAAAACATGAATTCGAACTCGTTACCAAAGAAAAAACACAAATTTCTACTCGTTATAAAGGGAAAACACAAATTTCCGGCGATGTCAACTCGTTATTCGGGAAAAAGACATTTTTTCTCGGAAGGACAACTCGTTACCGAGAAAAACACAAATTTGAACTCGTTAATAAGAAGAAAACATGAATTCGAACTCGTTACCAAAGAAAAAACACAAATTTCTACTCGTTATAAAGGGAAAACACAAATTTCCGGCGATGTCAACTCGTTATTAGGGAAAAAGACATTTTTTTCTGGGAAGGACAACTCGTTACCAGAGAAAACACAAATTTGAACTCGTTAATAAGAAGAAAACATGAATTCGAACTCGTTACCAAAGAAAAAAACACAAATTTTTACTCGTTATAAAGAGAAAACACAAATTTCCGGCGATGTCAACTCGTTATTAGGGAAAAAAACATTTAATCTACAAGGACAACTCGTTACCAGAGAAAAACACAAATTTGAACTCGTTAAAAGAAGAAAACATGAATTCGAACTCGTTACCAAAGAAAAAACACAAATTTCTACTCGTTATAAAGGGAAAACACAAATTTCCGGCGATGTCAACTCGTTATTCGGGAAAAAGACATTTTTTCTGGAAGGACAACTCGTTACAAGAGAAAAACACAAATTTGAACTCGTTAATAAGAAGAAAACATGAATTCGAACTCGTTACCAAAGAAAAAACACAAATTTCTACTCGTTATAAAGGGAAAACACAAATTTCCGGCGATGTCAACTCGTTATTAGGGAAAAAGACATTTTTTTCTGGAAGGACAACTTGTTACCAGAGAAAAACACAAATTTGAACTCGTTAATAAGAAGAAAACATGAATTCGAACTCGTTACCAAAGAAAAAACACAAATTTTTACTCGTTATAAAGAGAAAACACAAATTTCCGGCGATGTCAACTCGTTATTAGGGAAAAAGACATTTTTTCTGGAAGGACAACTCGTTACCAGAGAAAAACACAAATTTGAACTCGTTAATAAGAAGAAAACATGAATTCGAACTCGTTACCAAAGAAAAAACACAAATTTCTACTCGTTATAAAGGGAAAACACAAATTTCCGGCGATGTCAACTCGTTATTAGGGAAAAATACATTTTTTCTGGAAGGACAACTCGTTACCGGAGAAAAACACAAATTTGAACTCGTTAATAAGAAGAAAACATGAATTGGAACTCGTTACCAAAGAAAAAACACAAATTTTTACCGTTATAAAGAGAAAACACAAATTTCCGACGATGTCAACTCGTTATTAGGGAAAAAGACATTTTATCTACAAGGACAACTCGTTACCGCAGAGAAAAACACAAATTTGAACTCGTTAATAAGAAGAAAACATGAATTCGAACTCGTTACCAAAGAAAAAACACAAATTTCTACTCGTTATAAAGGGAAAACACAAATTTCCGGCGATGTCAACTCGTTATTAGTGGAAAAAGACATTTTTTTCTCGGAAGGACAACTTGTTAGAGAAAAACACAAATTTGTTAGTAATATTGTCCGCAACGGAAGCGATTTATGGATCTAGATCTATATAATATGCGTAATAAAACAACTAGATCTATTCTACAAGGGGGATGTAGAATACCTCTTGAATCTCTAAATTCAAGTTGAAGAACCGCAAAGGATGAATGTGAAGATGTGAAGAGCACCACAAGCTCTTCCGATCGTGTGATCCAAGCAATTCCCGGTGGAAGGAATTCTCGACTCGAACCCTTCCGATATGCTACCGGAAAAATCTCCAAGATTTCTCCCCAAATCTCCCTTGGCCGAATTCTTTTCTTCTCTCTACTATAGGAGAAGTCGAATTTTTATGTGTTTTGTTGAGGCTTGGGAGAACTCTCTTTATATAGGAGAGTAAAACTTAGCCTCCAAGGATTTTTATTTATCAAACAAAATAAATCCTTTAATAAAAGATAATTCCATAATATCCTAGAACAAATCTAGAATAATATTTATCTTTATTATTTACCATAAATATTTATCCAATAAATATTTTATGCACATGTCTTATTAATCACAAGAAAACTAATTTCTTGTTGACTAAAATATGCAATGGGGCCGAAAATTTTAATCCTTGTGACCTAGTCACAAATTTCGACCATGACACACTTTTGGGCCAAGATTATGAAAAATGTCTTTTCCATATATTTAATTATTTAGCCCAACTAATTTAATAGTCCACTAAACAATTAATTCACATATCGTTTTAATAAAGTCCAACAAGAACTAAATTAATATTATTAGATTCGACGTCCGAGAATAGCTATGCTATATTGTGAGGCACGTCGGGGACCATGGACTAATAATCGCCGGCTCCGATAAATCAAATAAATAATTATAGAATAATTATATCCGATAAATCAATCACAGGAATATGCCACCATAATCCCGTGATCGCACTCCTCCGATTATAAGATTATATTTATCTCCTCACGAGAATAATAATAAGCGTCCATTGATATAATCATTACATATGGATTAATCCTCCATAGATCGTTCATTCTAAATCGGGAAGTTACCGTTAACCCTTTTAAGAACCTCTTATCCTTATTTACCATTAACCCCCTAAAGTGATCAATTAATTCATACAACTCACTCGGTAGCTAATCGTTGTAATATGAACTCGTACGATCGATCGCCTAGGATTAACAAATAAGTGGAATCGTCTATCTACTTCCATAAATGGAAGGAATGGATTCCGTATCCGTGATAACACGTACTACTCACTCAATCCAAGACAATGCCAAGACGGGGTAATTCAGACTACGTACTCTGTAATCCTTAACCGTCAAGTCAAACTTCATACCGATTCAAGCAAGCTTGACTCGTGATCACCTCAGATTAAGATATATCCATAAATATGATCATCCATTGATTCGATAAGACTTCTCGATTACGGAATTATATCGTGAACTCTAATCAAATCGGTCCAGCCCTATATGATATATCTATCATATATAAATGCCCCATTAGGTTCTCTTAACCGAAAGTCCGGATAAGACAATCACACCTATTGTGTTCGGGCGCATTAATAGCACGTTAAAGGAGAGACCCGATACTCTCGATTAACTTTACTACGGGCTAATTGTATTTTAAGTACATCTTCACTAACTCAATCCTCCCGTGTATATACCATACACCGAGTTAAGTGATTACATAAACGATATACTTTAGTGGTTTTCTCGTAGTGTAAATACTATTGTCACATCGGTGAATACGAGAATAATAAATATGAATAATAACATCATTTCATTTATTAAATAAAACAATTACAAAATTGTCTTTCGGGCATCACACCTAACAATCTCCCACTTGCACGAAAGCATGTGATTAATTGTTTTAGAGCACACCCTATTATTTAAAATACAGCAAACTATCACTCCCACTTGCTCTAAAGCAAATGAGACATGTCTCTAATACCTATAGTCTCCAAGTGTCGACTAAAAGCTTCAATCGACAGCGTCTTGGTGAATGGATCAGCAGGATTATCGGCGGAGGCGATTTTCTTGACGGAAATGTCCCCTCTATCGACAAAATCGTTGATCACCCGCATTTTCTCTCTATATGCTTCGACTTACCGTGCTTTCGAGGTTCTCTAGAGTTGGCAATGGCCCCATTGTTATCACAATAGAGAGTAATAGGATCTTCGCATTCGGGACAACGCCTAATCCGCCGATGAACTTTCTTAACCAACCGTTTCTTTAGCCGCGCTCCGAGGCCGCTATGAACTCGCCTTCCATTGTTGAATCGGCCGTGCCGGATTGCTTTTGGCTTCTCCATTCTACCGCACCGCCACCAAGCGTAAACACCGAACCGCAGGTAGATTTAGAATCATCTCTCGTCCGACCGAAAATCGAATCGGTGTACCCCGCTAGCTCCAAACTCCCACTCGAATAGACGAGCATATAATTTCGGTTCTCTTCAAATATTTGATGAGATTCTTTATCGTCGTCCAAAGGCGGTTGCCCCGGATTTGACCGAAAACGGCCGACTAATCCAACGCCGTAACAAATGTCGTGTCTCGTACACCTCATAGCATACATAAGACTACCAACAAACTCGAGGCATATGGCACTCTTCCCATAGCTTCACCTCTTCGTGGGTTTGAGGCCCCCGAGACTTAGATAGGTAAACGCCGTGACGGGTTGGTAGAAAACCCTTCTTTGCGTTCTCCATATCGAAGCGTGCCAAAGACCTTATCTATATAAGTTGCTTGGGACAGTAGCTAACATCCCGTTCTTACGATCCCTTATAATTTGGATCCCTAGAACATAACTCGCTTCTCCCAAATCTTTCATTCGGAATTGCGTGGTCAACCAACTTTTCACGTCGGACATCATCCCCTTATCGTTGCCACCAGGAGTATGTCATCAACGTACAACACTAGAAATACAACACTATCTTTGATAACCTTCTTGTACACACAAGATTCAAGAAAGTGTTGTTCGAAATCATAAGACTTGATCGTGTGATCGAATCTATGATACCAGGAACGAGATGCTTGCTTCAACCCATAAATGGATCCGAGCAACTTGCACACCATGTGCTCTCGACCTTCTTCAATGAATCCCTCCGGTTGCCGCATATAGATTTCCTCGTCAAGAAAGCCGTTGAGAAACGCCGTCTTAACATCCATTTGCCGATTTCATAATCCGTACATGCAAAGAATCGAAAGGAGGATGCGGATGGTTTTCATCATGGCCACAAAGTGAGAAGGTTTCCTCGTAGTCTATACCCTCTCGCCGTGTGTAACCTTTGGCTACCAGCCGTGCTTTGAAGGTTTCAACCTTCCCATCTACTCCTCTCTTTCGCTTGTAGAGCCATTTACATCCAATGGGCCTTTCACCCCGAGGAAGTTCTACAAGTTTCAGACCGAGTTAGAGTACATAGACTCCATCTCTTGATTCATTGCGTCAATCCATTTATCCTTATCGTGATCCAAGAAGGCCTTCTTATAGGTCGGAGGATCATCTTCCACCCCATCGAGGCGACTACGTTTGCCTCTAAATCCATGCCGTACCGAGCCGGTGGCCGAACCACTCTCGCAAAGACGTCCGGGTGGAACAGAATGTCGGAAGTGACCGTTGTATTATTAGTGTTGTTTACAGGAACATCGCAGCCACAATAGGCCCGATGTCATCGGAGAGTAATTCCTCTAGTACAATTGTACTTCGAGGTCCGTGGTCTTTCATATAACTTTCCTCCAAAAACGTAGCGTTAGTCGAGACTAGCACTTTGTTATCTTCCGGATCGTAAAATAGACCACCACGTGTACCTTTTGCATAGCCAACAAACAAACATACTTTCGTACGTGATTGTAGCTTGGTAGTCTTGTCCATCAAGACGTGTGTGTGACAACCCCATATGCGGAAGTGACGAAGGCTTTCGCGATGTCCGGACCACATCTCAACGGGTGTCTTTTCGACAGACTTTGACGGTACCGCATTCAAAATGTAGACCGCCGCTTCTAAAGCATAACCCCAAAAGGATATGTAGTGAGGCGTAGCTCATCATTGATCTAACCATGTTGATCAATGTCCTCGTTTCTCCTCTCGCAACTCCGTTTTGCCGAGGTGTCCTAGGCGCCGAACGTTGGAAACAAATTCCTTTTTCACCCAAGTAGTCAATGAACTCGCATCTAAATACTCACCTCCACGATCCGAGCGGAGGCATTTCAATGACTTGCCTAGTTGCCTTTCGGCTTCTGCTTGGAACTCCTTGAACTTTCCAAAAGCCTCGGACTTTCTATGCAGCAGATAAACATAACCGAATCTCGAGTAATCATCAATGAAAGTCACAAAGTACTCGTATCCGCCTCTAGCTTGTACGTTCATCGGACCACAAAGGTCCGAATGCACTAAGTCGTAGTTCCCGTGGCTCTATTACCCTTTGATGAGAAGGGACGCTTAGTCATTTTTCCCTCCGTGCAACACTCGCAGACAGTAGTGTGTCAACAGATGACTCACCTAAGGCATTAACCTTTTCAAGTCTTTTGAGTCTTTCCAAGGAAATATGGCCAAGCCTTAGATGCCACAAGTATGTTTTATCTTCTTTTACTTGAGAAACTTTCTCGCCTTTTTGCGCATCTTTGATGAGCAGCTTTAAACATTTCAAGATTAAGTAGGGAGCTTTATGTGGTCTTACAAAATATAAACCATTTTCATTTATAGTTGAACACAATTCAAAGCCATTCTTTGAAATAACAAATTCACCATTCAAACTTGAAACAAAATGATTGTTCAACTAAGGCAGTAATAAGAAATCAAATTTCTCCCGAAATTGGGAATAAAATAAACATTGTCTAAATGTAAAATTCTATTATTAAAATGCAAGTCCACAACTCTCCCATCGCTTTAGCCGAAATGAGCGCCCAAAGTTGCCTACTCGCATCACTTGAGAACCCTCTTCCAGCCTCCTCGTACGAACTAAGAATCCGCAATGAAGAACATACATGGTTAGTAGCTCCGCATCAAGTATCCAAGTGGACACATCTTTAGCTACATTAAAAGATTCCAAGAATAGTAATTCCAAATTACCTTTCTTATCTTTCCAAATGACATACGCCTTGACTTTGCCATCTTTCACATCACGAAGGTATTCGGGACAATGGCGTCGCCAATGTCCTACCTCCTTACAAGAAAAGCATTTGCCCTTGGGCTTGGACTCGTCAACTTTCTTGGCAGCCTTTTTCTTCATTGGCTTGGGCACGGGTGCAACACTACCCTTCTTCTTCGGTTTCGCCTTAGGCTTGTTTGATGACCTCGGCTTCGGCCATATTGGCTTCAAATTTTCTTATCCCCTACTTGGACCTTATCTTTCGATAGCAGTGCCCTCGTAGATAGTCGGCTCATTCAAGATCCGTGTCATGGTCAACTCATATTTGCCCATCGATACCGAGTTTTGAACGGGATAAACTCAGAGTCAACGATTCCAAAATCATTGATACTTGAGTTGCTTCATCGAACTTTGATCCATGAATACCGGCGTCATTGAAGTAACCGATCATATTCGTAACATGACCATTCACCGCTTGACCTTTCTTCAATTTCGTGTTGACGGCCAACCCGATGGCATCGTGTCTTGCTTGGTTGCTGTGTGATCCAAACATCGTAGTAAGTTTCCGCATGATTTCTCCCCGTACTCAAACTCTTCAACTGGGTCCTAATAACCTCCGACACCGCCGCCAGATGATCCCACGAGCCCGGTTATCCGCTTCGATCCGGGCCGATTACGCCGTTCGATCTCGCCTTACTGTGTTTTTGATCGCGCCGTAGGCATTCGTAAGTAAGTACATGTTGCACATTCTCATACGTGAGCACCACGTTTAAGTTACTCTTCCATTTCTTAAAGTTGTTTCCCGTTAATTTTTCGTACAAGAAAGCGTAAATTTGAGCGTACATTTTGCCGAAAATAAAATGACATGTATTAATTCAAGTTTAACACTACTATATTAAATTTTAGGAATTGTAAACTAAAAAATAAGTCTACTCTACCATTCCAAGGTTTTAACCTCGCATCTCGTTGCCGCCTTAGTGGTAGGTCAAAAAGATGACGGTTAAATCGAGACAATCTCATCAATGAATAACTTGTGAGAATCAAACATCCCACGGAATCGAACATCCCTTTATTCATTGACTACCTTCCTTTTTTAGCCTAGATATTATCAAGAATACCCATGATGAGTGTGACCTACTATATCGGTTCTCTTAGGTACGCTCCGAGTATGCCGTCTTAGGATAGGTCGCTGACCCGACGAGTACCCGTAAAACCTATCCTTTCGGAGACCAAGCCATGAATGTTGATAGGGGCGAACACCATCCTGTGGGGACGAAATCAAAGCGCCTCGAGGCGTCACCCTTCTCTCACTTACTTGTATCTATAGTAGAGGCCGGGGTTGGCCGCCGCCTCCCCGCTCCCACTCAATAATTTGGAAGTGGTTGTGGGTTAACTAACCACGTCTTTTTGATGTTATCATAAAAGCTCATCAAATCAAGGATTCCGAATGGTGTCGGTAACGTAGGCAAGCCTACCCGTCCTATTCGTTGGAACATACGTGACGCCGGACGAAATCGGGTCAAGACAAAGCCTCATCGAGATAAGAAGGAATCACCCCTCCGTTCTCCGGTGTAGCTTAGTCTTGCCGGACCCCCGTGCATACATCACACTAGAGGGTTAAGTCGGTCGAGCCTAGCTCGCTGACCACCCAACCTATAAGCGAACCGTTTTTATCCAAGATTTTTTGTTCTTTTACCATCATTCAATCTCGTAGACACTACGAATTGAAAACGTGATCTCGTTTGGGTTTTAAGGCGGTTCACCGAGAACACACACCGAAAAGCCTAACGATTTCATAACCCGTCCTCGGATCATTAATTAGTTACTAAATTCATTAATTACCACGTATTAATTAAATTTCAACTAATTACACGAGTTTGAATACATGCCTATTTTAATTACCAAAATTAAAATTCTACATGTATGCATGGAGTGGATTTATGATATGATGCATGTCATGGCAATTCCGATTTTATATCTATTTTATGATCGAACACATAAAAAATAAATTGCGGAAATTTAAACACCGAGATGGATTGTTGGTACCCCCGTAACTAATCTATCCTAGGAAAAATAAATTACAATCTTCTTGTCTTCGAGTCTTGATCTTCGAATCTTGAACTCGAACCGCCGGAACACGAACCACGAACACCCGAGAGGAGAAAAGGTCTTTTTAATTAAATAAATCCAATTTATTTTAATTATTCATATATTTAATTTTATTATGTTACGCGGTCGCTTTTAATTTATTTTCCAAAAATAAATTTTTTTTTTTTTCTTCATGCGGCAGTTGAATGATAATATAAAAAAAAAATTAGGTCACAAGAAAATTCCATGCAGCCGCAACAAAAATAAACCCTAGCCGCATCTTTTTTATTAAACAGACTTATAGCGACGCTTTTCGCCGTCGCAGAAAGTCCCGTAGCAGCTTTTTTAATAAAATTCATCCGTTTCTCCTCGTTCATACCTTGGGTTTCGTCTTGATCTTCAATTTTTCAGCAAGATCTTCATCTTTTCCAGCCCGGATAATCAAAATAACAATAAAAGATGCTACTTTTTACATAAATCTCGAAAAGAAAGACATAAAAAAAATACAATTCCTATGCTCAATTGTTACTAAACAAAGGAGCTACAATAGATCTAACGAGTAAACAAGCACCAACCCCAATCCATCTCTTCAACCAAGACATTCATAACATAAAAAAAATTAAATCATGCGTCGGCCCTATTTTTAAAAAAAAATTGGGACAAAAAAAAACTACATGTTTTACCACTCCTAGATCTAATATTTTATACGTATAAATATAGATCACCATGGCGACCGATACCACCGTTAGTAATATTGTCCGCAACGGAAGCGATTTATGGATCTAGATCTATATAATATGCGTAATAAAACAACTAGATCTATTCTACAAGCGGGGATGTAGATCATACCTCTTGAATCTCTAAATTCAAGTTGAAGAACCGCAAAGGATGAATGTGAAGATGTGAAGAGCACCACGCTCTTCCGATCGTGTGATCCAAGCAATTCCCGGTGGAAGGAATTCTCGACTCGAACCCTTCCGATATGCTACCGGAAAATCTCCAAGATTTCTCCCCAAATCTCCCTTGGCCGAATTCTTTTCTTCTCTCTACTATAGGGAGAAGTCGAATTTTTATGTGTTTTGTTGAGGCTTGGGAGAACTCTCTTTATATATGAGAGTAAAACTTAGCCTCCAAGGATTTTTATTTATCAAACAAAATAAATCCTTTAATAAAAGATAATTCCATAATATCCTAGAACAAATCTAGAATAATATTTATCTTTATTATTTACCATAAATATTTATCCAATAAATATTTTATGCACATGTCTTATTAATCACAAGAAAACTAATTTCTTGTTGACTAAAATATGCAATGGGGCCGAAAATTTTAATCCTTGTGACCTAGTCACAAATTTCGACCATGACACACTTTTGGGCCAAGATTATGAAAAATGTCTTTTCCATATATTTAATTATTTAGCCCAACTAATTTAATAGTCCACTAAACAATTAATTCACATATCGTTTTAATAAAGTCCAACAAGAACTAAATTAATATTATCGGATTCGACGTCCGAGAATAGCTATGCTATATTGTGAGGCACGTCGGGGACCATGGACTAATAATCGCCGGCTCCGATAAATCAAATAAATAATTATAGAATAATTATATCCGATAAATCAATCACAGGAATATGCCACCATAATCCCGTGATCGCACTCCTCCGATTATAAGATTATATTTATCTCCTCACGAGAATAATAATAAGCGTCCATTGATATAATCATTACATATGGATTAATCCTCCATAGATCGTTCATTCTAAATCGGGAAGTTACCGTTAACCCTTTTAAGAACCTCTTATCCTTATTTACCATTAACCCCCTAAAGTGATCAATTAATTCATACAACTCACCGGTAGCTAATCGTTGTAATATGAACTCGTACGATCGATCGCTTTCTAGGATTAACAAATAAAGGAACTGCGTCTATCTACTTCCATAAATGGAAGGAATGGATTCCGTATCCGTGATAACACGACTACTCACTCAATCCAAGACAATGCCAAGACGGGGTAATTCGACCACGTACTCGTTGTAATCCTTAACCGTCAAGTCAAACTTCATACCGATTCAAGCGCTTGACTCGTGATCACCTCAGATTAAGATATATCCATAAATATGATCATCCATTGATTCGATAAGACTTCTCGATTACGGAATTATATCGTGAACTCTAATCAAATCGGTCCACCTCTATATGATATATCTATCATAAGAAGAAAACATGAATTCTTGAACTCGTTACCAAAGAAAAAACACAAATTTTACTCGTTATAAAGGGAAAACACAAATTTCCGGCGATGTCAACTCGTTATTACGGGAAAAAGACATTTTTTTTCTCGGAAGGACAACTCGTTACCAGAGAAAAACACAAATTTGAACTCGTTAATAAGAAGAAAACATGAATTCGAACTCGTTACCAAAGAAAAAACACAAATTTCTACTCGTTATAAAGGGAAAACACAAATTTCCGGCGATGTCAACTCGTTATTAGGGAAAAAGACATTTTTTTCTCGGAAGGACAACTCGTTACCGAGAAAAACACAAATTTGAACTCGTTAATAAGAAGAAAACATGAATTCGAACTCGTTACCAAAGAAAAAACACAAATTTCTACTCGTTATAAAGGGAAAACACAAATTTCCGGCGATGTCAACTCGTTATTAGGGAAAAAGACATTTTTTTCTCGAAGGACAACTCGTTACTCGCAGAAAAACACAAATTTGAACTCGTTAATAAGAAGAAAACATGAATTCGAACTCGTTACCAAAGAAAAAACACAAATTTCTACTCGTTATAAAGGAAAACACAAATTTCCGGCGATGTCAACTCGTTATTAGGGAAAAAGACATTTTTTCTCGGAAGGACAACTCGTTACCAGAGAAAAACACAAATTTGAACTCGTTAATAAGAAGAAAACATGAATTCGAACTCGTTACCAAAGAAAAAACACAAATTTCTACTCGTTATAAAGGGAAAACACAAATTTCCGGCGATGTCAACTCGTTATTAGGGAAAAAGACATTTTTTTCGGAAGGACAACTCGTTACCAGAGAAAAACACAAATTTGAACTCGTTAATAAGAAGAAAACATGAATTCGAACTCGTTACCAAAGAAAAAACACAAATTTCTACTCGTTATAAAGGGAAAACACAAATTTCCGGCGATGTCAACTCGTTATTAGTGGGAAAAGACATTTTTTCTCGGAAGGACAACTCGTTACCGAGAAAAACACAAATTTGAACTCGTTAATAAGAAGAAAACATGAATTCGAACTCGTTACCAAAGAAAAAACACAAATTTCTACTCGTTATAAAGGGAAAACACAAATTTCCGGCGATGTCAACTCGTTATTAGGGAAAAAACACATTTTTTCCGGAAGGACAACTCGTTACCGAGAAAAACACAAATTTGAACTCGTTAATAAGAAGAAAACATGAATTCGAACTCGTTACCAAAGAAAACACAAATTTCTACTCGTTATAAAGGGAAAACACAAATTTCCGGCGATGTCAACTCGTTATTAGGGAAAAAGACATTTTTTTCCGGAAGGACAACTCGTTACCGCAGAAAAACAC
Organism: Gentiana straminea; assembly: GCA_036785695.1. NCBI lineage: Eukaryota > Viridiplantae > Streptophyta > Magnoliopsida > Gentianales > Gentianaceae > Gentiana > Gentiana straminea. Next base: position 97,346 of record JAVUPR010000541.1, read on the forward strand.
AAATTTGAACTCGTTAATAAGAAGAAAACATGAATTCGAACTCGTTACCAAAGAAAAAACACAAATTTCTACTCGTTATAAAGGGAAAACACAAATTTCCGGCGATGTCAACTCGTTATTAGTGGAAAAAGACATTTTTTTCTCGGAAGGACAACTCGTTACCGCAGAAAAACACAAATTTGAACTCGTTAATAAGAAGAAAACATGAATTCGAACTCGTTACCAAAGAAAAAACACAAATTTCTACTCGTTATAAAGGGAAAACACAAATTTCCGGCGATGTCAACTCGTTATTAGGGAAAAAGACATTTTTTTTCCGGAAGGACAACTCGTTACCGCAGAAAAACACAAATTTGAACTCGTTAATAAGAAGAAAACATGAATTCGAACTCGTTACCAAAGAAAAAACACAAATTTCTACTCGTTATAAAGGGAAAACACAAATTTCCGGCGATGTCAACTCGTTATTAGGGAAAAAGACATTTTTTTCCGGAAGGACAACTCGTTACCAGAGAAAAACACAAATTTGAACTCGTTAATAAGAAGAAAACATGAATTCGAACTCGTTACCAAAGAAAAAACACAAATTTCTACTCGTTATAAAGGGAAAACACAAATTTCCGGCGATGTCAACTCGTTATTAGGGAAAAAGACATTTTTTTCCGGAAGGACAACTCGTTACCAGAGAAAAACACAAATTTGAACTCGTTAATAAGAAGAAAACATGAATTCGAACTCGTTACCAAAGAAAAAACACAAATTTCTACTCGTTATAAAGGGAAAACACAAATTTCCGGCGATGTCAACTCGTTATTAGGGAAAAAGACATTTTTCTCGGAAGGACAACTCGTTACCAGAGAAAAACACAAATTTGAACTCGTTAATAAGAAGAAAACATGAATTCGAACTCGTTACCAAAGAAAAAACACAAATTTCTACTCGTTATAAAGTGGAAAACACAAATTTCCGGCGATGTCAACTCGTTATTAGGGAAAAGACATTTTTTTCTGGAAGGACAACTCGTTACCAGAAAAACACAAATTTGAACTCGTTAATAAGAAGAAAACATGAATTCGAACTCGTTACCAAAGAAAAAACACAAATTTCTACTCGTTATAAAGGGAAAACACAAATTTCCGGCGATGTCAACTCGTTATTAGGGAAAAAGACATTTTTTCCGGAAGGACAACTCGTTACCAGAGAAAAACACAAATTTGAACTCGTTAATAAGAAGAAAACATGAATTCGAACTCGTTACCAAAGAAAAAACACAAATTTCTACTCGTTATAAAGGGAAAACACAAATTTCCGGCGATGTCAACTCGTTATTAGGGAAAAAGACATTTTTTCTCGAAGGACAACTCGTTACCGAGAAAAACACAAATTTGAACTCGTTAATAAGAAGAAAACATGAATTCGAACTCGTTACCAAAGAAAAAACACAAATTTCTACTCGTTATAAAGGGAAAACACAAATTTCCGGCGATGTCAACTCGTTATTAGGGAAAAAGACATTTTTTCCGGAAGGACAACTCGTTACAGAGAAAAACACAAATTTGAACTCGTTAATAAGAAGAAAACATGAATTCGAACTCGTTACCAAAGAAAAAACACAAATTTCTACTCGTTATAAAGGGAAAACACAAATTTCCGGCGATGTCAACTCGTTATTAGGGAAAAAGACATTTTTTTCCGGAAGGACAACTCGTTACCGTGAGAAAAACACAAATTTGAACTCGTTAATAAGAAGAAAACATGAATTCGAACTCGTTACCAAAGAAAAAACACAAATTTCTACTCGTTATAAAGGAAAACACAAATTTCCGGCGATGTCAACTCGTTATTAGGGAAAAAGACATTTTTTTTCGGAAGGACAACTCGTTACAGAGAAAAACACAAATTTGAACTCGTTAATAAGAAGAAAACATGAATTCGAACTCGTTACCAAAGAAAAAACACAAATTTCTACTCGTTATAAAGGGAAAACACAAATTTCCGGCGATGTCAACTCGTTATTAGGGAAAAAGACATTTTTTCTCGGAAGGACAACTCGTTACCAGAGAAAAACACAAATTTGAACTCGTTAATAAGAAGAAAACATGAATTCGAACTCGTTACCAAAGAAAAAACACAAATTTCTACTCGTTATAAAGGGAAAACACAAATTTCCGGCGATGTCAACTCGTTATTAGGGAAAAAGACATTTTTTCCGGAAGGACAACTCGTTACCAGAGAAAAACACAAATTTGAACTCGTTAATAAGAAGAAAACATGAATTCGAACTCGTTACCAAAGAAAAAACACAAATTTCTACTCGTTATAAAGGGAAAACACAAATTTCCGGCGATGTCAACTCGTTATTAGGAAAAAGACATTTTTTCTCGGAAGGACAACTCGTTACCAGAGAAAAACACAAATTTGAACTCGTTAATAAGAAGAAAACATGAATTCGAACTCGTTACCAAAGAAAAAACACAAATTTCTACTCGTTATAAAGGGAAAACACAAATTTCCGGCGATGTCAACTCGTTATTAGGGGAAAAGACATTTTTTCTGGAAGGACAACTCGTTACCAGAGAAAAACACAAATTTGAACTCGTTAATAAGAAGAAAACATGAATTCGAACTCGTTACCAAAGAAAAAACACAAATTTCTACTCGTTATAAAGGGAAAACACAAATTTCCGGCGATGTCAACTCGTTATTAGGGAAAAAGACATTTTTTTCCGGAAGGACAACTCGTTACCAGAGAAAAACACAAATTTGAACTCGTTAATAAGAAGAAAACATGAATTCGAACTCGTTACCAAAGAAAAAACACAAATTTCTACTCGTTATAAAGGAAAACACAAATTTCCGGCGATGTCAACTCGTTATTGGGAAAAAGACATTTTTTCTCGGAAGGACAACTCGTTACCGAGAAAAACACAAATTTGAACTCGTTAATAAGAAGAAAACATGAATTCGAACTCGTTACCAAAGAAAAAACACAAATTTCTACTCGTTATAAAGGGAAAACACAAATTTCCGGCGATGTCAACTCGTTATTAGGGAAAAAGACATTTTTTTTGGAAGGACAACTCGTTACCAGAGAAAAACACAAATTTGAACTCGTTAATAAGAAGAAAACATGAATTCGAACTCGTTACCAAAGAAAAAACACAAATTTCTACTCGTTATAAAGGGAAAACACAAATTTCCGGCGATGTCAACTCGTTATTAGGGAAAAAGACATTTTTTTCTGGAAGGACAACTCGTTACCAGAGAAAAACACAAATTTGAACTCGTTAATAAGAAGAAAACATGAATTCGAACTCGTTACCAAAGAAAAAACACAAATTTCTACTCGTTATAAAGGGAAAACACAAATTTCCGGCGATGTCAACTCGTTATTAGTGGAAAAAGACATTTTTTTTCTGGAAGGACAACTCGTTACCAGAGAAAAACACAAATTTGAACTCGTTAATAAGAAGAAAACATGAATTCGAACTCGTTACCAAAGAAAAAACACAAATTTCTACTCGTTATAAAGGGAAAACACAAATTTCCGGCGATGTCAACTCGTTATTAGGGAAAAAGACATTTTTTTTCGGAAGGACAACTCGTTACCAGAGAAAAACACAAATTTGAACTCGTTAATAAGAAGAAAACATGAATTCGAACTCGTTACCAAAGAAAAAACACAAATTTCTACTCGTTATAAAGGGAAAACACAAATTTCCGGCGATGTCAACTCGTTATTAGGGAAAAAGACATTTTTTCCGGAAGGACAACTCGTTACCAGAGAAAAACACAAATTTGAACTCGTTAATAAGAAGAAAACATGAATTCGAACTCGTTACCAAAGAAAAAACACAAATTTCTACTCGTTATAAAGGAAAACACAAATTTCCGGCGATGTCAACTCGTTATTAGGGAAAAAGACATTTTTTCCGGAAGGACAACTCGTTACCGCAGAAAAACACAAATTTGAACTCGTTAATAAGAAGAAAACATGAATTCGAACTCGTTACCAAAGAAAAAACACAAATTTCTACTCGTTATAAAAGGAAAACACAAATTTCCGGCGATGTCAACTCGTTATTAGGGAAAAAGACATTTTTTTCCGGAAGGACAACTCGTTACCAGAGAAAAACACAAATTTGAACTCGTTAATAAGAAGAAAACATGAATTCGAACTCGTTACCAAAGAAAAAACACAAATTTCTACTCGTTATAAAGGGAAAACACAAATTTCCGGCGATGTCAACTCGTTATTTAGGGAAAAAGACATTTTTTTCCGGAAGGACAACTCGTTACCAGAGAAAAACACAAATTTGAACTCGTTAATAAGAAGAAAACATGAATTCGAACTCGTTACCAAAGAAAAAACACAAATTTCTACTCGTTATAAAGGGAAAACACAAATTTCCGGCGATGTCAACTCGTTATTAGGGAAAAAGACATTTTTTTCGGAAGGACAACTCGTTACCAGAGAAAAACACAAATTTGAACTCGTTAATAAGAAGAAAACATGAATTCGAACTCGTTACCAAAGAAAAAACACAAATTTCTACTCGTTATAAAGGAAAACACAAATTTCCGGCGATGTCAACTCGTTATTAGGGAAAAAGACATTTTTTTCGGAAGGACAACTCGTTACCAGAGAAAACACAAATTTGAACTCGTTAATAAGAAGAAAACATGAATTCGAACTCGTTACCAAAGAAAAAACACAAATTTCTACTCGTTATAAAGGGAAAACACAAATTTCCGGCGATGTCAACTCGTTATTAGGGAAAAAGACATTTTTTCTGGAAGGACAACTCGTTACCAGAGAAAAACACAAATTTGAACTCGTTAATAAGAAGAAAACATGAATTCGAACTCGTTACCAAAGAAAAAACACAAATTTCTACTCGTTATAAAGGGAAAACACAAATTTCCGGCGATGTCAACTCGTTATTAGGGAAAAAGACATTTTTTTCGGGAAGGACAACTCGTTACCAGAGAAAAACACAAATTTGAACTCGTTAATAAGAAGAAAACATGAATTCGAACTCGTTACCAAAGAAAAAACACAAATTTCTACTCGTTATAAAGGGAAAACACAAATTTCCGGCGATGTCAACTCGTTATTCGGGGAAAAAGACATTTTTTTCTCGGAAGGACAACTCGTTACCAGAGAAAAACACAAATTTGAACTCGTTAATAAGAAGAAAACATGAATTCGAACTCGTTACCAAAGAAAAAACACAAATTTCTACTCGTTATAAAGGGAAAACACAAATTTCCGGCGATGTCAACTCGTTATTGGGAAAAAGACATTTTTTCTCGGAAGGACAACTCGTTACCAGAGAAAAACACAAATTTGAACTCGTTAATAAGAAGAAAACATGAATTCGAACTCGTTACCAAAGAAAAAACACAAATTTCTACTCGTTATAAAGGAAAACACAAATTTCCGGCGATGTCAACTCGTTATTAGGAAAAAGACATTTTTTCTCGAAGGACAACTCGTTACCGCAGAGAAAAACACAAATTTGAACTCGTTAATAAGAAGAAAACATGAATTCGAACTCGTTACCAAAGAAAAAACACAAATTTCTACTCGTTATAAAGGGAAAACACAAATTTCCGGCGATGTCAACTCGTTATTAGGAAAAAGACATTTTTTCCGGAAGGACAACTCGTTACCAGAGAAAAACACAAATTTGAACTCGTTAATAAGAAGAAAACATGAATTCGAACTCGTTACCAAAGAAAAAACACAAATTTCTACTCGTTATAAAGGGAAAACACAAATTTCCGGCGATGTCAACTCGTTATTAGGGAAAAAGACATTTTTTTCGGAAGGACAACTCGTTACCAGAGAAAAACACAAATTTGAACTCGTTAATAAGAAGAAAACATGAATTCGAACTCGTTACCAAAGAAAAAACACAAATTTCTACTCGTTATAAAGGAAAACACAAATTTCCGGCGATGTCAACTCGTTATTAGGGAAAAAGACATTTTTTCGGAAGGACAACTCGTTACCAGAGAAAAACACAAATTTGAACTCGTTAATAAGAAGAAAACATGAATTCGAACTCGTTACCAAAGAAAAAACACAAATTTCTACTCGTTATAAAGGGAAAACACAAATTTCCGGCGATGTCAACTCGTTATTAGGGAAAAAGACATTTTTTCCGGAAGGACAACTCGTTACCGCAGAAAAACACAAATTTGAACTCGTTAATAAGAAGAAAACATGAATTCGAACTCGTTACCAAAGAAAAAACACAAATTTCTACTCGTTATAAAGGGAAAACACAAATTTCCGGCGATGTCAACTCGTTATTAGGAAAAAGACATTTTTTCGGAAGGACAACTCGTTACCAGAGAAAAACACAAATTTGAACTCGTTAATAAGAAGAAAACATGAATTCGAACTCGTTACCAAAGAAAAAACACAAATTTCTACTCGTTATAAAGGGAAAACACAAATTTCCGGCGATGTCAACTCGTTATTAGGGAAAAAGACATTTTTTTCCGGAAGGACAACTCGTTACTGCAGAAAAACACAAATTTGAACTCGTTAATAAGAAGAAAACATGAA
>JAVUPR010000542.1:0-101808 GCA_036785695.1 Gentiana straminea
GATTTTTGATTCCTTGTACAAGGCCATTACGGCCTCCGTTTTGCTTGCCGTTTGCGCCGGCGTGCCTTATTTATCGTTACGGTCGATATCACATCGGTACTTCAAAGAGAATTACAAACGTTTTTTTTTCGTACTTTTTTTCGTACCCATAGAGTACTTAGCTTGTGTGATTTTTGATTCCTTGTACAAGGCCATTTCGGCCTCCGTTTTGCTTGCCGTTTGCGCCGGCGTGCCTTATTTATCGTTACGGTCGATATCACATCGGTACTTCAAAGAGAATTACAAACGTTTTTTTTTCGTACTTTTTTTCGTACCCATAGAGTACTTAGCTTGTGTGATTTTTGATTCCTTGTACAAGGCCATTCGGCCTCCGTTTTGCTTGCCGTTTGCGCCGGCGTGCCTTATTTATCGTTACGAGTCGATATCACATCGGTACTTCAAAGAGAATTACAAACGTTTTTTTTTCGTACTTTTTTTCGTACCCATAGAGTACTTATTTGTGTGATTTTTGATTCCTTGTACAAGGCCATTCTGGCCTCCGTTTTGCTTGCCGTTTGCGCCGACGTGCCTTATTTATCGTTACGGTCGATATCACATCGGTACTTCAAAGAGAATTACAAACGTTTTTTTTTCGTACTTTTTTTCGTACCCATAGAGTACTTAGCGTTGTGTGATTTTTGATTCCTTGTACAAGGCCATTCGGCCTCCGTTTTGCTTGCCGTTTGCGCCGGCGTGCCTTATTTATCGTTAGTCGATATCACATCGGTACTTCAAAGAGAATTACAAACGTTTTTTTTTCGTACTTTTTCGTACCCATAGAGTACTTAGCGTGTGATTTTTGATTCCTTGTACAAGGCCATTACGGCCTCCGTTTTGCTTGCCGTTTGCGCCGGCGTGCCTTATTTATCGTTACGGTCGATATCACATCGGTACTTCAAAGAGAATTACAAACGTTTTTTTTTCGTACTTTTTTCGTACCGTACCCATAGAGTACTTAGCTTGTGTGATTTTTGATTCCTTGTACAAGGCCATTCGGCCTCCGTTTTGCTTGCCGTTTGCGCCGGCGTGCCTTATTTATCGTTACGGTCGATATCACATCGGTACTTCAAAGAAAATTACAAACGTTTTTTTTTTTTTCGTACTTTTTTTCGTACCCATAGAGTACTTAGCTTGTGTGATTTTTGATTCCTTGTACAAGGCCATTACGGCCTCCGTTTTGCTTGCCGTTTGCGCCGGCGTGCCTTATTTATCGTTAAGTCGATATCACATCGGTACTTCAAAGAGAATTACAAACGTTTTTTTCGTACTTTTTCGTACCCATAGAGTACTTAGCTTGTGTGATTTTTGATTCCTTGTACAAGGCCATTCGGCCTCCGTTTTGCTGCCGTTTGCGCCGGCGTGCCTTATTTATCGTTACGGTCGATATCACATCGGTACTTCAAAGAGAATTACAAACGTTTTTTTTCGTACTTTTTTTCGTACCCATAGAGTACTTGCTTGTGTGATTTTTGATTCCTTGTACAAGGCCATTCGGCCTCCGTTTTGCTTGCCGTTTGCGCCGGCGTGCCTTATTTATCGTTACGGTCGATATCACATCGGTACTTCAAAGAGAATTACAACGTTTTTTTTTTTTTCGTACTTTTTTTCGTACCCATAGAGTACTTAGCTTGTGTGATTTTTGATTCCTTGTACAAGGCCATTCGGCCTCCGTTTTGCTTGCCGTTTGCGCCGGCGTGCCTTATTTATCGTTACGGTCGATATCACATCGGTACTTCAAAGAGAATTACAAACGTTTTTTTTTTCGTACTTTTTCGTACCCATAGAGTACTTAGCTTGTGTGATTTTTGATTTCTTGTACAAGGCCATTACGGCCTCCGTTTTGCTTGCCGTTTGCGCCGGCGTGCCTTATTTATCGTTACGGTCGATATCACATCGGTACTTCAAAGAGAATTACAAACGTTTTTTTTTTCGTACTTTTTTTCGTACCCATAGAGTACTTAGCTTGTGTGATTTTTGATTCCTTGTACAAGGCCATTACGGCCTCCGTTTTGCTTGCCGTTTGCGCCGGCGTGCCTTATTTATCGTTACGGTCGATATCACATCGGTACTTCAAAGAGAATTACAAACGTTTTTTTTCGTACTTTTTTTCGTACCCATAGAGTACTTAGCTTGTGTGATTTTTGATTCCTTGTACAAGGCCATTCGGCCTCCGTTTTGCTTGCCGTTTGCGCCGGCGTGCCTTATTTATCGTTACGGTCGATATCACATCGGTACTTCAAAGAGAATTACAAACGTTTTTTTTCGTACTTTTTTTCGTACCCATAGAGTACTTAGCTTGTGTGATTTTTGATTCCTTGTAAGGCCATTCGGCCTCCGTTTTGCTTGCCGTTTGCGCCGGCGTGCCTTATTTATCGTTACGGTCGATATCACATCGGTACTTCAAAGAGAATTACAAACGTTTTTTTTTCGTACTTTTTTTCGTACCCATAGAGTACTTAGCGTGTGATTTTTGATTCCTTGTACAAGGCCATTACGGCCTCCGTTTTGCTTGCCGTTTGCGCCGGCGTGCCTTATTTATCGTTACGGTCGATATCACATCGGTACTTCAAAGAGAATTACAAACGTTTTTTTTTCGTACTTTTTTTCGTACCCATAGAGTACTTAGCGTGTGATTTTTGATTCCTTGTACAAGGCCATTCGGCCTCCGTTTTGCTTGCCGTTTGCGCCGGCGTGCCTTATTTATCGTTACGGTCGATATCACATCGGTACTTCAAAGAAATTACAAACGTTTTTTTTTCGTACTTTTTTTCGTACCCATAGAGTACTTAGCGTGTGATTTTTGATTCCTTGTACAAGGCCATTACGGCCTCCGTTTTGCTTGCCGTTTGCGCCGGCGTGCCTTATTTATCGTTAAGTCGATATCACATCGGTACTTCAAAGAAATTACAAACGTTTTTTTTTCGTACTTTTTTTCGTACCCATAAGTACTTAGCGTGTGATTTTTGATTCCTTGTACAAGGCCATTCGGCCTCCGTTTTGCTTGCCGTTTGCGCCGGCGTGCCTTATTTATCGTTACGGTCGATATCACATCGGTACTTCAAAGAAATTACAAACGTTTTTTTTTTTCGTACTTTTTTTCGTACCCATAGAGTACTTACTTGTGTGATTTTTGATTCCTTGTACAAGGCCATTACGGCCTCCGTTTTGCTTGCCGTTTGCGCCGGCGTGCCTTATTTATCGTTACGGTCGATATCACATCGGTACTTCAAAGAAAATTACAAACGTTTTTTTTTCGTACTTTTTTTCGTACCCATAGAGTACTTAGCGTGTGATTTTTGATTCCTTGTACAAGGCCATTACGGCCTCCGTTTTGCTTGCCGTTTGCGCCGGCGTGCCTTATTTATCGTTACGGTCGATATCACATCGGTACTTCAAAGAGAATTACAAACGTTTTTTTTTCGTACTTTTTTTCGTACCCATAGAGTACTTAAGCTTGTGTGATTTTTGATTCCTTGTACAAGGCCATTACGGCCTCCGTTTTGCTTGCCGTTTGCGCCGGCGTGCCTTATTTATCGTTACGGTCGATATCACATCGGTACTTCAAAGAGAATTACAAACGTTTTTTTTTCGTACTTTTTTTCGTACCCATAGAGTACTTAGCTTGTGTGATTTTTGATTCCTTGTACAAGGCCATTCGGCCTCCGTTTTGCTGCCGTTTGCGCCGGCGTGCCTTATTTATCGTTACGAGTCGATATCACATCGGTACTTCAAAGAGAATTACAAACGTTTTTTTTTCGTACTTTTTTTCGTACCCATAGAGTACTTAGCTTGTGTGATTTTTGATTCCTTGTACAAGGCCATTCGGCCTCCGTTTTGCTTGCCGTTTGCGCCGGCGTGCCTTATTTATCGTTACGGTCGATATCACATCGGTACTTCAAAGAGAATTACAAACGTTTTTTTTTCGTACTTTTTTTCGTACCCATAGAGTACTTAGCTTGTGTGATTTTTGATTCCTTGTACAAGGCCATTCGGCCTCCGTTTTGCTTGCCGTTTGCGCCGGCGTGCCTTATTTATCGTTACGGTCGATATCACATCGGTACTTCAAAGAGAATTACAAACGTTTTTTTTCGTACTTTTTTTCGTACCCATAGAGTACTTAGCTTGTGTGATTTTTGATTCCTTGTACAAGGCCATTACGGCCTCCGTTTTGCTTGCCGTTTGCGCCGGCGTGCCTTATTTATCGTTACGGTCGATATCACATCGGTACTTCAAAGAGAATTACAAACGTTTTTTTTCGTACTTTTTTTCGTACCCATAGAGTACTTAGCTTGTGTGATTTTTGATTCCTTGTACAAGGCCATTACGGCCTCCGTTTTGCTTCCGTTTGCGCCGGCGTGCCTTATTTATCGTTACGGTCGATATCACATCGGTACTTCAAAGAGAATTACAAACGTTTTTTTCGTACTTTTTTCGTACCCATAGAGTACTTAGCGTGTGATTTTTGATTCCTTGTACAAGGCCATTACGGCCTCCGTTTTGCTTGCCGTTTGCGCCGGCGTGCCTTATTTATCGTTACGGTCGATATCACATCGGTACTTCAAAGAGAATTACAAACGTTTTTTTTTCGTACTTTTTTTCGTACCCATAGAGTACTTAGCTTGTGTGATTTTTGATTCCTTGTACAAGGCCATTCGGCCTCCGTTTTGCTTGCCGTTTGCGCCGGCGTGCCTTATTTATCGTTACGGTCGATATCACATCGGTACTTCAAAGAGAATTACAAACGTTTTTTTTTCGTACTTTTTTTCGTACCCATAGAGTACTTAGCGTGTGATTTTTGATTCCTTGTACAAGGCCATTACGGCCTCCGTTTTGCTGCCGTTTGCGCCGGCGTGCCTTATTTATCGTTACGAGTCGATATCACATCGGTACTTCAAAGAGAATTACAAACGTTTTTTTTCGTACTTTTTTTCGTACCCATAGAGTACTTAGCTTGTGTGATTTTTGATTCCTTGTACAAGGCCATTCGGCCTCCGTTTTGCTTGCCGTTTGCGCCGGCGTGCCTTATTTATCGTTACGGTCGATATCACATCGGTACTTCAAAGAGAATTACAAACGTTTTTTTTTCGTACTTTTTTTCGTACCCATAGAGTACTTAGCTTGTGTGATTTTTGATTCCTTGTACAAGGCCATTCGGCCTCCGTTTTGCTTGCCGTTTGCGCCGGCGTGCCTTATTTATCGTTACGGTCGATATCACATCGGTACTTCAAAGAGAATTACAAACGTTTTTTTTCGTACTTTTTTTCGTACCCATAGAGTACTTAGCGTGTGATTTTTGATTCCTTGTACAAGGCCATTCGGCCTCCGTTTTGCTTGCCGTTTGCGCCGGCGTGCCTTATTTATCGTTACGGTCGATATCACATCGGTACTTCAAAGAGAATTACAAACGTTTTTTTTTCGTACTTTTTTTCGTACCCATAGAGTACTTAGCTTGTGTGATTTTTGATTCTTGTACAAGGCCATTACGGCCTCCGTTTTGCTTGCCGTTTGCGCCGGCGTGCCTTATTTATCGTTACAGTCGATATCACATCGGTACTTCAAAGAGAATTACAAACGTTTTTTTTCGTACTTTTTTTCGTACCCATAGAGTACTTAAGCGTGTGATTTTTGATTCCTTGTACAAGGCCATTCGGCCTCCGTTTTGCTTGCCGTTTGCGCCGGCGTGCCTTATTTATCGTTACGGTCGATATCACATCGGTACTTCAAAGAGAATTACAAACGTTTTTTTTTCGTACTTTTTTTCGTACCCATAGAGTACTTAGCGTGTGATTTTTGATTCCTTGTACAAGGCCATTACGGCCTCCGTTTTGCTTGCCGTTTTGCGCCGGCGTGCCTTATTTATCGTTACGGTCGATATCACATCGGTACTTCAAAGAGAATTACAAACGTTTTTTTTCGTACTTTTTTTTCGTACCCATAGAGTACTTAGCTTGTGTGATTTTTGATTCCTTGTACAAGGCCATTCGGCCTCCGTTTTGCTTGCCGTTTGCGCCGGCGTGCCTTATTTATCGTTACGGTCGATATCACATCGGTACTTCAAAGAGAATTACAAACGTTTTTTTTCGTACTTTTTTTCGTACCCATAGAGTACTTAGCGTGTGATTTTTGATTCCTTGTACAAGGCCATTACGGCCTCCGTTTTGCTTGCCGTTTGCGCCGGCGTGCCTTATTTATCGTTACGGTCGATATCACATCGGTACTTCAAAGAGAATTACAAACGTTTTTTTTCGTACTTTTTTTTTCGTACCCATAGAGTACTTAAGCTTGTGTGATTTTTGATTCCTTGTACAAGGCCATTACGGCCTCCGTTTTGCTTGCCGTTTGCGCCGGCGTGCCTTATTTATCGTTACGGTCGATATCACATCGGTACTTCAAAGAGAATTACAAACGTTTTTTTTTCGTACTTTTTCGTACCCATAGAGTACTTAGCTTGTGTGATTTTTGATTCCTTGTACAAGGCCATTCGGCCTCCGTTTTGCTTGCCGTTTGCGCCGGCGTGCCTTATTTATCGTTACGAGTCGATATCACATCGGTACTTCAAAGAGAATTACAAACGTTTTTTTTTCGTACTTTTTTTCGTACCCATAGAGTACTTAGCTTGTGTGATTTTTGATTCCTTGTACAAGGCCATTCGGCCTCCGTTTTGCTTGCCGTTTGCGCCGGCGTGCCTTATTTATCGTTACGGTCGATATCACATCGGTACTTCAAAGAGAATTACAAACGTTTTTTTTCGTACTTTTTTCGTACCCATAGAGTACTTAGCGTGTGATTTTTGATTCCTTGTACAAGGCCATTACGGCCTCCGTTTTGCTTGCCGTTTGCGCCGGCGTGCCTTATTTATCGTTACGGTCGATATCACATCGGTACTTCAAAGAGAATTACAAACGTTTTTTTTCGTACTTTTTTTCGTACCCATAGAGTACTTAGCTTGTGTGATTTTTGATTCCTTGTACAAGGCCATTCGGCCTCCGTTTTGCTTGCCGTTTGCGCCGGCGTGCCTTATTTATCGTTACGGTCGATATCACATCGGTACTTCAAAGAGAATTACAAACGTTTTTTTCGTACTTTTTTTCGTACCCATAGAGTACTTAAGCTTGTGTGATTTTTGATTCCTTGTACAAGGCCATTACGGCCTCCGTTTTGCTTGCCGTTTGCGCCGGCGTGCCTTATTTATCGTTACGGTCGATATCACATCGGTACTTCAAAGAGAATTACAAACGTTTTTTTTTCGTACTTTTTTTCGTACCCATAGAGTACTTATTTGTGTGATTTTTGATTCTTGTACAAGGCCATTCGGCCTCCGTTTTGCTTGCCGTTTGCGCCGGCGTGCCTTATTTATCGTTACGAGTCGATATCACATCGGTACTTCAAAGAGAATTACAAACGTTTTTTTTTCGTACTTTTTTTCGTACCCATAGAGTACTTAGCGTGTGATTTTTGATTCCTTGTACAAGGCCATTACGGCCTCCGTTTTGCTTGCCGTTTGCGCCGGCGTGCCTTATTTATCGTTACGGTCGATATCACATCGGTACTTCAAAGAGAATTACAAACGTTTTTTTTCGTACTTTTTTTCGTACCCATAGAGTACTTAGCTTGTGTGATTTTTGATTCCTTGTACAAGGCCATTACGGCCTCCGTTTTGCTTGCCGTTTGCGCCGGCGTGCCTTATTTATCGTTACGGTCGATATCACATCGGTACTTCAAAGAGAATTACAAACGTTTTTTTTCGTACTTTTTTTCGTACCCATAGAGTACTTAGCTTGTGTGATTTTTGATTCTTGTACAAGGCCATTCGGCCTCCGTTTTGCTTGCCGTTTGCGCCGGCGTGCCTTATTTATCGTTACGGTCGATATCACATCGGTACTTCAAAGAGAATTACAAACGTTTTTTTTTCGTACTTTTTTTCGTACCCATAGAGTACTTAGCTTTGTGTGATTTTTGATTCCTTGTACAAGGCCATTCGGCCTCCGTTTTGCTTGCCGTTTGCGCCGGCGTGCCTTATTTATCGTTACGGTCGATATCACATCGGTACTTCAAAGAGAATTACAAACGTTTTTTTTCGTACTTTTTTTCGTACCCATAGAGTACTTAGCTTGTGTGATTTTTGATTCCTTGTACAAGGCCATTACGGCCTCCGTTTTGCTTGCCGTTTGCGCCGGCGTGCCTTATTTATCGTTACGAGTCGATATCACATCGGTACTTCAAAGAGAATTACAAACGTTTTTTTTCGTACTTTTTTTCGTACCCATAGAGTACTTAAGCGTGTGTGATTTTTGATTCCTTGTACAAGGCCATTACGGCCTCCGTTTTGCTTGCCGTTTGCGCCGGCGTGCCTTATTTATCGTTAAGTCGATATCACATCGGTACTTCAAAGAGAATTACAAACGTTTTTTTTCGTACTTTTTTTCGTACCCATAGAGTACTTAGCTTGTGTGATTTTTGATTCTTGTACAAGGCCATTACGGCCTCCGTTTTGCTTGCCGTTTGCGCCGGCGTGCCTTATTTATCGTTACGGTCGATATCACATCGGTACTTCAAAGAGAATTACAAACGTTTTTTTTTCGTACTTTTTTTCGTACCCATAGAGTACTTAGCTGTGTGATTTTTGATTCCTTGTACAAGGCCATTCGGCCTCCGTTTTGCTTGCCGTTTGCGCCGGCGTGCCTTATTTATCGTTACGGTCGATATCACATCGGTACTTCAAAGAGAATTACAAACGTTTTTTTTTCGTACTTTTTTTCGTACCCATAGAGTACTTAGCTTGTGTGATTTTTGATTCCTTGTACAAGGCCATTACGGCCTCCGTTTTGCTTGCCGTTTGCGCCGGCGTGCCTTATTTATCGTTACGGTCGATATCACATCGGTACTTCAAAGAGAATTACAAAACGTTTTTTTTTCGTACTTTTTTTCGTACCCATAGAGTACTTAGCTTGTGTGATTTTTGATTCCTTGTACAAGGCCATTACGGCCTCCGTTTTGCTTGCCGTTTGCGCCGGCGTGCCTTATTTATCGTTACGGTCGATATCACATCGGTACTTCAAAGAGAATTACAAACGTTTTTTTTCGTACTTTTTTTCGTACCCATAGAGTACTTTGTGTGATTTTTGATTCCTTGTACAAGGCCATTACGGCCTCCGTTTTGCTTGCCGTTTGCGCCGGCGTGCCTTATTTATCGTTACGGTCGATATCACATCGGTACTTCAAAGAGAATTACAAACGTTTTTTTTTTCGTACTTTTTTTCGTACCCATAGAGTACTTAGCTTGTGTGATTTTTGATTCTTGTACAAGGCCATTCGGCCTCCGTTTTGCTTGCCGTTTGCGCCGGCGTGCCTTATTTATCGTTACGGTCGATATCACATCGGTACTTCAAAGAGAATTACAAACGTTTTTTTCGTACTTTTTTTCGTACCCCATAGAGTACTTAAGCTTGTGTGATTTTTGATTCTTGTACAAGGCCATTACGGCCTCCGTTTTGCTTGCCGTTTGCGCCGGCGTGCCTTATTTATCGTTACGGTCGATATCACATCGGTACTTCAAAGAGAATTACAAACGTTTTTTTTTTCGTACTTTTTTTCGTACCCATAGAGTACTTAGCGTGTGATTTTTGATTCCTTGTACAAGGCCATTACGGCCTCCGTTTTGCTTGCCGTTTGCGCCGGCGTGCCTTATTTATCGTTACGAGTCGATATCACATCGGTACTTCAAAGAGAATTACAAACGTTTTTTTTTCGTACTTTTTTTCGTACCCATAGAGTACTTAAGCGTGTGATTTTTGATTCTTGTACAAGGCCATTACGGCCTCCGTTTTGCTTGCCGTTTGCGCCGGCGTGCCTTATTTATCGTTACGGTCGATATCACATCGGTACTTCAAAGAGAATTACAAACGTTTTTTTTCGTACTTTTTTTCGTACCCATAGAGTACTTAAGCTTGTGTGATTTTTGATTCCTTGTACAAGGCCATTACGGCCTCCGTTTTGCTTGCCGTTTGCGCCGGCGTGCCTTATTTATCGTTACGGTCGATATCACATCGGTACTTCAAAGAAATTACAAACGTTTTTTTCGTACTTTTTTTCGTACCCATAGAGTACTTAGCTTGTGTGATTTTTGATTCCTTGTACAAGGCCATTACGGCCTCCGTTTTGCTTGCCGTTTGCGCCGGCGTGCCTTATTTATCGTTACGGTCGATATCACATCGGTACTTCAAAGAGAATTACAAACGTTTTTTTTTCGTACTTTTTTTCGTACCCATAGAGTACTTATTTGTGTGATTTTTGATTCCTTGTACAAGGCCATTCGGCCTCCGTTTTGCTTGCCGTTTGCGCCGGCGTGCCTTATTTATCGTTACGGTCGATATCACATCGGTACTTCAAAGAGAATTACAAACGTTTTTTTTTCGTACTTTTTTTCGTACCCATAGAGTACTTAGCGTGTGATTTTTGATTCCTTGTACAAGGCCATTCGGCCTCCGTTTTGCTTGCCGTTTGCGCCGGCGTGCCTTATTTATCGTTACGGTCGATATCACATCGGTACTTCAAAGAGAATTACAAACGTTTTTTTTTCGTACTTTTTTTCGTACCCATAGAGTACTTAGCTTGTGTGATTTTTGATTCCTTGTACAAGGCCATTCGGCCTCCGTTTTGCTTGCCGTTTGCGCCGGCGTGCCTTATTTATCGTTACGAGTCGATATCACATCGGTACTTCAAAGAGAATTACAAACGTTTTTTTTCGTACTTTTTTTCGTACCCATAGAGTACTTAGCTTGTGTGATTTTTGATTCCTTGTACAAGGCCATTCGGCCTCCGTTTTGCTTGCCGTTTGCGCCGGCGTGCCTTATTTATCGTTAAGTCGATATCACATCGGTACTTCAAAGAGAATTACAAACGTTTTTTTTCGTACTTTTTTTTCGTACCCATAGAGTACTTAGCTTGTGTGATTTTTGATTCCTTGTACAAGGCCATTCGGCCTCCGTTTTGCTTGCCGTTTGCGCCGGCGTGCCTTATTTATCGTTACGGTCGATATCACATCGGTACTTCAAAGAGAATTACAAACGTTTTTTTTTCGTACTTTTTTTCGTACCCATAGAGTACTTAGCGTGTGATTTTTGATTCCTTGTACAAGGCCATTCGGCCTCCGTTTTGCTTGCCGTTTGCGCCGGCGTGCCTTATTTATCGTTACGAGTCGATATCACATCGGTACTTCAAAGAGAATTACAAACGTTTTTTTTTCGTACTTTTTTTCGTACCCATAGAGTACTTAGCTTGTGTGATTTTTGATTCCTTGTACAAGGCCATTCGGCCTCCGTTTTGCTTGCCGTTTGCGCCGGCGTGCCTTATTTATCGTTACGGTCGATATCACATCGGTACTTCAAAGAGAATTACAAACGTTTTTTTTTCGTACTTTTTTTTCGTACCCATAGAGTACTTAGCTTGTGTGATTTTTGATTCTTGTACAAGGCCATTACGGCCTCCGTTTTGCTTGCCGTTTGCGCCGGCGTGCCTTATTTATCGTTACGGTCGATATCACATCGGTACTTCAAAGAGAATTACAAACGTTTTTTTTCGTACTTTTTTTCGTACCCATAGAGTACTTAGCTTGTGTGATTTTTGATTCCTTGTACAAGGCCATTACGGCCTCCGTTTTGCTTGCCGTTTGCGCCGGCGTGCCTTATTTATCGTTACGGTCGATATCACATCGGTACTTCAAAGAGAATTACAAACGTTTTTTTTCGTACTTTTTTTCGTACCCATAGAGTACTTAGCGTGTGATTTTTGATTCCTTGTACAAGGCCATTACGGCCTCCGTTTTGCTTGCCGTTTGCGCCGGCGTGCCTTATTTATCGTTACGGTCGATATCACATCGGTACTTCAAAGAGAATTACAAACGTTTTTTTTTCGTACTTTTTTTCGTACCCATAGAGTACTTAGCGTGTGATTTTTGATTCTTGTACAAGGCCATTCGGCCTCCGTTTTGCTTGCCGTTTGCGCCGGCGTGCCTTATTTATCGTTACGGTCGATATCACATCGGTACTTCAAAGAGAATTACAAACGTTTTTTTTCGTACTTTTTT
Source organism: Gentiana straminea (assembly GCA_036785695.1). Taxonomy (NCBI): domain Eukaryota; kingdom Viridiplantae; phylum Streptophyta; class Magnoliopsida; order Gentianales; family Gentianaceae; genus Gentiana; species Gentiana straminea. The sequence continues at coordinate 12,125 of JAVUPR010000542.1, forward strand.
TCGTACCCATAGAGTACTTAGCTTTGTGTGATTTTTGATTTCTTGTACAAGGCCATTCGGCCTCCGTTTTGCTTGCCGTTTGCGCCGGCGTGCCTTATTTATCGTTACGAGTCGATATCACATCGGTACTTCAAAGAGAATTACAAACGTTTTTTTTTTCGTACTTTTTTCGTACCCATAGAGTACTTAAGCTTGTGTGATTTTTGATTCTTGTACAAGGCCATTCGGCCTCCGTTTTGCTTGCCGTTTGCGCCGGCGTGCCTTATTTATCGTTACGGTCGATATCACATCGGTACTTCAAAGAGAATTACAAACGTTTTTTTTCGTACTTTTTTTCGTACCCATAGAGTACTTAGCTTGTGTGTGATTTTTGATTCCTTGTACAAGGCCATTCGGCCTCCGTTTTGCTTGCCGTTTGCGCCGGCGTGCCTTATTTATCGTTACGGTCGATATCACATCGGTACTTCAAAGAGAATTACAAACGTTTTTTTTTTTCGTACTTTTTTTCGTACCCATAGAGTACTTAGCTTGTGTGATTTTTGATTCCTTGTACAAGGCCATTACGGCCTCCGTTTTGCTTGCCGTTTGCGCCGGCGTGCCTTATTTATCGTTACGGTCGATATCACATCGGTACTTCAAAGAGAATTACAAACGTTTTTTTTCGTACTTTTTTTCGTACCCATAGAGTACTTAGCGTGTGATTTTTGATTCCTTGTACAAGGCCATTCGGCCTCCGTTTTGCTTGCCGTTTGCGCCGGCGTGCCTTATTTATCGTTACGGTCGATATCACATCGGTACTTCAAAGAGAATTACAAACGTTTTTTTTCGTACTTTTTTTCGTACCATAGAGTACTTAGCGTGTGATTTTTGATTCTTGTACAAGGCCATTACGGCCTCCGTTTTGCTTGCCGTTTGCGCCGGCGTGCCTTATTTATCGTTACGGTCGATATCACATCGGTACTTCAAAGAAAATTACAAACGTTTTTTTTTCGTACTTTTTTTCGTACCCATAGAGTACTTAGCGTGTGTGATTTTTGATTCCTTGTACAAGGCCATTCGGCCTCCGTTTTGCTTGCCGTTTGCGCCGGCGTGCCTTATTTATCGTTACGAGTCGATATCACATCGGTACTTCAAGAGAATTACAAACGTTTTTTTTTTTCGTACTTTTTTTCGTACCCATAGAGTACTTAAGCTTGTGTGATTTTTGATTCCTTGTACAAGGCCATTCGGCCTCCGTTTTGCTTGCCGTTTGCGCCGGCGTGCCTTATTTATCGTTACGGTCGATATCACATCGGTACTTCAAAGAGAATTACAAACGTTTTTTTTCGTACTTTTTCGTACCCATAGAGTACTTGCTTGTGTGATTTTTGATTCCTTGTACAAGGCCATTCGGCCTCCGTTTTGCTTGCCGTTTGCGCCGGCGTGCCTTATTTATCGTTACGGTCGATATCACATCGGTACTTCAAAGAGAATTACAAACGTTTTTTTCGTACTTTTTTTCGTACCCATAGAGTACTTAGCTTGTGTGATTTTTGATTCCTTGTACAAGGCCATTCGGCCTCCGTTTTGCTTGCCGTTTGCGCCGGCGTGCCTTATTTATCGTTCGGTCGATATCACATCGGTACTTCAAAGAGAATTACAAACGTTTTTTTTCGTACTTTTTTTTCGTACCCATAGAGTACTTAGCTTGTGTGATTTTTGATTCCTTGTACAAGGCCATTACCGGCCTCCGTTTTGCTTGCCGTTTGCGCCGGCGTGCCTTATTTATCGTTACGGTCGATATCACATCGGTACTTCAAAGAGAATTACAAACGTTTTTTTTCGTACTTTTTTTCGTACCCATAGAGTACTTAAGCGTGTGATTTTTGATTCCTTGTACAAGGCCATTCGGCCTCCGTTTTGCTTGCCGTTTGCGCCGGCGTGCCTTATTTATCGTTACGGTCGATATCACATCGGTACTTCAAAGAGAATTACAAACGTTTTTTTTTTCGTACTTTTTTTCGTACCCATAGAGTACTTAGCGTGTGATTTTTGATTCCTTGTACAAGGCCATTCGGCCTCCGTTTTGCTTGCCGTTTGCGCCGGCGTGCCTTATTTATCGTTACGGTCGATATCACATCGGTACTTCAAAGAGAATTACAAACGTTTTTTTTTCGTACTTTTTTTCGTACCCATAGAGTACTTAGCTTGTGTGATTTTTGATTCCTTGTACAAGGCCATTCGGCCTCCGTTTTGCTTGCCGTTTGCGCCGGCGTGCCTTATTTATCGTTACGGTCGATATCACATCGGTACTTCAAAGAGAATTACAAACGTTTTTTTTTTCGTACTTTTTTTCGTACCCATAGAGTACTTAAGCTTGTGTGATTTTTGATTCCTTGTACAAGGCCATTCGGCCTCCGTTTTGCTTGCCGTTTGCGCCGGCGTGCCTTATTTATCGTTACGGTCGATATCACATCGGTACTTCAAAGAGAATTACAAACGTTTTTTTTTCGTACTTTTTTTCGTACCCATAGTCCTTAAGTACTTAAGCGTGTGATTTTTGATTCCTTGTACAAGGCCATTACGGCCTCCGTTTTGCTTGCCGTTTGCGCCGGCGTGCCTTATTTATCGTTACGGTCGATATCACATCGGTACTTCAAAGAGAATTACAAACGTTTTTTTTTCGTACTTTTTTCGTACCCATAGAGTACTTGCTTGTGTGATTTTTGATTCCTTGTACAAGGCCATTACGGCCTCCGTTTTGCTTGCCGTTTGCGCCGGCGTGCCTTATTTATCGTTACGGTCGATATCACATCGGTACTTCAAAGAGAATTACAAACGATTTTTTTTTTTTTCGTACTTTTTCGTACCCATAAGTACTTAAGCTGTGTGATTTTTGATTCCTTGTACAAGGCCATTCGGCCTCCGTTTTGCTTGCCGTTTGCGCCGGCGTGCCTTATTTATCGTTAGTGGTCGATATCACATCGGTACTTCAAAGAGAATTACAAACGTTTTTTTTCGTACTTTTTTTCGTACCCATAGAGTACTTAACGTTGTGTGATTTTTGATTCCTTGTACAAGGCCATTCGGCCTCCGTTTTGCTTGCCGTTTGCGCCGGCGTGCCTTATTTATCGTTAGTCGATATCACATCGGTACTTCAAAGAAATTACAAACATTTTTTTTCGTACTTTTTTTCGTACCCATAGAGTACTTAGCTGTGTGATTTTTGATTCTTTACAAGGCCATTACGGCCTCCGTTTTGCTTGCCGTTTGCGCCGGCGTGCCTTATTTATCGTTACGGTCGATATCACATCGGTACTTCAAAGAGAATTACAAACGTTTTTTCGTACTTTTTTTCGTACCCATAGAGTACTTAGCTTGTGTGATTTTTGATTCCTTGTACAAGGCCATTACGGCCTCCGTTTTGCTTGCCGTTTGCGCCGGCGTGCCTTATTTATCGTTATCGGTCGATATCACATCGGTACTTCAAAGAGAATTACAAACGTTTTTTTTTCGTACTTTTTTTCGTACCCATAAGTACTTAGCGTGTGATTTTTGATTCCTTGTACAAGGCCATTACGGCCTCCGTTTTGCTTGCCGTTTGCGCCGGCGTGCCTTATTTATCGTTACGGTCGATATCACATCGGTACTTCAAAGAGAATTACAAACGTTTTTTTCGTACTTTTTTTCGTACCCATAGAGTACTTAGCTTGTGTGATTTTTGATTTCCTTGTACAAGGCCATTCGGCCTCCGTTTTGCTTGCCGTTTGCGCCGGCGTGCCTTATTTATCGTTACGGTCGATATCACATCGGTACTTCAAAGAGAATTACAAACGTTTTTTTTTTCGTACTTTTTTCGTACCCATAGAGTACTTAGCTTTGTGTGATTTTTGATTCCTTGTACAAGGCCATTACGGCCTCCGTTTTGCTTGCCGTTTGCGCCGGCGTGCCTTATTTATCGTTACGGTCGATATCACATCGGTACTTCAAAGAGAATTACAAACGTTTTTTTTCATACTTTTTTTCGTACCCATAGAGTACTTAGCGTGCGATTTTTGATTCCTTGTACAAGGCCATTACGGCCTCCGTTTTGCTTGCCGTTTGCGCCGGCGTGCCTTATTTATCGTTACGGTCGATATCACATCGGTACTTCAAAGAGAATTACAAACGTTTTTTTTTTCGTACTTTTTTTCGTACCATAGAGTACTTAAGCGTGTGATTTTTGATTCCTTGTACAAGGCCATTACGGCCTCCGTTTTGCTTGCCGTTTGCGCCGGCGTGCCTTATTTATCGTTGGTCGATATCACATCGGTACTTCAAGAGAATTACAAACATTTTTTTTTGTACTTTTTTTCGTACCCATAGAGTACTTAGCGTGTGTGATTTTTGATTCCTTGTACAAGGCCATTACGGCCTCCCGTTTTGCTTGCCGTTTGCGCCGGCGTGCCTTATTTATCGTTACGGTCGATATCACATCGGTACTTCAAAGAGAATTACAAACGTTTTTTTTTCGTACTTTTTTCGTACCCATAGAGTACTTAGCGTGTGATTTTGATTCGCTTGTACAAGGCCATTCGGCCTCCGTTTTGCTTGCCGTTTGCGCCGGCGTGCCTTATTTATCGTTCGGTCGATATCACATCGGTACTTCAAAGAAATTACAAACGTTTTTTTCGTACTTTTTTTTTCGTACCCATAGAGTACTTAGCTTGTGTGATTTTTGATTCCTTGTACAAGGCCATTCGGCCTCCGTTTTGCTTGCCGTTTGCGCCGGCGTGCCTTATTTATCGTTATGGTCGATATCACATCAGTACTTCAAAGAGAATTACAAACGTTTTTTTTTCGTAATTTTTTTCGTACCCATAGAGTACTTAAGCGTGTGATTTTTGATTCCTTGTACAAGGCCATTACGGCCTCCGTTTTGCTTGCCGTTTGCGCCGGCGTGCCTTATTTATCGTTCTAGTCGATATCACATCAGTACTTCAAAAGAATTACAAACGTTTTTTTTCGTACTTTTTTTCGTACCGCATAGAGTACTTAAGCTTGTGTGATTTTTGATTCCTTGTACAAGGCCATTACGGCCTCCCGTTTTGCTTGCCGTTTGCGCCGGCGTGCCTTATTTATCGTTACGGTCGATATCACATCGGTACTTCAAAAGAGAATTACAAACGTTTTTTTTTCGTACTTTTTTCGTACCCATAGAGTACTTAAGCTTTGTGTGATTTTTGATTCCTTGTACAAGGCCATTCGGCCTCCGTTTTGCTTGCCGTTTGCGCCGGCGTGCCTTATTTATCGTTACGGTCGATATCACATCGGTACTTCGGTACTTCAAAGAGAATTACAAACGTTTTTTTTTCGTACTTTTTTTCGTACCCATAAGTACTTAGTGTGTGATTTTTGATTCCTTGTACAAGGCCATTACGGCCTCCGTTTTGCTTGCCGTTTGCGCCGGCGTGCCTTATTTATCGTTACGAGTCGATATCACATCGATACTTCAAAGAGAATTACAAACGTTTTTTTTTCGTACTTTTTTTTCGTACCCATAGAGGTACTTACTGTGTACGATTTTGATTCCTTGTACAAGGCCATTCGGCCTCCGTTTTGCTTGCCGTTTGCGCCGGCGTGCCTTATTTATCGTTACGAGTCGATATCACATCGGTACTTCAAAGAGAATTACAAACGTTTTTTTTTTACGTACTTTTTCGTACCCATAGAGTACTTTAACGCTTGTGTGATTTTTGATTCCTTGTACAAGGCCATTCGGCCTCCGTTTTGCTTGCCGTTTGCGCCGGCGTGCCTTATTTATCGTTGCGGTCGATATCACATCGGTACTTCAAAGAAAATTACAAACGTTTTTTTCGTACTTTTTTTCGTACCCATAGAGTACTTAGCTTGTGTGATTTTTGATTCCTTGTACAAGGCCATTACGGCCTCCGTTTTGCTTGCCGTTTGCGCCGGCGTGCCTTATTTATCGTTACGGTCGATATCACATCGGTACTTCAAAGAGAATTACAAACGTTTTTTTTCGTACTTTTTCGTACCCATGCGAGTACTTAGCGTGTGATTTTTGATTTCTTGTACAAGGCCATTCGGCCTCCGTTTTGCTTGCCGTTTGCGCCGGCGTGCCTTATTTATCGTTACGGTCGATATCACATCGGTACTTCAAAGAGAATTGCAAACGTTTTTTTCGTACTTTTTTCGTACCCATAGCTAGCAGTACTTAAGCGTGTGATTTTTGATTCCTTGTACAAGGCCGTTACGGCCTCCGTTTTGCTTGCCGTTTGCGCCGGCGTGCCTTATTTATCGTTACGGTCGATATCACATCGGTACTTCAAGGAAGTACAAACGTTTTTTTTTCGTACTTTTTTTCGTACCCATAGAGTACTTGCGCGTGTGATTTTTGATTCTCTTGTACAAGGCCATTCGGCCTCCGTTTTGCTTGCCGTTTGCGCCGGCGTGCCTTATTTATCGTTACCGGTCGATATCACATCGGTACTTCAAAGAGAATTACAAACGATTTTTTTTCGTACTTTTTTTCGTACCCATAGAGTACTTAGCGTGACGATTTTTGATTCTTGTACAAGGCCATTAAGCCTCCGTTTTGCTTGCCGTTTGCGCCGGCGTGCCTTATTTATCGTTACGGTCGATATCACATCGGTACTTCAAAGAGAATTACAAACGTTTTTTCGTACTCTTTTTCGTACCCATGGGAGTACTTGCTATGTGTGATTTTTGATTCTTGTACAAGGCCATTACGCCTCCGTTTTGCTTGCCGTTTGCGCCGGCGTGCCTTATTTATCGTTACGGTCGATATCACATCGGTACTTCAAAGAGAATTACAAACGTTTTTTCGTACTTTTTGTTTCGTACCCATAGAGTACTTAACGTGACGATTTTTGATTCCTTGTACAAGGCCATTCGGCCTCCGTTTTGCTGCCGTTTGCGCCGGCGTGCCTTATTTATCGTTAAGTCGATATCACATCGGTACTTCAAAGAGAATTACAAACGTTTTTTTTTCGTACTTTTTTCCGTACCCATAGGTACTTAGCTTGTGTGATTTTTGATTCTTGTACAAGGCCATTCGACCTCCGTTTTGCTTGCCGTTTGCGCCGGCGTGCCTTATTTATCGTTACGGTCGATATCACGTCGGTACTTCAAGAGAATTACAAACGTTTTTTTTTCGTACTTTTTTTCGTACCCATAAGTACTTAAGCTGTGTGTGATTTTTGATTCCTTGTACAAGGCCATTCGCAGCCTCACGTTTTGCTTGCCGTTTGCGCCGGCGTGCCTTGTTATCGTTACGGTCGATATCACATCGGTACTTCAAAGCAAGAATTACTTGTACAAACGTTTTTTTTTTCGTACTTTTTTTTCGTACCCATAGAAGTACGTTTTTTACTTTTGTGTGATTTTTGATTCCTTGTACAAGGCCATTCGGCCTCCGTTTTGCTTGCCGTTTGCGCCGGCGTGCCTTATTTATCGTTCGGTCGATATCACATCGGTACTTCAAAAGAATTACAAACATTTTTTTTTTCGTACTTTTTTTCGTACCCATAGAGTACTTAGCGTGTGATTTTGATTCCTTGTACAAGGCCATTACGGCCTCACGTTTTGCTTACTTGCCGTTTGCGCCGGCGTGCCTTATTTATCGTTATGGTCGATATCACATCAGTACTTCAAAGAGAATTACAAACATTTTTTTCATACTTTTTTTCGTACCCATAGAGTACTTAACTGTGTGATTTTTGATTCCTTGTACAAGGCCATTCTGGCCTCCGTTTTGCTTGCCGTTTGCGCCGGCGTGCCTTATTTATCGTTCTGGTCGATATCACATCAGTACTTCAAAGAGAATTACAAACGTTTTTTTTCGTACTTTTTTTCGTACCCATAGAGTACTTAGCGGTGTGATTTTTGATTCCTTGTACAAGGCCATTCTGGCCTCCGTTTTGCTTGCCGTTTGCGCCGGCGTGCCTTATTTATCGTTTCGGTCGATATCACATCAGTACTTCAAAGAGAATTACAACGTTTTTTTCGTACTTTTTTTTCGTACCCATAGAGTACTTAGCTGTGTGATTTTTGATTCCTTGTACAAGGCCATTCTGGCCTCCGTTTTGCTTGCCGTTTGCGCCGGCGTGCCTTATTTATCGTTACGGTCGATATCACATCGGTACTTCAAAGAGAATTACAAACGTTTTTTTCGTACTTTTTTCGTACCCATAAAGTACTTAGCTTGTGTGATTTTTGATTTCTTGTACAAGGCCATTACGGCCTCCGTTTTGCTTGCCGTTTGCCGGCGTGCCTTATTTATCGTTACGGTCGATATCACATCGATACTTCAAAGAGAATTACAAACGTTTTTTTTTCGTACTTTTTTTCGTACCCATAGAGTACTTAGCGTGTGATTTTTGATTCCTTGTACAAGGCCATTACGGCCTCCGTTTTGCTTGCCGTTTGCGCCGGCGTGCCTTATTTATCGTTACGGTCGATATCACATCGGTACTTCAAAGAGAATTACAAACGTTTTTTTTTCGTACTTTTTTTCGTACCCATAGAGTACTTAGCTTGTGTGATTTTTGATTCCTTGTACAAGGCCATTCGGCCTCCGTTTTGCTTGCCGTTTGCGCCGGCGTGCCTTATTTATCGTTACGGTCGATATCACATCGGTACTTCAAAAGAAAATTACAAACGTTTTTTTCGTACTTTTTTTCGTACCCATAGAGTACTTAGCGTGTGATTTTTGATTCCTTGTACAAGGCCATTACGGCCTCCGTTTTGCTTGCCGTTTGCGCCGGCGTGCCTTATTTATCGTTCTGGTCGATATCACATCGGTACTTCAAAGAGAATTACAAACGTTTTTTTTTCGTACTTTTTTTCGTACCCATAGAGTACTTATTTGTGTGATTTTTGATTCCTTGTACAAGGCCATTACGGCCTCCGTTTTGCTTGCCGTTTGCGCCGGCGTGCCTTATTTATCGTTACGGTCGATATCACATCGGTACTTCAAAGAGAATTACAAACGTTTTTTTTCGTACTTTTTTCGTACCCATAGAGTACTTATTTGTGTGATTTTTGATTCTTGTACAAGGCCATTACGGCCTCCGTTTTGCTTGCCGTTTGCGCCGGCGTGCCTTATTTATCGTTACGGTCGATATCACATCGGTACTTCAAAGAGAATTACAAACGTTTTTTTTTCGTACTTTTTTTCGTACCCATAGAGTACTTAGCGTGTGATTTTTGATTCCTTGTACAAGGCCATTACGGCCTCCGTTTTGCTTGCCGTTTGCGCCGGCGTGCCTTATTTATCGTTACGGTCGATATCACATCGGTACTTCAAAGAGAATTACAAACGTTTTTTTTCGTACTTTTTTTCGTACCCATAGAGTACTTAGCTGTGTGATTTTTGATTCTTGTACAAGGCCATTCGGCCTCCGTTTTGCTTGCCGTTTGCGCCGGCGTGCCTTATTTATCGTTACGGTCGATATCACATCGGTACTTCAAAGAGAATTACAACGTTTTTTTTCGTACTTTTTTTTCGTACCCATAGAGTACTTAGCTTGTGTGATTTTTGATTCTTGTACAAGGCCATTCGGCCTCCGTTTTGCTTGCCGTTTGCGCCGGCGTGCCTTATTTATCGTTACGGTCGATATCACATCGGTACTTCAAAGAGAATTACAAACGTTTTTTTTTCGTACTTTTTTCGTACCCATAGAGTACTTAGCTATTGTGTGATTTTTGATTCCTTGTACAAGGCCATTACGGCCTCCGTTTTGCTTGCCGTTTGCGCCGGCGTGCCTTATTTATCGTTACGGTCGATATCACATCGGTACTTCAAAGAGAATTACAAACGTTTTTTTTTTTTTTCGTACTTTTTTTCGTACCCATAGAGTACTTAGCGTGTGTGATTTTTGATTCCTTGTACAAGGCCATTCGGCCTCCGTTTTGCTTGCCGTTTGCGCCGGCGTGCCTTATTTATCGTTACGGTCGATATCACATCGGTACTTCAAAGAAATTACAAACGTTTTTTTTTCGTACTTTTTCGTACCCATAGAGTACTTATTTGTGTGATTTTTGATTCTTGTACAAGGCCATTACGGCCTCCGTTTTGCTTGCCGTTTGCGCCGGCGTGCCTTATTTATCGTTACGGTCGATATCACATCGGTACTTCAAAGAGAATTACAAACATTTTTTTTTCGTACTTTTTTTCGTACCCATAGAGTACTTAAGCGTGTGATTTTTGATTCCTTGTACAAGGCCATTCGGCCTCCGTTTTGCTTGCCGTTTGCGCCGGCGTGCCTTATTTATCGTTACGGTCGATATCACATCGGTACTTCAAAGAGAATTACAAACGTTTTTTTTTCGTACTTTTTTTCGTACCCATAGAGTACTTAGCGTGTGATTTTTGATTCCTTGTACAAGGCCATTCGGCCTCCGTTTTGCTTGCCGTTTGCGCCGGCGTGCCTTATTTATCGTTAGTCGATATCACATCGGTACTTCAAAGAGAATTACAAACGTTTTTTTTTTCGTACTTTTTTTTCGTACCCATAGAGTACTTAGCGTGTGATTTTTGATTCCTTGTACAAGGCCATTCGGCCTCCGTTTTGCTTGCCGTTTGCGCCGGCGTGCCTTATTTATCGTTACGGTCGATATCACATCGGTACTTCAAAGAGAATTACAAACGTTTTTTTTTCGTACTTTTTTTCGTACCCATAAGTACTTGCTTGTGTGATTTTTGATTCCTTGTACAAGGCCATTCGGCCTCCGTTTTGCTTGCCGTTTGCGCCGGCGTGCCTTATTTATCGTTACGGTCGATATCACATCGGTACTTCAAAGAAATTACAAACGTTTTTTTTCGTACTTTTTTCGTACCCATAAGTACTTAGCTTGTGTGATTTTGATTCCTTGTACAAGGCCATTCGGCCTCCGTTTTGCTTGCCGTTTGCGCCGGCGTGCCTTATTTATCGTTACGGTCGATATCACATCGGTACTTCAAAGAGAATTACAAACGTTTTTTTTTTCGTACTTTTTTTCGTACCCATAGAAGTACTTAGCTTGTGTGATTTTTGATTCCTTGTACAAGGCCATTCGGCCTCCGTTTTGCTTGCCGTTTGCGCCGGCGTGCCTTATTTATCGTTACGGTCGATATCACATCGGTACTTCAAAGAGAATTACAAACGTTTTTTTTTCGTACTTTTTTTCGTACCCATAGAGTACTTAGCGTTGTGTGATTTTTGATTTCTTGTACAAGGCCATTACGGCCTCCGTTTTGCTTGCCGTTTGCGCCGGCGTGCCTTATTTATCGTTCGGTCGATATCACATCGGTACTTCAAAGAGAATTACAAACGTTTTTTTTTCGTACTTTTTTTCGTACCCATAGAGTACTTAATTTGTGTGATTTTTGATTTCTTGTACAAGGCCATTCGGCCTCCGTTTTGCTTGCCGTTTGCGCCGGCGTGCCTTATTTATCGTTACGAGTCGATATCACATCGGTACTTCAAAGAGAATTACAAACGTTTTTTTTTCGTACTTTTTTTCGTACCCATAGAGTACTTAGCGTGTGATTTTTGATTCTTGTACAAGGCCATTACGGCCTCCGTTTTGCTTGCCGTTTGCGCCGGCGTGCCTTATTTATCGTTACGAGTCGATATCACATCGGTACTTCAAAGAGAATTACAAACGTTTTTTTTTCGTACTTTTTTTCGTACCCATAAGTACTTAGCGTGTGATTTTTGATTCCTTGTACAAGGCCATTACGGCCTCCGTTTTGCTTGCCGTTTGCGCCGGCGTGCCTTATTTATCGTTACGGTCGATATCACATCGGTACTTCAAAGAGAATTACAAACGTTTTTTTTTCGTACTTTTTTTCGTACCCATAGAGTACTTATTTGTGTGATTTTTGATTCTTGTACAAGGCCATTCGGCCTCCGTTTTGCTTGCCGTTTGCGCCGGCGTGCCTTATTTATCGTTACGGTCGATATCACATCGGTACTTCAAAGAGAATTACAAACGTTTTTTTTCGTACTTTTTTTCGTACCCATAGAGTACTTAGCGTGTGATTTTTGATTCCTTGTACAAGGCCATTCGGCCTCCGTTTTGCTTGCCGTTTGCGCCGGCGTGCCTTATTTATCGTTACGAGTCGATATCACATCGGTACTTCAAAGAGAATTACAAACGTTTTTTTTTCGTACTTTTTTTCGTACCCATAGAGTACTTAGCTTGTGTGATTTTTGATTCCTTGTACAAGGCCATTCGGCCTCCGTTTTGCTTGCCGTTTGCGCCGGCGTGCCTTATTTATCGTTACGGTCGATATCACATCGGTACTTCAAAGAAAATTACAAACGTTTTTTTTTTCGTACTTTTTTTCGTACCCATAGAGTACTTAGCGTGTGATTTTGATTCCTTGTACAAGGCCATTCGGCCTCCGTTTTGCTTGCCGTTTGCGCCGGCATGCCTTATTTATCGTTCTGGTCGATATCACATCAGTACTTCAAAAGAGAATTACAAACGTTTTTTTCGTACTTTTTTTTCGTACCCATAGAGTACTTAGCGTGTGATTTTGATTCCTTGTACAAGGCCATTCGGCCTCCGTTTTGCTGCCGTTTGCGCCGGCGTGCCTTATTTATCGTTACGGTCGATATCACATCGGTACTTCAAAGAGAATTACAAACATTTTTTTTTCGTACTTTTTTTCGTACCCATAGAGTACTTAGCGTTTTTGTGTGATTTTGATTCCTTGTACAAGGCCATTACGGCCTCCGTTTTGCTTGCCGTTTGCGCCGGCGTGCCTTATTTATCGTTACGGTCGATATCACATCGGTACTTCAAAGAGAATTACAAACGTTTTTTTTTCGTACTTTTTTTCGTACCCATAGAGTACTTAGCGTGTGATTTTTGATTCCTTGTACAAGGCCATTCGGCCTCCGTTTTGCTTGCCGTTTGCGCCGGCGTGCCTTATTTATCGTTCGGTCGATATCACATCGGTACTTCAAAGAGAATTACAAACGATTTTTTTTTCGTACTTTTTTTCGTACCCATAGAGTACTTAAGCGCTTGTGTGATTTTTGATTCCTTGTACAAGGCCATTACGGCCTCCGTTTTGCTGCCGTTTGCGCCGGCGTGCCTTATTTATCGTTACGGTCGATATCACATCGGTACTTCAAAGAGAATTACAAACGTTTTTTTTTCGTACTTTTTTTCGTACCCATAGAGTACTTAGCTGTGTGATTTTTGATTCCTTGTACAAGGCCATTACGGCCTCCGTTTTGCTTGCCGTTTGCGCCGGCGTGCCTTATTTATCGTTACGAGTCGATATCACATCGGTACTTCAAAGAGAATTACAAACGTTTTTTTTTCGTACTTTTTTTCGTACCCATAGAGTACTTAGCTTGTGTGATTTTTGATTCCTTGTACAAGGCCATTCGGCCTCCGTTTTGCTTGCCGTTTGCGCCGGCGTGCCTTATTTATCGTTACGGTCGATATCACATCGGTACTTCAAAGAGAATTACAAACGTTTTTTTTTCGTACTTTTTTTCGTACCCATAGAGTACTTAGCGTGTGATTTTTGATTCCTTGTACAAGGCCATTCGGCCTCCGTTTTGCTTGCCGTTTGCGCCGGCGTGCCTTATTTATCGTTACGGTCGATATCACATCGGTACTTCAAAGAGAATTACAAACGTTTTTTTTTTTCGTACTTTTTTTCGTACCCATAGAGTACTTAGCTTGTGTGATTTTTGATTCCTTGTACAAGGCCATTACGGCCTCCGTTTTGCTTGCCGTTTGCGCCGGCGTGCCTTATTTATCGTTACGGTCGATATCACATCGGTACTTCAAAGAGAATTACAAACGTTTTTTTTTCGTACTTTTTTTCGTACCCATAGAGTACTTAGCTTGTGTGATTTTTGATTCCTTGTACAAGGCCATTCGGCCTCCGTTTTGCTGCCGTTTGCGCCGGCGTGCCTTATTTATCGTTACGGTCGATATCACATCGGTACTTCAAAGAGAATTACAAACGTTTTTTTTTCGTACTTTTTTTCGTACCCATAGAGTACTTAGCTTGTGTGATTTTTGATTCCTTGTACAAGGCCATTCGGCCTCCGTTTTGCTTGCCGTTTGCGCCGGCGTGCCTTATTTATCGTTACGAGTCGATATCACATCGGTACTTCAAAGAGAATTACAAACGTTTTTTTTTCGTACTTTTTTCGTACCCATAGAGTACTTAGCGTGTGATTTTTGATTCTTGTACAAGGCCATTCGGCCTCCGTTTTGCTTGCCGTTTGCGCCGGCGTGCCTTATTTATCGTTACGGTCGATATCACATCGGTACTTCAAAGAGAATTACAAACGTTTTTTTTTCGTACTTTTTTTCGTACCCATAGAGTACTTGTGTGATTTTTGATTCCTTGTACAAGGCCATTACGGCCTCCGTTTTGCTTGCCGTTTGCGCCGGCGTGCCTTATTTATCGTTACGGTCGATATCACATCGGTACTTCAAAGAGAATTACAAACGTTTTTTTTCGTACTTTTTTTCGTACCCATAGAGTACTTAGCTGTGTGATTTTTGATTCCTTGTACAAGGCCATTCGGCCTCCGTTTTGCTTGCCGTTTGCGCCGGCGTGCCTTATTTATCGTTACGGTCGATATCACATCGGTACTTCAAAGAGAATTACAAACGTTTTTTTTTTTTCGTACTTTTTTTCGTACCCATAGAGTACTTAGCTTGTGTGATTTTTGATTCCTTGTACAAGGCCATTCGGCCTCCGTTTTGCTTGCCGTTTGCGCCGGCGTGCCTTATTTATCGTTACGGTCGATATCACATCGGTACTTCAAGAGAATTACAAACGTTTTTTTTCGTACTTTTTTTCGTACCCATAGAGTACTTAGCTTGTGTGATTTTTGATTCCTTGTACAAGGCCATTCGGCCTCCGTTTTGCTTGCCGTTTGCGCCGGCGTGCCTTATTTATCGTTACGGTCGATATCACATCGGTACTTCAAAGAGAATTACAAACGTTTTTTTTTCGTACTTTTTTTCGTACCCATAGAGTACTTAAGCTTGTGTGATTTTTGATTCCTTGTACAAGGCCATTACGGCCTCCGTTTTGCTTGCCGTTTGCGCCGGCGTGCCTTATTTATCGTTACGGTCGATATCACATCGGTACTTCAAAGAGAATTACAAACGTTTTTTTTTCGTACTTTTTTTCGTACCCATAGAGTACTTAGCGTGTGATTTTTGATTCCTTGTACAAGGCCATTACGGCCTCCGTTTTGCTTGCCGTTTGCGCCGGCGTGCCTTATTTATCGTTACGGTCGATATCACATCGGTACTTCAAAGAGAATTACAAACGTTTTTTTCGTACTTTTTTTCGTACCCATAGAGTACTTAAGCTTGTGTGATTTTTGATTCTTGTACAAGGCCATTCGGCCTCCGTTTTGCTTGCCGTTTGCGCCGGCGTGCCTTATTTATCGTTACGGTCGATATCACATCGGTACTTCAAAGAGAATTACAAACGTTTTTTTTTTTTTTTTCGTACTTTTTTTCGTACCCATAGAGTACTTAGCTTGTGTGATTTTGATTTCTTGTACAAGGCCATTACGGCCTCCGTTTTGCTTGCCGTTTGCGCCGGCGTGCCTTATTTATCGTTACGGTCGATATCACATCGGTACTTCAAAGAGAATTACAAACGTTTTTTTTTCGTACTTTTTTTCGTACCCATAGAGTACTTAGCGTGTGATTTTTGATTCCTTGTACAAGGCCATTACGGCCTCCGTTTTGCTTGCCGTTTGCGCCGGCGTGCCTTATTTATCGTTACGGTCGATATCACATCGGTACTTCAAAGAGAATTACAAACGTTTTTTTTTTTTTTCGTACTTTTTCGTACCCATAGAGTACTTAAGCTTGTGTGATTTTTGATTCCTTGTACAAGGCCATTACGGCCTCCGTTTTGCTTGCCGTTTGCGCCGGCGTGCCTTATTTATCGTTACGAGTCGATATCACATCGGTACTTCAAAGAGAATTACAAACGTTTTTTTTCGTACTTTTTTTCGTACCCATAGAGTACTTAGCTTGTGTGATTTTTGATTCCTTGTACAAGGCCATTACGGCCTCCGTTTTGCTTGCCGTTTGCGCCGGCGTGCCTTATTTATCGTTAAAGTCGATATCACATCGGTACTTCAAAGAGAATTACAAACGTTTTTTTTCGTACTTTTTTTCGTACCCATAGAGTACTTAGCGTGTGATTTTTGATTCCTTGTACAAGGCCATTCGGCCTCCGTTTTGCTTGCCGTTTGCGCCGGCGTGCCTTATTTATCGTTAAGTCGATATCACATCGGTACTTCAAAGAGAATTACAAACGTTTTTTTTCGTACTTTTTTTCGTACCCATAGAGTACTTAGCGTGTGATTTTTGATTCCTTGTACAAGGCCATTCGGCCTCCGTTTTGCTTGCCGTTTGCGCCGGCGTGCCTTATTTATCGTTACGGTCGATATCACATCGGTACTTCAAAGAGAATTACAAACGTTTTTTTTCGTACTTTTTTTCGTACCCATAGAGTACTTAGCATGTGTGATTTTTGATTCTTGTACAAGGCCATTACGGCCTCCGTTTTGCTTGCCGTTTGCGCCGGCGTGCCTTATTTATCGTTAAGTCGATATCACATCGGTACTTCAAAGAGAATTACAAACGTTTTTTTCGTACTTTTTTTCGTACCCATAGAGTACTTAATGTGTGATTTTTGATTCCTTGTACAAGGCCATTCGGCCTCCGTTTTGCTTGCCGTTTGCGCCGGCGTGCCTTATTTATCGTTACGGTCGATATCACATCGGTACTTTAGCTTTCCTTCATCTTCAACAACCGTAGATGTCATTGAAAGAATTTTTTGTTTTCACTCGGCAAAACACAACATTTATCATGTTTTGAAGCTTTTGGTACTTTTCTTGACCTCGGTCATTTTAAAAAAGGTTATGGTTGAAAATATCAAGGAAATATTAGGGTTTTACGAGATACGATAGCACGCTCTTGGCAAAAAATAAGTCGAGATAGTTAGAATTAGGGAATTTCAATTTGTTCAATTCTATTCTTTCTTTTATTCATCTTTAAAATTAACTTGAAATAACGAGAAAGAAAATTATTAGCTTAACACGACCTTACTTGAACGGGATGTTCTATAGGCTCGTATTGAGTTCTAAGGAGACGAGAAAATCGGACTGGTTGATGATTCTTAGCCATCGACTAGAGCGTGATTAGCGGCGAGTTGCCTTCTTGGATTCGAGTTTGCGGCGGAGGATTGTTCTTATAAGTAAATAAATTATTAGCTTAACATTCAAGAGGTTGATGACTTGAATGTCTGCTTGGGATTTTGGAGAGCTTTTATTTCGTCCTTTTATTTTCTCTTTATGTTGAAAAGAATAAGTACAATTGCGGATACACAACAACGATTGCATGAAATAGAAAGCGATTGGGGTTTTACTTCTTTCGTGCCTCTCAATGTGTTTTATGATCTAGGGAGGGGGTATCTTGTAAACGATACATGTGTTATTGAAGGCGATGTAGCCGTTCATAGCGGTTTAGATTACCGGTCACATGACTCGAAAAAAAAAGATTGGCTATGTTGGATTTAAGAATCGGGGAGCAACTTGTTATATGAATTCTCTTCTTCGGACATTGTATCACATTCCATATTTTACGAAGGTATATTTCTTCGTGTTACTTGCCTTTACGTTCTCCTTTTGAAATTGATTAAATCTTGAGAAAACACACCCAACTTGAAAATCATTGTAGGTTGTGTATCACAAGCCAACGGCGAAAATGATACGCTATCGGGAAGCATTCCTTGACCTTACGAGCTTGTTCTATAAGCTTCGGTATAGTGACACTAGTGTGGCTACCAAAGACTTGACAAAATCTTTTGGGGGACGCGCGTGACTCATTCATGCAACATGATGTTCAAGAACTTGCGAGTCTTATGCGAGAAGCTTGAAGACAAAATGAAGGTAAATAAAGAAAATGCAACTACGATGATACATTTGCCTTATAAGAAAGACATCAAACACTTCTTAACTTTATTTTTTGTACGGTTCGGGGAAGCTGTTGTGGAGGGCATAATTCAAAAATTATTTGTAGGACATCACATGAACTATATTGAATGTGTCAATGTTGATTACAAGTGAAGAAGAAAATAATCTTTTTATGGTATGTTTGATTGTCGGTTTTTGAGAGTCACGATATATGTGATGGTTTGCGATGTGTGTGGTCCATTCGGACCTCCAACTTGATGTCAAGGTTCTTTGCGATGATTATTCATCTTTTGACAATTTTGTGGAAGTGGAACGTCTCGAGGGCGATAATAAATACCATGCCGAATGCCATGGGCTACGGGTCAAGAGTTTATTTCAATCGTTTGTGTATGCTTTCTAATGTTTGTGGTCATACATGTTAAACTCTCACTTTGGGCCTTTTTATCTCAAAATACTAAAATGTAATTGCTTACGAGGTAGTGCAAAGGATTGATAGCCAAATCTTGTTGATGTTTGTGTTAAAGATCAAGCGCTTACCAATTCTCCTAAAAGCTATAGGTTTGTTAAGGAAGGCGCTACTATATTTCTTATATCAACACTCCCCTCAAGTGTGGGCCTATAGCCGGAGCAAACTAGGCTCGCTTCATGAATTTTCTAATACCATTCCTAGAAAGCGTGATATACAAAATAGGGCAGCCCGGTGCATGGAAGCATCCTGCCTATACAAGGTCTCATGAAGCGCCGGGCCACTAAGACCTACTATCGTAACCTCACCTTATGTTCTATTACGAAATTTGTTTTCGTGGCTAGAACCCAATTCTTTTTATGCTCCACATTTATAAAGCATTGAAAATATAAATAAATATTTATTTGATTTTAGTTGCC
Organism: Gentiana straminea; assembly: GCA_036785695.1. Lineage (NCBI taxonomy): Eukaryota > Viridiplantae > Streptophyta > Magnoliopsida > Gentianales > Gentianaceae > Gentiana > Gentiana straminea. Next base: position 30,991 of record JAVUPR010000542.1, read on the forward strand.
TCTAGAGATTAAAAAATAGCTTGAGCGGTTTAGGTGCTAACATTCCACTGAATTCCCACCCCACTCTACCATTATGTTATAACTTTGTGTCGGATCTTTTTTGTGTTCATCAATGTCAAGTTAAGTTCTATGATATGTCAAGTTCATAAATGTTCATAAATGTCTAGTTCGAAATGTTAAAACAATGCTATGATCTTTTTACCAATGCTTATTCTTTTTCTCATAATGTGCAATTAGCCTTGTCTTTTATGGCACTACATAAGGAAATACTAGAGTGCCCCGTTAGAATGAGAACCTGGCCAATACTAATAAGGATGCAATTAGCCTTGTTTGTGACAAGGAAGCTCGAGGTAAGGTGCGTGGAATGGGATTTGAGTCACACCCTCATAAGTGGTAGCACAATCTCAATGAAATTCTCTTGTCAAGCAGCCATAGAAGAGAGGTTTGTACTTTCGGACAATGATTGCACGATGTAAAGTATATGTTAGTCCAAGCCGAGTCATCAAAAATAAAAAAACAAGTTAGATAATATGTTTGTGTTATACATTTGAATCTTTGTTGGAGTTATGTTGTCATGCCTTAACATGTTTATTTGCACACTTATGATGCTAGTGACACTAATCTATGCTAAAGTAGTGATTAAGTTTATTTTCCTTAAAAAACAGAGCTTCCGTGGTTCGGTGGACGCGTCCACGAACATAGTGGACAATGTTTGGAGTTGGCAATTCTTTTGTTGGAGCACTCATATGTAAAATTGTTGATGATCGGCCTATCATTGCGGTATGCATGTAATGTAGTACACTTTACCACATACGATACTTGAAACATTACTTCTCTTCTTAATTAGTGATGCTTCTATTTTTTAATTTTTTGAGTGGGTGATGCTTCTATTATAATGTCTTTTCTTCTCAAATTGATGGTCCATTGATCAACTTTGAATTTGTCTCTTTTACGGATTTCGGGTTTTAACAAAAGTGATTTTGCAGATGTTTAGAAAAGTTTCACATACATCCTGTGAAAAAAATCTATACCCCAGGTAAATGGACCAAACTTCGAAGGTATATTTAGTCCAGTAAAGTGAGTAATTATTGATGAAACCTTGTATAGTTGGTTGTTTTTTAAACACGACATGGCTCTTCCGTTCAACTTCTCCCATTCCCCATATTCTCAATATCACCACCACCATTTGCATTACCTATGAACTTCTAATGTTCTCAAGGCTTTACTCAAACTACCATGTCAATTCTTTTAATAGTTTACATTTACTAATTGTTTTTTTCTTGAGGAGACTAATTGTTATGTATATGTTATTTTTTTAGCATTCGGAATGGTCATTTGTTTTTAATGTGTTGTTTATATACGAGTCAAATCAAGAAATTGTGCCTAATGGAGGAATTCTTGAGAATAGAAAGTTTAAACTTCTTCACTTGTCAATTGGTGGAGTCTAATTGCATCTAGAGATCCTATAGTTAAGGTGCATGACATCTCTCTTCGTACATCTTTTTGAAAAGCTGATTCTACCAGATGATAAAATATCTCCTTGAGCATGCACGGGGAAGTACGGTCGCATTGTTATCTTAACTCATCGTTGTAGACTACCGATATGTATATGTAGTTAAATTAATTTTGTTTGACAAATTTTATGACTTGTTTGAAAACCTTACTTGTGTTAAACAAGAGTTTCTTTCAAGGTGTTGTGATGGTTGTTGTACTTGACGGTTCATGTAAGATTTTGATTGATATTATGTAATGGTTGTCATCGAGATTTTAATCTTTGCAATTTGAGCAATACATGGGGGTTAGTATTAAATTTTTTGGGTACTTATATTTTTAGCTATATGGTGTTGCGTGAGTACATAAATACTTTTAGAAAAATCATCATTGGCATTCTAATTTTTTTTTTGTTGATACAATTATTAAAAGCGAGCATTGTATCTTTGCGAAAAGTATTCAAACTTCACATTAATTTTTTTCGTACCCATAGAGTACTTAAGCTTGTGTGATTTTTGATTCCTTGTACAAGGCCATTACGGCCTCCGTTTTGCTTGCCGTTTGCGCCGGCGTGCCTTATTTATCGTTACGGTCGATATCACATCGGTACTTCAAAGAGAATTACAAACGTTTTTTTTCGTACTTTTTTTCGTACCCATAGAGTACTTAAGCGTGTGATTTTTGATTCCTTGTACAAGGCCATTCGGCCTCCGTTTTGCTTGCCGTTTGCGCCGGCGTGCCTTATTTATCGTTACGGTCGATATCACATCGGTACTTCAAAGAGAATTACAAACGTTTTTTTTCGTACTTTTTTTCGTACCCATAGAGTACTTAGCGTGTGATTTTTGATTCCTTGTACAAGGCCATTACGGCCTCCGTTTTGCTTGCCGTTTGCGCCGGCGTGCCTTATTTATCGTTACGGTCGATATCACATCGGTACTTCAAAGAGAATTACAAACGTTTTTTTTTCGTACTTTTTTCGTACCCGTAGAGTAATTAGCGTGACGATTTTTTGATTTCTTGTGCAAGGCCATTACGGCCTCCGTTTTGCTTGACGTTTGCGCCGGCGTGCCTTATTTATCATTACGAGATCGAATATCCCATCGATACTTCCAAAAAAAATTACAAACATTTTTTTATCGTACTTTTTCGTACCCTTGGGGAGTACTTAACGGTGTGATTTTTGATTCCTTGTACAAGGCCATTAAGCACCTCACGTTTTACTTGCCGTTTGCGCTGGCGTGCCTTATTTATCGTTTTGAAATTCGATATCACATCGATTAGTACCTCAAAGAGAATTACAAACGTTTTTTTTTCGTACTTTTTTTCGTACCTTAGAGTACTTAGCTGTGTGATTTTGATTCTTGTAAAAGGGCATTCCGGCCTCCGTTTTGCTTACCGTTTGCGCCGGCGTGCCTTATTTATCGTTACGAGTCGATATCACATCGGTACTTCAAAGAGAATTACAAACGCTTTTTTTTGACACTTTTTCGTATCCCAATGAGTACACCCAACTTGTGTGATTTTTGATTCCTTGTACAAGGCCGATTACGGCCTCCGTTTTTGCTGCCGTTTGCGCCGGCGTGCCTTATTTATCGTTACGAGGTCGATTTCACATCGGTACTTCAAAGAGAATTACAAACGTTTTTTTTCGTACTTTGTTTTCGGTACCACCAGAGTACTTAAGCTTGTGTGATTTTTGATTCTTGTACAAGGCCATTACGGCCTCACGTTTTTGCTTGCCGTTTGAGCCGGCGTGCCTTATTTATCGTTGCGGTCAATATGCGACATCGGTACTTCAAAGAGAAGTACAAACGTTTTTTTGTACTTCTTTTTCGTACCCATGTAGAGTACTATAATGCATGCGATTTTTGATTACTTGTACAAGAGCCATTACGGCCTCCGTTTTGCTTGCCGTTTGCGCCGGCGTGCCTTATTTATCGATTACACTGAAGTCGATATCCACATCGGTACTTGAAGGAGAATTACAAACGTTTTTTTTCGTACTTTTGTTTCGTGCCAGCAGAGTACTTAGCTGTGTGATTTTGATTCCTTGTACAAGGCCATTCGACCTCCGTTTTTGCTTGCCGTTTGCGCCGGCGTGCCTTATTTATCGTTATGGTCGATATCACATCAGTACTTCAATGAAATTACAAACGTTTTTTTTTCATACTTTTTTTTCGTACCCGTAGAGTACTTAAGCGTAGTGATTTTTTGATTTCTTGTACAAGGCCATTACGGCCTCCGTTTTTCGAGCCGTTTGCGCCGGCGTGCCTTATTTATGGGTTACGGTGATATCACATCGGTACTTCAAAGAAAATTACAAACGTTTTTTTTCGTACTTTTGTTTCGTACCTTATTAGAGTACTTAGCAACATTGTGTGATTTTTGATTCCTTGTACAAGGCCATTCGTGCAGCCTCGTTTTGCTTGCCGTTTGCGCCGGCGTGCCCTTATTTATCGTTACGGTCGATATCACCTTGATCGGTACTTCAAAGAGAATTACAAGCGTTTTTTTTTCTTACTTTTTTTCGTACCCATGCAAAAGTGCTTAAGCTTGTGTGATTTTTGATTCCTTGTACAAGGCCATGCAGACCTCCGTTTCAACTTGCCGTTTGCGGCCGGCGTGCCTTATTTATCGTTACGGTCGATATCACATCGGTACTTCAAAATGAGAATTACAAAACGTTTTTTTCGTACTTTTTTTTACGTGCCATAGAGTACTTAAGCTTGTGTGATTTTTGATTCACTTGTACAAGGCCATTACGGCCTCCGTTTTGCTTGCCGTTTGCGCCGGCGTGCCTTATTTATCGTTAACGGTCGATATCACGCCAGTACTTCAAAGAGAAATACAAAACGATTTTTTTCGTACTTTTTTTCGTACCCTAGCAAGTACTTAGCGTAGCACGATTTTTGATTCCTTGTACAAGGCCATTATGGCCTCCGTTTTGCTTGCCGTTTGCGCCGGCGTGCCTTATTTATCGTTACGGTCGATACCGCCATCGTACTTCAAAGAAAATTACAAACGTTTTTTTTCGTACTTTTTTCGTACCCATAGAGTACTTAGCGTAGCGATTTTGATTCCTTGTAAAAGCCATTACGGCAGCCTCCGTTTTGATTGCCGTTTGCGCCGGCGTGCCTTAATTATCGTTCTGGTCGATATCACATCGGTCCTGCCAAAGAGAATTACAAACGTTTTTTTCGTACTTACTTTTAGTAGCCGTAGAGTACTTAAGCGTGTGATTTTTGATTCCTTGTACAAGGCCATTACAGCCTCCGGTTGCTTGCCGTTTGCGCGGCGTGCCTTATTTATCGTTGGTCGATATCCCGTCGAATACTTCTAAGAGAATTACAAACGTTTTTTTTTAGTACACTTTTTCATTACCCGTAGAGTACTTAGCTTTGTGTGATTTTGATTTCTTGTACAAAGCCATTCGGCCTCCCGATTTTGCTTACCGTTTGCGCCGGCGTGCCTTATTTATCGTTAAATTCGATATCACATCGATACTTCAAAAAATTACAAACGTTTTTTCGTACTTTTTTTCGTACCCATGAAGTACTTAGCTATGTGATTTTTGATTCCTTGTACAAGGCCATTACGGCCTCCGTTTTGCTTGCCGTTTGTGCCGGCGTGCACTTATTTATCGTTACGGTCGATATCACATCGGTACTTCAAAAGAGAATTACAAACGTTTTTTCGTACCTTTTTCGTACCCATAGCAGTACTTAGCGTGTGATTTTGATTCACTTGTACAAGGCCATTACGCCTCCGTTTTGCTTGCCGTTTGCGCCGGCGTGCCTTATTTATCGTTACGGTCGATATCACATCGGTACTTCAAAGAGAATTACAACGTTTTTCGTACTTTTTTTCGTACCCATAGAGATACTTTTGTGTGATTTTTGATTCCTTGTACAAGGCCATTACGACCTCCGTTTTGCTTGCCGTTTGCGCCGGCGTGCCTTATTTATCGTTCTGGTCGATATCACATCAGTACTTCAAGCCATTACGGCCTCCGTTTTGCTTGCCGTTTGCGCCGGCGTGCCTTATTTATCGTTCTGGTCGATATCACATCAGTACTTCAAAGAGAATTACAAACGTTTTTTCGTACTTTTTTCGTACCCATAGAGTACTTAGCGTGTGATTTTGATTCTTGTACAAGGCCATTCGGCCTCCGTTTTGCTTGCCGTTTGCGCCGGCGTGCCTTATTTATCGTTACGGTCGATATCACATCGGTACTTCAAAGAGAATTACAAACGTTTTTTTTTTTCGTACTTGTGTGATTTTTTTTTTCGTACCCATAGAGTACTTAGCTGTGTGATTTTTGATTCCTTGTACAAGGCCATTACGGCCTCCGTTTTGCTTGCCGTTTGCGCCGGCGTGCCTTATTTATCGTTACTGGTCGATATCACATCGGTACTTCAAAGAGAATTACAAACGTTTTTTTTTCGTACTTTTTTTCGTACCCATAGAGTACTTAAGCGTGTGATTTTTGATTCCTTGTACAAGGCCATTCGGCCTCCGTTTTGCTTGCCGTTTGCGCCGGCGTGCCTTATTTATCGTTCGGTCGATATCACATCGGTACTTCAAAGAGAATTACAAACGTTTTTTTCGTACTTTTTTTCGTACCCATAGAGTACTTAAGCTTGTGTGATTTTTGATTCTTGTACAAGGCCATTACGGCCTCCGTTTTGCTTGCCGTTTGCGCCGGCGTGCCTTATTTATCGTTACGGTCGATATCACATCGGTACTTCAAAGAGAATTACAAACGTTTTTTTTTCGTACTTTTTTTCGTACCCATAGAGTACTTAGCTTGTGTGATTTTTGATTCCTTGTACAAGGCCATTCGGCCTCCGTTTTGCTTGCCGTTTGCGCCGGCGTGCCTTATTTATCGTTACGGTCGATATCACATCGGTACTTCAAAGAGAATTACAAACGTTTTTTTTTCGTACTTTTTTTCGTACCCATAGAGTACTTAAGCGTGTGATTTTTGATTCCTTGTACAAGGCCATTACGGCCTCCGTTTTGCTTGCCGTTTGCGCCGGCGTGCCTTATTTATCGTTACGAGTCGATATCACATCGGTACTTCAAAGAGAATTACAAACGTTTTTTTCGTACTTTTTTTCGTACCCATAGAGTACTTAGCGTGTGATTTTTGATTCCTTGTACAAGGCCATTCGGCCTCCGTTTTGCTTGCCGTTTGCGCCGGCGTGCCTTATTTATCGTTATGGTCGATATCACATCAGTACTTCAAAGAGAATTACAAACGTTTTTTTTCGTACTTTTTTCGTACCCATAGAGTACTTATTTGTGTGATTTTTGATTCCTTGTACAAGGCCATTCTGGCCTCCGTTTTGCTTGCCGTTTGCGCCGGCGTGCCTTATTTATCGTTACGGTCGATATCACATCGGTACTTCAAAGAGAATTACAAACGTTTTTTTCGTACTTTTTTTCGTACCCATAGAGTACTTAGCGTGTGATTTTTGATTCCTTGTACAAGGCCATTCGGCCTCCGTTTTGCTTGCCGTTTGCGCCGGCGTGCCTTATTTATCGTTACGGTCGATATCACATCGGTACTTCAAAGAGAATTACAAACGTTTTTTTTCGTACTTTTTTCGTACCCATAGAGTACTTAGCTTGTGTGATTTTTGATTCCTTGTACAAGGCCATTCGGCCTCCGTTTTGCTTGCCGTTTGCGCCGGCGTGCCTTATTTATCGTTACGGTCGATATCACATCGGTACTTCAAAGAGAATTACAAACGTTTTTTTTCGTACTTTTTTTTTCGTACCCATAGAGTACTTAAGCGTGTGATTTTTGATTCCTTGTACAAGGCCATTCGGCCTCCGTTTTGCTTGCCGTTTGCGCCGGCGTGCCTTATTTATCGTTACGGTCGATATCACATCGGTACTTCAAAGAGAATTACAACGTTTTTTTTCGTACTTTTTTTCGTACCCATAGAGTACTTAGCTTGTGTGATTTTTGATTCCTTGTACAAGGCCATTACGGCCTCCGTTTTGCTTGCCGTTTGCGCCGGCGTGCCTTATTTATCGTTACGGTCGATATCACATCGGTACTTCAAAGAGAATTACAAACGTTTTTTTTTCGTACTTTTTTTCGTACCCATAGAGTACTTAGCTTGTGTGATTTTTGATTCCTTGTACAAGGCCATTCGGCCTCCGTTTTGCTTGCCGTTTGCGCCGGCGTGCCTTATTTATCGTTACGGTCGATATCACATCGGTACTTCAAAGAGAATTACAAACGTTTTTTTTCGTACTTTTTTTCGTACCCATAGAGTACTTAGCTTTGTGTGATTTTTGATTCCTTGTACAAGGCCATTCGGCCTCCGTTTTGCTTGCCGTTTGCGCCGGCGTGCCTTATTTATCGTTACGGTCGATATCACATCGGTACTTCAAAGAGAATTACAAACGTTTTTTTTTCGTACTTTTTTTCGTACCCATAGAGTACTTAAGCTGTGTGATTTTTGATTCCTTGTACAAGGCCATTACGGCCTCCGTTTTGCTTGCCGTTTGCGCCGGCGTGCCTTATTTATCGTTACGAGTCGATATCACATCGGTACTTCAAAGAGAATTACAAACGTTTTTTTTTCGTACTTTTTTCGTACCCATAGAGTACTTAAGCTTGTGTGATTTTTGATTTCTTGTACAAGGCCATTCGGCCTCCGTTTTGCTTGCCGTTTGCGCCGGCGTGCCTTATTTATCGTTACGGTCGATATCACATCGGTACTTCAAAGAGAATTACAAACGTGTTTTTTTTTTTCGTACTTTTTTTTCGTACCCATAGAGTACTTAGCGTGTGTGATTTTTGATTCCTTGTACAAGGCCATTCGGCCTCCGTTTTGCTTGCCGTTTGCGCCGGCGTGCCTTATTTATCGTTACGAGTCGATATCACATCGGTACTTCAAAGAGAATTACAAACGTTTTTTTTCGTACTTTTTTTCGTACCCATAGAGTACTTAGCGTGTGATTTTTGATTCTTGTACAAGGCCATTACGGCCTCCGTTTTGCTTGCCGTTTGCGCCGGCGTGCCTTATTTATCGTTCGGTCGATATCACATCGGTACTTCAAAGAGAATTACAAACGTTTTTTTCGTACTTTTTTTCGTACCCATAGAGTACTTAGCGTGTGATTTTTGATTCCTTGTACAAGGCCATTCGGCCTCCGTTTTGCTTGCCGTTTGCGCCGGCGTGCCTTATTTATCGTTACGGTCGATATCACATCGGTACTTCAAAGAGAATTACAAACGTTTTTTTTCGTACTTTTTTTCGTACCCATAGAGTACTTAAGCGTGTGTGATTTTTGATTCCTTGTACAAGGCCATTCGGCCTCCGTTTTGCTTGCCGTTTGCGCCGGCGTGCCTTATTTATCGTTACGGTCGATATCACATCGGTACTTCAAAGAGAATTACAAACGTTTTTTTTCGTACTTTTTTTCGTACCCATAGAGTACTTAGCTTGTGTGATTTTTGATTCCTTGTACAAGGCCATTACGGCCTCCGTTTTGCTTGCCGTTTGCGCCGGCGTGCCTTATTTATCGTTACGGTCGATATCACATCGGTACTTCAAAGAGAATTACAAACGTTTTTTTTCGTACTTTTTTCGTACCCGTAGAGTACTTAGCGTGTGATTTTTGATTCTTGTACAAGGCCATTCGGCCTCCGTTTTGCTTGCCGTTTGCGCCGGCGTGCCTTATTTATCGTTACGGTCGATATCACATCGGTACTTCAAAGAGAATTACAAACGTTTTTTTTTTCGTACTTTTTTTCGTACCCATAGAGTACTTAGCTTGTGTGATTTTTGATTCCTTGTACAAGGCCATTCGGCCTCCGTTTTGCTTGCCGTTTGCGCCGGCGTGCCTTATTTATCGTTCGGTCGATATCACATCGGTACTTCAAAGAGAATTACAAACGTTTTTTTCGTACTTTTTTTCGTACCCATAGAGTACTTAGCGTGTGATTTTTGATTCCTTGTACAAGGCCATTACGGCCTCCGTTTTGCTTGCCGTTTGCGCCGGCGTGCCTTATTTATCGTTACGGTCGATATCACATCGGTACTTCAAAGAGAATTACAAACGTTTTTTTTCGTACTTTTTTTCGTACCCATAGAGTACTTAGCGTGTGATTTTTGATTCTTGTACAAGGCCATTCGGCCTCCGTTTTGCTTGCCGTTTGCGCCGGCGTGCCTTATTTATCGTTACGGTCGATATCACATCGGTACTTCAAAGAGAATTACAAATTTTTTTTTCGTACTTTTTTTCGTACCCATAGAGTACTTAGCGTGTGTGATTTTTGATTCCTTGTACAAGGCCATTCGGCCTCCGTTTTGCTTGCCGTTTGCGCCGGCGTGCCTTATTTATCGTTACGGTCGATATCACATCGGTACTTCAAAGAGAATTACAAACGTTTTTTTTTCGTACTTTTTTTCGTACCCCGTAGAGTACTTAGCGTGTGATTTTTGATTCCTTGTACAAGGCCATTCGGCCTCCGTTTTGCTTGCCGTTTGCGCCGGCGTGCCTTATTTATCGTTACGGTCGATATCACATCGGTACTTCAAAGAGAATTACAAACGTTTTTTTTTCGTACTTTTTTTCGTACCCATAGAGTACTTAGCTTGTGTGATTTTTGATTCCTTGTACAAGGCCATTCGGCCTCCGTTTTGCTTGCCGTTTGCGCCGGCGTGCCTTATTTATCGTTACGGTCGATATCACATCGGTACTTCAAAGAGAATTACAAACGTTTTTTTTTCGTACTTTTTTTCGTACCCGTAGAGTACTTAGCTTGTGTGATTTTTGATTCCTTGTACAAGGCCATTCGGCCTCCGTTTTGCTTGCCGTTTGCGCCGGCGTGCCTTATTTATCGTTCGGTCGATATCACATCGGTACTTCAAAGAGAATTACAAACGTTTTTTTTCGTACTTTTTTTCGTACCCGTAGAGTACTTAGCTTGTGTGATTTTTGATTCCTTGTACAAGGCCATTACGGCCTCCGTTTTGCTGCCGTTTGCGCCGGCGTGCCTTATTTATCGTTACGGTCGATATCACATCGGTACTTCAAAGAGAATTACAAACGTTTTTTTTTCGTACTTTTTTTCGTACCCGTAGAGTACTTAGCTTGTGTGATTTTTGATTCCTTGTACAAGGCCATTCGGCCTCCGTTTTGCTTGCCGTTTGCGCCGGCGTGCCTTATTTATCGTTACGGTCGATATCACATCGGTACTTCAAAGAGAATTACAAACGTTTTTTTTTTCGTACTTTTTTTCGTACCCATAGAGTACTTAGCTTAAGCGTGTGATTTTTGATTCCTTGTACAAGGCCATTCGGCCTCCGTTTTGCTTGCCGTTTGCGCCGGCGTGCCTTATTTATCGTTACGGTCGATATCACATCGGTACTTCAAAGAGAATTACAAACGTTTTTTTTCGTACTTTTTTTCGTACCCATAGAGTACTTAAGCGTGTGATTTTTGATTTCTTGTACAAGGCCATTCGGCCTCCGTTTTGCTTGCCGTTTGCGCCGGCGTGCCTTATTTATCGTTACGGTCGATATCACATCGGTACTTCAAAGAGAATTACAAACGTTTTTTTTTTTTTTTCGTACTTTTTTCGTACCCATAGAGTACTTACTTGTGTGATTTTTGATTCCTTGTACAAGGCCATTCGGCCTCCGTTTTGCTTGCCGTTTGCGCCGGCGTGCCTTATTTATCGTTACGGTCGATATCACATCGGTACTTCAAAGAGAATTACAAACGTTTTTTTTTCGTACTTTTTTTCGTACCCATAGAGTACTTATTTGTGTGATTTTTGATTCCTTGTACAAGGCCATTCGGCCTCCGTTTTGCTTGCCGTTTGCGCCGGCGTGCCTTATTTATCGTTACGGTCGATATCACATCGGTACTTCAAAGAGAATTACAAACGTTTTTTTTCGTACTTTTTTTCGTACCCATAGAGTACTTAGCGTGTGATTTTTGATTCCTTGTACAAGGCCATTCGGCCTCCGTTTTGCTTGCCGTTTGCGCCGGCGTGCCTTATTTATCGTTACGGTCGATATCACATCGGTACTTCAAAGAGAATTACAAACGTTTTTTTTCGTACTTTTTTTCGTACCCATAGAGTACTTACTGCTTGTGTGATTTTGATTCCTTGTACAAGGCCATTCGGCCTCCGTTTTGCTTGCCGTTTGCGCCGGCGTGCCTTATTTATCGTTACGGTCGATATCACATCGGTACTTCAAAGAGAATTACAAACGTTTTTTTTTTTTCGTACTTTTTTTCGTACCCATAGAGTACTTAAGCGTGTGATTTTTGATTCCTTGTACAAGGCCATTCGGCCTCCGTTTTGCTTGCCGTTTGCGCCGGCGTGCCTTATTTATCGTTACGGTCGATATCACATCGGTACTTCAAAGAGAATTACAAACGTTTTTTTTTTTCGTACTTTTTTTCGTACCCATAGAGTACTTAAGCTTGTGTGATTTTTGATTCCTTGTACAAGGCCATTCGGCCTCCGTTTTGCTTGCCGTTTGCGCCGGCGTGCCTTATTTATCGTTACGGTCGATATCACATCGGTACTTCAAAGAGAATTACAAACTTTTTTTTTCGTACTTTTTTTCGTACCCATAGAGTACTTAAGCTTGTGTGATTTTTGATTCCTTGTACAAGGCCATTCGGCCTCCGTTTTGCTTGCCGTTTGCGCCGGCGTGCCTTATTTATCGTTACGAGTCGATATCACATCGGTACTTCAAAGAGAATTACAAACGTTTTTTTCGTACTTTTTTTCGTACCCATAGAGTACTTAGCGTGTGATTTTTGATTCCTTGTACAAGGCCATTCGGCCTCCGTTTTGCTTGCCGTTTGCGCCGGCGTGCCTTATTTATCGTTACGGTCGATATCACATCGGTACTTCAAAGAGAATTACAAACGTTTTTTTTCGTACTTTTTTTCGTACCCATAGAGTACTTAAGCTTGTGTGATTTTTGATTCCTTGTACAAGGCCATTCGGCCTCCGTTTTGCTTGCCGTTTGCGCCGGCGTGCCTTATTTATCGTTACGGTCGATATCACATCGGTACTTCAAAGAGAATTACAAACATTTTTTTTTCGTACTTTTTTCGTACCCATAGAGTACTTAAGCTTGTGTGATTTTTGATTCCTTGTACAAGGCCATTCGGCCTCCGTTTTGCTTGCCGTTTGCGCCGGCGTGCCTTATTTATCGTTACGGTCGATATCACATCGGTACTTCAAAGAGAATTACAAACGTTTTTTTCGTACTTTTTTTCGTACCCATAGAGTACTTAGCGTGTGATTTTTGATTCCTTGTACAAGGCCATTCGGCCTCCGTTTTGCTTGCCGTTTGCGCCGGCGTGCCTTATTTATCGTTCGGTCGATATCACATCGGTACTTCAAAGAGAATTACAAACGTTTTTTTTTCGTACTTTTTTTCGTACCCATAGAGTACTTAGCGTTTGTGTGATTTTTGATTCCTTGTACAAGGCCATTCGGCCTCCGTTTTGCTTGCCGTTTGCGCCGGCGTGCCTTATTTATCGTTACGGTCGATATCACATCGGTACTTCAAAGAGAATTACAAACGTTTTTTTTTTTTTTCGTACTTTTTTCGTACCCATAGAGTACTTAGCTTGTGTGATTTTTGATTCCTTGTACAAGGCCATTCGGCCTCCGTTTTGCTTGCCGTTTGCGCCGGCGTGCCTTATTTATCGTTACGGTCGATATCACATCGGTACTTCAAAGAGAATTACAAACGTTTTTTTTCGTACTTTTTTTCGTACCCATAGAGTACTTAGCTTGTGTGATTTTTGATTCCTTGTACAAGGCCATTCGGCCTCCGTTTTGCTTGCCGTTTGCGCCGGCGTGCCTTATTTATCGTTACGAGTCGATATCACATCGGTACTTCAAAGAGAATTACAAACGTTTTTTTTTCGTACTTTTTTTCGTACCCATAGAGTACTTAAGCTTGTGTGATTTTTGATTCCTTGTACAAGGCCATTACGGCCTCCGTTTTGCTTGCCGTTTGCGCCGGCGTGCCTTATTTATCGTTACGGTCGATATCACATCGGTACTTCAAAGAGAATTACAAACGTTTTTTTTTTTTTCGTACTTTTTTTCGTACCCATAGAGTACTTAAGCGTGTGATTTTTGATTCCTTGTACAAGGCCATTACGGCCTCCGTTTTGCTTGCCGTTTGCGCCGGCGTGCCTTATTTATCGTTACGGTCGATATCACATCGGTACTTCAAAGAGAATTACAAACGTTTTTTTTCGTACTTTTTTCGTACCCATAGAGTACTTAGCGTGTGATTTTTGATTCCTTGTACAAGGCCATTCGGCCTCCGTTTTGCTTGCCGTTTGCGCCGGCGTGCCTTATTTATCGTTACGGTCGATATCACATCGGTACTTCAAAGAGAATTACAAACGTTTTTTTCGTACTTTTTTCGTACCCATAGAGTACTTAAGGTGTGATTTTTGATTCCTTGTACAAGGCCATTACGGCCTCCGTTTTGCTTGCCGTTTGCGCCGGCGTGCCTTATTTATCGTTACGGTCGATATCACATCGGTACTTCAAAGAGAATTACAAACGTTTTTTTCGTACTTTTTTTCGTACCCATAGAGTACTTAACGTGTGATTTTTGATTCCTTGTACAAGGCCATTACGGCCTCCGTTTTGCTTGCCGTTTGCGCCGGCGTGCCTTATTTATCGTTACGGTCGATATCACATCGGTACTTCAAAGAGAATTACAAACGTTTTTTTTTTTCGTACTTTTTTTCGTACCCATAGAGTACTTAAGCGTGTGATTTTTGATTCCTTGTACAAGGCCATTCGGCCTCCGTTTTGCTTGCCGTTTGCGCCGGCGTGCCTTATTTATCGTTACGGTCGATATCACATCGGTACTTCAAAGAGAATTACAAACGTTTTTTTTTCGTACTTTTTTTCGTACCCATAGAGTACTTAAGCTTGTGTGATTTTTGATTCCTTGTACAAGGCCATTCGGCCTCCGTTTTGCTTGCCGTTTGCGCCGGCGTGCCTTATTTATCGTTACGGTCGATATCACATCGGTACTTCAAAGAGAATTACAAACGATTTTTTTTTTTTCGTACTTTTTTTCGTACCCATAGAGTACTTAACGTTGTGATTTTTGATTCCTTGTACAAGGCCATTACGGCCTCCGTTTTGCTTGCCGTTTGCGCCGGCGTGCCTTATTTATCGTTCGGTCGATATCACATCGGTACTTCAAAGAGAATTACAAACATTTTTTTTCGTACTTTTTTTCGTACCCATAGAGTACTTAAGCTTGTGTGATTTTTGATTCCTTGTACAAGGCCATTACGGCCTCCGTACTTTGCCGTTTGCGCCGGCGTGCCTTATTTATCGTTCCGAGTCGATATCACATCGGTACTTCAAAGAATTACAAACTTCCTTTGTGTGATTTTTTTCTTTCGGCTTTTTTGCGCCGGCGTGCCTTATTTATCGTTACGGTCGATATTGTTAGGTGTGATGCCCGAAAGACAATTTTGTAATTGTTTTATTTAATAAATGAAATGATATTATTATTCATATTTATTATTCTCATATTCACCGATGTGACAATAGTATTTACACTACGAGAAAACCCTAAGTATATCGTTTATGTAATCACTTAACTCGGTGTATGGTATATACACGGGAGGATTGAGTTAGTGAAGATGTACTTAAAATACAATTAGCCCGTAGTGAAGTTAATCGAGAGTATCGGGTCTCTCCTTTAACGTGCTATTAATGCGCCCGAACACAATAGGTGTGATTGTCTTATCCGGACTTTCGGTTAAGAGAACCTAATGGGGCATTTATATATGATAGATATATCATATAGGGAAGTGGACCGATTTGATTAGAGTTCACGATATAATTCCGTAATCGAGAAGTCTTATCGAATCAATGGATGATCATATTTATGGATATATCTTAATCTGAGGTGATCACGAGTCAAGTTTGCTTGAATCGGTATGAAGTTTGACTTGACGGTTAAGGATTACACGAGTACGTAGTCGAATTACCCCGTCTTGGCATTGTCTTGGATTGAGTGAGTAGTACGTGTTATCACGGATACGGAATCCATTCCTTCCATTTATGGAAGTAGAGAACGAGTTCCCTTATTTGTTAATCCTAGAAAGCGATCGATCCATGGAGTTCATATTACAACGATTAGCTACCGGTGAGTTGTATGAATTAATTGATCACTTTAGGGGGTTAATGGTAAATAAGGATAAGAGGTTAAAAGGGTTAACGGTAACTTCCCGATTTAGAATGAACGATCTATGGAGGATTAATCCATATGTAATGATTATATCAATGGACGCTTATTATTATTCTCGTGAGGAGATAAATATAATCTTATAATCGGAGGAGTGCGATCACGGGATTATGGTGGCATATTCCTGTGATTGATTTATCGAATATAATTATTTGTTCGTAAGATAATTATTTATTTGATTTATCGGAGCCGGCGATTATTAGTCCATGGTCCCCGACGTGCCTCCTAATATAGCATAGCTATTCTCGGACGTCGAATCCTAATAATATTAATTTAGTTCTTGTTGGACTTTATTAAAACGATATGTGAATTAATTGTTTAGTGGACTATTAAATTAGTTGGGCTAAATAATTAAATATGTGGAAAAGACATTTTTCATAATCTTGGCCCAATTATTTGTGTTGGTGGCAAAATAATATTGACTAGGTCATTTGATTAATGATTTTCGCGCATGTGCATGTTTTATTTAACAAGAAATTAGTTTTCTTGTGATTAATAAGACATGTGCATAAAATATTTATTGGATAAATATTTATGGTAAGAAATAAAGATAAATATTATCTAGATTTGTTTAGAATATTATGGGATTATCTTTTATTTAATAGGATTATTATAATTGATTATGTATTAATTATAAAATCCTTGGAGGCTAAGTTTTACTCTCTATATAAAGAGAGTTCTCCCAAGCCTTAACAACACACAATAATTTTCGACTTCACCTCTTAGAGAGGAGAAGAAGAAATTTTCGGCCAAGGGGAGTTGGGGAAAATCTTGGAGATTTTTCCGGGTAGCATATCGGAAGGATTCGAGACGAGGAATTTCCTTCCACCGGGAGTTGCTTGGATCACACGTACGGAAGATCGTGGTGCTCTTCACATCTTCCTTCGTTCTTTCTATTGCGGTTCTTCAACTTGGATTTTGAGATCCAAGAGGTATGTTCTACAACCCCTTGTAGATATAGATCTAGTTATTTTATTACGTGTAATTTATAGATCTAGATCCTTAAATCGCTTCCGTTGCGGATGATATTACTAACGGTGGTATCGGTCGCCATGGTGATCTATATTTATACGTATAAAATATTAGATCTAGGAGTGGAAAACATGTAGTTTTTTTTTGTCCCAAATTTTTTTTAAGGGGGCCGAAAATATGTTTATTTTTTTTATGTTATGAATGTCTTGGTTGAAGAGATGGATTGGGGTTGGTACTTGTTTACTCGTTAGATCTATTTTGTAGCTCTTTTGATTAGTATCAATTGAGCATAGGATTTGTAATTTATTTATATGCAATTTTCGAAATTTTATGTAAAAGTAGTATCTTTTATTTTTTAATTTTGATCCGGGTTCGAGACGACGAAGATCATGGTGTTGAAGATCATGAAGATTGAAACCCAAGGTAAAACGGGAGGAGAAACGATTTGTTTAATATTTTTTTTCGCTATATTAAGGTTTAATAAATTTGCAAGGCGGCGGCAAAGGGTTTTTTTGCGGCATGCAATATTTTTTTGGGTAACCTAATTTTTTTTTTGGAAAGGCCTTAACTGTAAAAAAAAAAAAAAAAAAAAAAAAAAAAAAATTTTTTTGGAAAGCGAGCCTTTTTTTTATAATTGCGCCGTGAAAAAAAAAAAAAAAAAAAAAAAAGTTTTTTTTATATAAAACAATTTGATAATATAGATATATTTTATAATATATTGGTATATTACGACCTCCTCTCCTCTCGGTCGTTCGTGGTTCGTGTCGAGATCGAAGTTTGAAGATCCGGAAGTTTTCAAGATCAAGATCGAAGACGAGATTTGAAGATTAGATTTTTTTTTTTCCTTAGAAAATAGATTAGATACGGGGGTACCAACAATCCATCTCGGTGTTTAAATTTTCCGCAATTTATTTTTTATGTGTTTGATCATAAAATAGATATAAAATCGGAATTGCCATGACATGCATCATATCATAAATCCACTCCATGCATACATGTAGAATTTTAATTTTGGTAATTAAAATAGGCATGTATACAAACTCGTGTAATTAGTTGAAATTTAATTAATACGTGGTAATTAATTAATTTAGTAACTAATTAAAGATCCGAGGACGGGTTATGAAATCGTTAAGCCTTTCGGTGTGTGTTCTCGGTGAACCGCCTTAAAGCCCAAACGAGATCACGTTTTCGATTCGTAGTGTCTACGAGATTGAATGATGGTAAAAGAACAATAAATCTTGGATAAAAACGGTTCGCCTATAGGTTGGGTGGTCAGCGAGCTAGGCTCGACCGACTTAACCCTCTAGTGTGATGTATGCACGGGGGTCCGGCAAGACTAAGCTACACCGGAGAGCGGAGGGTGATTCCTTCTTATCTCGATGGGGCTCTCTTGACCCGACTTCGTCCGGCTTGTCACATATGTTCCAACGAATAGGACGGGTAGGCTTGCCTACGTTACCGACACCATTCGGAATCCTTGATTTGATGTACTTTTATGTTAACATCAAAAAGACGTGGTTAGTTAACCCACCACCACTTCCAAAATATTGAGTGGGAGCGGGGGAGGCGACGGCCAACCCCACGGCCTCTCTTATAGATACAAGTAAGTGAGAGAAGGGTGACGCCTCGCGGCGCTTTGATTTCGTCCCCCTACGGATGGTGTTCACCCCTATCAACATTCATGGCTTGGTCTCCGAAAGGATAGGATTTACGGGTACTCGTCGGGTCAACGACCTATCCTACGACGGCACACTCGGGGCGTACCTAAGAGATCCGATATAGTAGGTCACACTCATCATGGGTATTTTGATAATATCTAGGCTAAAAAAGGAAGGTAGTCAATGAATAAAGGGATGTTCGATTCTCGTGGGATGTTCGATTCTCACAAGTTATTCATTGATGAGATTGTCTCGATTTAACCGTCATCTCTTTGACCTACCCTACGGCGGCAACGAGATGCGAGGTTAAAACCTTGGAATGGTAGAGTAGACTTATTTTTAGTTTACAATTCCTAAAATAAAATAATATAGTAGTGTTAAACTTGAATTAATATATGTCATTTTATTTACGGCATTATATCCACTTACTAAATTGCTTAAAATTTATAATTGACTAGTATTGACTTCGTTAAAAAGTGGAAAGTAACTAGGACGTTGAACTAGTTAATCGATAATGCAATTATTTTTCGAAAGAGATATTTTCTCTTAAGCCTTTTAAAAACCGAGTGACATATAGGTATGTCACTAGTGTCATTCGTGTCAAACGGAAGACAAACTTAGTTTGATCAAAGGTGATTTCGGACTTTGAAATTCTTAGTGAATTTTGAGTGTGTAGTGATTACACGAGTAATTTTCTAATTGAAAAATCGGAAAATCATGAAGTGTTACTAGTTGGACGATATTTGGAATCGATGAACTAGTGGGAGCTTTATGATTTGTTGTTTTTCTAGAACATTAGAAAAGTGTAGCGACTACACACGTAACCGTTCTAATTGAAAAACCGGAAAGTCATGAAATGTCGCTAGTTGGACGATATTTGGAATCGATGAACTAGTGGGAGTTCTATGATTTGTTGTTTTTACGGAAACATTGGAACTATGTACGAAAGATTTTCTAATCGAAAAAATCGGAAAATCATAAAAATAAAGCATTGCTCGTTAGACGGTATTTGGAACCGATAAACTAGTGGGAGCTTTAATGTTATGATTTGTTGTTTTTTACGGTATATTAGAAAATCCGAGAAGTCCCGACGAGTAACACTCGAAATAGACATCCCACGGTTCAAGAGTAGTGTCTACTCAAACGAACCATTTGGTTCAAAAGGCTTGTTTCCATTCACGGAAAGTCAAGAATGGGAGAATATGTCTAAAAGTGTTAGTCATCTAAAGCGAGAAAACTTTAAGGAATTTGAACCGAAAATTAATTAGCGAAAATCATAGGATAAGGACAGTGATTTTGGATCACCAACCTATGAATCCTTGGCGATTTTCTCGAGCTAAGTTCTTTGGAAGAACAAGGTAGCAGTGCATTTAACGATTAAAAGAGTAAACAACGGGCAGTTAATTTTAGCTAGAATAGTGGGAGTGATATAAGGAAATGAATCTCGGATTCAATCCTTGGATATCGCGGAAAATTTATTTTCTGTTTAAGATTCGTTGGAACGAATGGATTTACCTTATATTCGATAATTTGTTTGTCGTATAGAAAGTGAATATACCATTTGTAGTACGAATCCAAGACTCGGACTTTTGTTTGATAAAGTCAAAACCACTTAGAGAGCTATTTGAAATATGTATATAAAACACATCTTAAGAACTATTAAAAGCAATTGGTTTCTATATTTAGATAAACGCTTCTTCATATTCCATAGTTAGTGCATAGTCCACTAAAAGACAAGACACGAAGGCGGCTCGGGGTGATTCCTTTCTCCCGGTACGGTTATATTGTCTCAAAGGTTCAATGACTAAGTTTCCTTTCAATCGGGAAAGGATAATGGTTATAAAGAAGTAACATAGCTTGTTCATGACGACCTTCGGGGTCGATGAAAGATACAAGCTAGTAGGAGCTTCCGAGTAGTGACTTCTTGTCGATAACTATTCAAACACTCCGGTAAGTTTATCCAAAATATTTTGAGGTTTCTCTGTTTTCAACGGAGATAGAGTATTCTATACTCGGAAATGGGCCATCACATAGTCTGGGGCGATGCTCGGCTTTGCCTCGTAGTGAAATGCTTTCACTAAGTGAGAAACCGTTAAATTGCCTTATATAGTTTTAGATGTGCTACAATACAACTTTGCTTAACTCAATAAAGATATTGGAAGCGAAATAACGGTTTACATTGAAATGTAAGACCGAGAAGTCTACCTAGAATATGCTTTGGAATTTACGGATAAGGTGTGGATTCGGTTCACCCCACTTCCATAAATATAAGCATTTAGCACACGGTGCTTGAAGGTAGGTACGGGAATTTCGCGAACACGTTCGGTCGGTGACCAATCGTTATATATCTTGTAGCATTGAGAAAAAGGTTTGTTATAAGATTCTTGAAATCGGGAAGGGACGAGTTATCTTTGTTGCATCCTTTACGATAGAGTCCATGAACGGTAAAACCTTGAACCTTGAAGTACGTTTACTCAAGGTAGTTACTAGCGATTAAAATCGGACCACATCCAACATCGGTTGTTGGTGATAACACTAAATACTACTAAACTAGATCGGAATTTTGATCCACCCGGAATGTAGTGGGAGTATGGTTTATCCATTACCCGTTACGGGTTTGCGGACTTTGTAGTCGAGGATCGATTGATGACCTATGGCTCTTTTGTGAGCGGTATAGGATTACGATAATAGAGGTTGGTTTAATAGCCATAACCACCTGTGAATGGAGTTCGGTACTCCATTACTGTTCATACTCTTGTAGAACCACACGAGCGTCTCGGGCCCGGTGGGAGTAATTGGATCTACACGGAAAAAAAGTAGAATGAGTTCGGTATTGCATGATTTCGTTCAAAAGCGAGAAAATAGGGGTGATTCCACGAGACTTTCTTGCCAAACAAACGGAGTACGGATTCATTCGAAACGAAGGGTATTGCCTTATGAACTTATGACGGGATGATTTGTCAAGGCTTATGTCCTTTGTGGATAAAAAGCAAACCTCTCGGTCATTGGAAGTCATATATTTCTACAATATGTGGATTTGACCGAGAATATTGATAAGTCTTTTGTATTTGGATATCAATTTTAGTACGGTAGTGAATATATATACATATATTAGTGTTTGTGAAGGATAACTTGCACCGAGTTGGAATCAACATGGGTGTGTTATACGAAGTCGAGAATACGACAATACCACAATTCTACTGCAACGAGAGATTTGGACAACATTCTTAAGAGTTTGACTCGGTCGAATTCATTAGAATCGATCCTTTGGTTTCCCATCCATCTTATTGGTTAAGATGATGCATACTGTGTATGCAACATTCAACGAGGAAGTTCTACCCTATGCCTCGGGAATGACTCTCTAAATCTTCGGATCAAGAGAAATGGGATAGATTCTCTTTCTAGTAAGAGATGGTCAGGTTATTGAACGTCAACTTTGATCGAATCTTAGATTCGGCGGTTAACAAAGCAAGTTTAGTATGTCCTTTAGTATCTTGAGAGAACGAGGAATAATATGCGGACATATTCATGTGTGAACTTGGATATGTGTGATACAACGATTTTGACTTTAAGTCGGATTGAGGATGATCGTTAAGTCGATCTCGGGCTCGGTGTTTACTCGGTACCACATGATTAGATGGACCGGTAACGTTTCGATTCTACGGATCGTCTCGAGCCGACAACACGACTAATCATTAAGACCCATGACATTTAGATGTAGGTGCTCCCCGAGTCAACGACCTATCCTACGACGGCATACTCGGAGTGTACTTTGGAATACGAAATGGTTATGATATGCTTAATGGGTACTAGAATACGGGATGGGTCTCCATTGCTTTAGAGCAAGTGGGAGATGTAGTTTGTTGTATTTTAAATAATAGGGTGTGCTCTAAAACAATTAATCACATGCTTTCGTGCAAGTGGGAGATTGTTAGGTGTGATGCCCGAAAGACAATTTTGTAATTGTTTTATTTAATAAATGAAATGATATTATTATTCATATTTATTATTCTCATATTCACCGATGTGACAATAGTATTTACACTACGAGAAAACCCTAAGTATATCGTTTATGTAATCACTTAACTCGGTGTATGGTATATACACGGGAGGATTGAGTTAGTGAAGATGTACTTAAAATACAATTAGCCCGTAGTGAAGTTAATCGAGAGTATCGGGTCTCTCCTTTAACGTGCTATTAATGCGCCCGAACACAATAGGTGTGATTGTCTTATCCGGACTTTCGGTTAAGAGAACCTAATGGGGCATTTATATATGATAGATATATCATATAGGGCTGGACCGATTTGATTAGAGTTCACGATATAATTCCGTAATCGAGAAGTCTTATCGAATCAATGGATGATCATATTTATGGATATATCTTAATCTGAGGTGATCACGAGTCAAGTTTGCTTGAATCGGTATGAAGTTTGACTTGACGGTTAAGGATTACAACGAGTACGTAGTCTGAATTACCCCGTCTTGGCATTGTCTTGGATTGAGTGAGTAGTACGTGTGTTATCACGGATACGGAATCCATTCCTTCCATTTATGGAAGTAGATAACGGTTCACTTATTTGTTAATCTAGAAAGGCGATCGATCCATGGAGTTCATATTACAGCGATTAGCTACCGGTGAGTTGTATGAATTAATTGATCACTAGGGGGTTAATGGTAAATAAGGATAAGAGGTTTAAAAAGGGTTAACGGTAACTTCCCGATTTAGAATGAACGATCTATGGAGGATTAATCCATATGTAATGATTATATCAATGGACGCTTATTATTATTCTCGTGAGGAGATAAATATAATCTCATAATCGGAGGAGTGCGATCACGGGATTATGGTGGCATATTCCTGTGATTGATTTATCGAATATAATTATTACGTTCGTAAGATAATTATTTATTTGATTTATCGGAGCCGGCGATTATTAGTCCATGGTCCCCGACGTGCCTCACAATATAGCATAGCTATTCTCGGACGTCGAATCCTAATAATATTAATTTAGTTCTTGTTGGACTTTATTAAAACGATATGTGAATTAATTGTTTAGTGGACTATTAAATTAGTTGGGCTAAATAATTAAATATGTGGAAAAGACATTTTCCATAATCTTGGCCCAATTAGTGTGTTATGGAAATTAATATTGACTAGGTCAAATATGTAAATTTCGCCCATGCATTTTTATTAAACAAGAAATTAGTTTTCTTGTGTATTAATAAGACATGTGCATAAAATATTTATTGGATAAATATTTATGGAAAGAAATAAAGATAAATATTATTCTAGATTTGTTTAGAATATTATGGGATTATCTTTTATTTAATAGGATTATTATAATTGATTTTGTATTAATTATTAAATCCTTGGAGGCTAAGTTTTACTCTCTATATAAAGAGAGTTCTCCCAAGCCTTAATACACACATAATTTTCGACTTCACCTCTTAGAGAGAGAAGAAAAATTTCGGCCAAGGGGAGTTGGGGAAAATCTTGGAGATTTTTCCGGGTAGCATATCGGAAGGATTCGAGACGAGAATTTCCTTCCACCGGGAGTTGCTTGGATCACACGTACGGAAGATCGTGGTGCTCTTCACATCTTCACGTTCGTTCCTATTGCGGTTCTTCAACTTGGATTTTGAGATCCAAGAGGTATGTTCTACAACCCCGCTTGTAGATATAGATCTAGTTATTTTATTACGTGTATTTTATAGATCTAGATCCTTAAATCGCTTCCGTTGCGGATGATATTACTGTACAAGGCCATTCGGCCTCCGTTTTGCTTGCCGTTTGCGCCGGCGTGCCTTATTTATCGTTACGGTCGATATCACATCGGTACTTCAAAGAGAATTACAAACGTTTTTTTTTCGTACTTTTTTTCGTACCCATAGAGTACTTAAGGGTGTGATTTTGATTCCTTGTACAAGGCCATTCGGCCTCCGTTTTGCTTGCCGTTTGCGCCGGCGTGCCTTATTTATCGTTACGGTCGATATCACATCGGTACTTCAAAGAGAATTACAAACGTTTTTTTTCGTACTTTTTTTCGTACCCATAGAGTACTTAAGCGTGTGATTTTTGATTCCTTGTACAAGGCCATTCGGCCTCCGTTTTGCTTGCCGTTTGCGCCGGCGTGCCTTATTTATCGTTCGGTCGATATCACATCGGTACTTCAAAGAGAATTACAAACGTTTTTTTTCGTACTTTTTTCGTACCCATAGAGTACTTAACGGTGTGATTTTTGATTCCTTGTACAAGGCCATTCGGCCTCCGTTTTGCTTGCCGTTTGCGCCGGCGTGCCTTATTTATCGTTACGGTCGATATCACATCGGTACTTCAAAAGAGAATTACAAACGTTTTTTTTCGTACTTTTTTTCGTACCCATAGAGTACTTAGCGGTGTGATTTTTGATTCCTTGTACAAGGCCATTCGGCCTCCGTTTTGCTTGCCGTTTGCGCCGGCGTGCCTTATTTATCGTTCGGTCGATATCACATCGGTACTTCAAAGAGAATTACAAACGCTTTTTTTTTTTTTCGTACTTTTTTTCGTACCCATAGAGTACTTAAGCGTGTGATTTTTGATTCCTTGTACAAGGCCATTCGGCCTCCGTTTTGCTTGCCGTTTGCGCCGGCGTGCCTTATTTATCGTTACGGTCGATATCACATCGGTACTTCAAAGAGAATTACAAACGTTTTTTTTCGTACTTTTTTCGTACCCATAGAGTACTTAACGTGTGATTTTTGATTCCTTGTACAAGGCCATTACGGCCTCCGTTTTGCTTGCCGTTTGCGCCGGCGTGCCTTATTTATCGTTCGGTCGATATCACATCGGTACTTCAAAGAGAATTACAAACATTTTTTTTTCGTACTTTTTTTCGTACCCATAGAGTACTTAAGGTGTGATTTTTGATTCCTTGTACAAGGCCATTACGGCCTCCGTTTTGCTTGCCGTTTGCGCCGGCGTGCCTTATTTATCGTTACGGTCGATATCACATCGGTACTTCAAAGAGAATTACAAACGTTTTTTTTTCGTACTTTTTTCGTACCCATAGAGTACTTAAGCGTGTGATTTTTGATTCCTTGTACAAGGCCATTCGGCCTCCGTTTTGCTTGCCGTTTGCGCCGGCGTGCCTTATTTATCGTTACGGTCGATATCACATCGGTACTTCAAAGAGAATTACAAACGTTTTTTTTTCGTACTTTTTTTCGTACCCATAGAGTACTTAGCGTGTGATTTTGATTCCTTGTACAAGGCCATTCGGCCTCCGTTTTGCTTGCCGTTTGCGCCGGCGTGCCTTATTTATCGTTCGGTCGATATCACATCGGTACTTCAAAGAGAATTACAAACGTTTTTTTTTCGTACTTTTTTCGTACCCATAGAGTACTTAAGCGTGTGATTTTTGATTCCTTGTACAAGGCCATTCGGCCTCCGTTTTGCTTGCCGTTTGCGCCGGCGTGCCTTATTTATCGTTCGGTCGATATCACATCGGTACTTCAAAGAGAATTACAAACGTTTTTTTTTTCGTACTTTTTTTCGTACCCATAGAGTACTTAAGCGTGTGATTTTTGATTCCTTGTACAAGGCCATTCGGCCTCCGTTTTGCTTGCCGTTTGCGCCGGCGTGCCTTATTTATCGTTACGGTCGATATCACATCGGTACTTCAAAGAGAATTACAAACGCTTTTTTTGCGTTTCGTTTTTTTCGTACCCATAGAGTACTTAACGGTGTGATTTTTGATTCCTTGT
Source organism: Gentiana straminea (assembly GCA_036785695.1). Classification (NCBI taxonomy): domain Eukaryota; kingdom Viridiplantae; phylum Streptophyta; class Magnoliopsida; order Gentianales; family Gentianaceae; genus Gentiana; species Gentiana straminea. The sequence goes on from JAVUPR010000542.1 coordinate 57,161, forward strand.
ACAAGGCCATTCGGCCTCCGTTTTGCTTGCCGTTTGCGCCGGCGTGCCTTATTTATCGTTACGGTCGATATCACATCGGTACTTCAAAGAGAATTACAAACGTTTTTTTTCGTACTTTTTTTCGTACCCATAGAGTACTTAAGCGTGTGATTTTTGATTCCTTGTACAAGGCCATTCGGCCTCCGTTTTGCTTGCCGTTTGCGCCGGCGTGCCTTATTTATCGTTACGGTCGATATCACATCGGTACTTCAAAGAGAATTACAAACGTTTTTTCGTACTTTTTTTCGTACCCATAGAGTACTTAGCGTGTGATTTTTGATTCCTTGTACAAGGCCATTCGGCCTCCGTTTTGCTTGCCGTTTGCGCCGGCGTGCCTTATTTATCGTTACGGTCGATATCACATCGGTACTTCAAAGAGAATTACAAACGTTTTTTTTTCGTACTTTTTTCGTACCCATAGAGTACTTAAGCGTTTGTGTGATTTTTGATTCCTTGTACAAGGCCATTCGGCCTCCGTTTTGCTTGCCGTTTGCGCCGGCGTGCCTTATTTATCGTTACGGTCGATATCACATCGGTACTTCAAAGAGAATTACAAACGTTTTTTTTTTTCGTACTTTTTTTCGTACCCATAGAGTACTTAGCGTGTGTGATTTTTGATTCCTTGTACAAGGCCATTACGGCCTCCGTTTTGCTTGCCGTTTGCGCCGGCGTGCCTTATTTATCGTTACGGTCGATATCACATCGGTACTTCAAAGAGAATTACAAACGTTTTTTTTCGTACTTTTTTGTACCCATAGAGTACTTAAGCGGTGTGATTTTGATTCCTTGTACAAGGCCATTACGGCCTCCGTTTTGCTTGCCGTTTGCGCCGGCGTGCCTTATTTATCGTTACGGTCGATATCACATCGGTACTTCAAAGAGAATTACAAACGTTTTTTTTTCGTACTTTTTTCGTACCCCATAGAGTACTTAGCTTGTGTGATTTTTGATTCCTTGTACAAGGCCATTACGGCCTCCGTTTTGCTTGCCGTTTGCGCCGGCGTGCCTTATTTATCGTTACGGTCGATATCACATCGGTACTTCAAAGAGAATTACAAACGTTTTTTTTCGTACTTTTTTTCGTACCCATAGAGTACTTAGCGTGACGATTTTTGATTCCTTGTACAAGGCCATTACGGCCTCCGTTTTGCTTGCCGTTTGCGCCGGCGTGCCTTATTTATCGTTACGGTCGATATCACATCGGTACTTCAAAGAGAATTACAAACGTTTTTTTTCGTACAATATAGTTTTTTTTCGTACCCATAGAGTACTTAGCTTGTGTGATTTTGATTCCTTGTACAAGGCCATTACGGCCTCCGTTTTGCTTGCCGTTTGCGCCGGCGTGCCTTATTTATCGTTACGGTCGATATCACATCGGTACTTCAAAGAGAATTACAAACGTTTTTTTCGTACTTTTTTTCGTACCCATAGAGTACTTAAGCTTGTGTGATTTTTGATTCCTTGTACAAGGCCATTCGGCCTCCGTTTTGCTTGCCGTTTGCGCCGGCGTGCCTTATTTATCGTTACGGTCGATATCACATCGGTACTTCAAAGAGAATTACAAACGTTTTTTTTCGTACTTTTTTTCGTACCCATAGAGTACTTAAGCTTTTGTGTGATTTTGATTCCTTGTACAAGGCCATTACGGCCTCCGTTTTGCTTGCCGTTTGCGCCGGCGTGCCTTATTTATCGTTCGGTCGATATCACGTCGGTACTTCAAAGAGAATTACAAACGCTTTTTTTTCGTACTTTTTTTCGTACCCATAGAGTACTTAAGCGTGTGATTTTGATTCCTTGTACAAGGCCATTCGGCCTCCGTTTTGCTTGCCGTTTGCGCCGGCGTGCCTTATTTATCGTTACGGTCGATATCACATCGGTACTTCAAAGAGAATTACAAACATTTTTTTTTCGTACTTTTTTTCGTACCCATAGAGTACTTATGCTTTGTGATTTTTGATTCCTTGTACAAGGCCATTCGGCCTCCGTTTTGCTTGCCGTTTGCGCCGGCGTGCCTTATTTATCGTTCGAGTCGATATCACATCGGTACTTCAAAGAGAATTACAAACGTTTTTTTTCGTACTTTTTTTTCGTACCCATAGAGTACTTAGCTTGTGTGATTTTTGATTCCTTGTACAAGGCCATTCGGCCTCCGTTTTTTGCCGTTTGTGCCGGCGTGCCTTATTTATCGTTAAGTCGATATCACATCGGTACTTCAAAGAAAATTGCAAACGTTTTTTTCGTACTTTTTTTTTCGTACCCATAGAGTACTTGACTTGTGTGATATTTGATTCCTTGTACAAGGCCATTCGGCCTCCGTTTTGCTTGCCGTTTGCGCCGGCGTGCCTTATTTATCGTTAAGGTCGATATCACATCGATGCACTTCAAAGAGAATTACAAACATTTTTTTTCGTACTTTTTTCGTACCCATAGAGTACTTACTTGTATGATTTTTGATTCCTTGTACAAGGCCATTACGGCCTCCGTTTTTTTGCCGTTTGCTACGGCGTGCCTTATTTATCGTTACTCGTCGATATCACGTCGTATTTGAAGATAATTACAAACATTTTTTTTTCGTACTTTTTTCATTACCCGTAAGTACGTTAGCGTGTGATTTTTGATTCGCTTGTACAAGGCCATTACGGCCTCCGTTTTTCTTGCCGTTTGCGCCGGCGTGCCTTATTTATCGTTCATGTCGATATCACATCGGTACTTCAAAGAGAATGACAAACGTTTTATTTAGTACTTTTTTCGTACCCATAGACTACCTAAGCGTATTGATATTTGATTCCTTGTACGAGGCCGTTACGGCACTCCACGTTTTCTAACTTTGCCGTTTGTGCCGAGCGTGCCTTATTTATCGATTGCGGTCGATATCACATCGATGGTGCAAGGGGTACAAACGTTTTTTAATCGTACTTTTTAGTACCCGTAGAGTACTTAAACGTGTGAAATATTTTATTCCTTGTACAAAGGCAAATTACAGCCTCAGTTTTAACTATGCCGTTTGTGCCGGCGTGCCTTATTTATCGTTACGTTGATATCACATCTAATTACTTCAAAGAGAATTTCAAACATTTTTTATTCGTACTTTTTAACGTACCCATAGCCGTGCTAAACATGTGATATTTGATTCCTTGTAGGAGGCCATTCGGCATTTGTTTAGCTTACCGTTTGTGCCGGCATGCCTTATTTATACCTCTACGGAAAGTTGATATCACATCAGTAATTCAAAGAGAATTGCAAACGATTTTTTTTCGTACTTTTTTTCGTACCCGTAGAGGTACTTAAGCATGTGATATTTGATTCCTTTGTACAAAGTAATTAAACCTCCATTTTGCTTGCCGGTTGCGCCGGCATGCCTTATTTATAGTTAAATTACGTTATCACCTTCGAGTACTTCAAAGAGAATTATAAGCGTTTTTTTAAGTAACTTTTTTCGTACCCGTAGAGTACTTAAGCGTGTGATTTTGATTCCTTGTACCAAGGCCATTACGGCCTTCGTTTTGCTTGCGTTTGTGCCGGCGTGCCTTATTTATCGTTAAATTGCGATATCGCATCGGTACTTGAAAATTACAAACGTTTTTTTCGTACTTTTTCGTACCCATAGAGTACTTAAGCGTGTGATTTTGAATTCCTTGTACAAGGCCATTACGGCCTCCACGTTTTGCTTGCCGTTTAAGCGGCGTGCCTTATTTATCGTTAGGGTCGATATCACATCGATGCTTGCCAAAGATAATTACAAACGTTTTTTTTTCGTACTTTTTTTCGTACCCATAGGTACTTAGCGCTTGTATGATTTTTGATTCCTTGTACATGGCCATTACAGCCTCCGTTTTGCTTGCCGTTTGCGCGGCGATGCCTTATTGCTCGTTGGTACGATATCACATCGGTACTTCAAAGAAAATTACAAGCGTTTTTTTTGCGTACATTGTTTTATCGTACCACGTAGAGTACTTAGCGATGTGATTTTGATTCACTTGTACAAGGCCATTAGAGCCTCCACGTTTTCTTTTTGCCGTTTGCGCTGGCCGTGCCTTATTTATCGTTAAAGTCGATATCACTTCAGTACTTCAAAGAGAATTACAAAGCATTTTTTTTCGTACTTTTTTTCGTGCCATGAAGTACTTAAGCGTAGCGATTTTTGATTCCTTGTACAAGGCCATTCACTAGCCTCCGTTTTGCTTGCGTTTGTGCCGCGTGCCTTATTTATAAGTTGGTCGATATCACATCGGTACTTCAAAGAGAATTACAAACATATTTTTTTTCGTACTTTTTTTTAGTACCCATAGAGTACTTAGCGTAGCGATTTTGATTCCTTGTACAAGGCCATTCGGACTCCGTTTTGCTTGCCGTTGCGCGGCGGCGTGCCTTATTTATCGTTAAGTCGATATCACATCGGTACTTCAAAGAGAATTACAAACGTTTTTTTCGTACTTCTTTTCGTACCCGCGAGAGTACTTAGCGGTGTGATTTTGATTCCTTGTACAAGGCCATTACGGCCTCCGTTTTGCTTGCCGTTTTGCGCCGGCGTGCCTTATTTATCGTTGCAGTCGATATCACATCGGTACTTCAAAGAGAATTACAAAATTTGTTTTTATACTTTTTTGAGTACCCATAGAGTACCCTAGCTTGTGTGATTTTTTGATTCCTTGTACAAGAGCCATTACGGCCTCGTTTTGCTTGCCGTTTGCGCCGGCGTGCCTTATTTATCGTTACGGTCGATATCACATCGATGCTTTCAAAGAGAATTACAAGCGTTTTTTTCGTACTATTTTTTGTACCCATAGAGTACTTAGCGGCATGTGATTTTTGATTCCTTGTACAAGGCCATTACGGCCTCCGTTTTGCTTGCCGTTTGCGCCGGCGTGCCTTATTTATCGTTACGAGTCGATATCACATCGTTTTTTTTTTTTGTACTTCGTAGAGTAAAGAGAATTACAAGCGATTTTTTTGCCGCCGTACTTCATTTTTCGTACCCATAGAGTACTTACCCGCGTGCTTGTGTGATTTTTGATTCCTTGTACAAGGCCATTACGGCCTCCGTTTTTCTTGCCGTTTGCGCGGCGTGCCTTATTTATCGTTCTGGTCGATATCACATCAGTACTTCAAAGAGAATTACAAACGTTTTTTTTTTCGTACTTTTTTTTCGTACCCATAGAGTACTTAAGCTGTGTGATTTTTGATTCCTTGTACAAGGCCATTCTGGCCTCCGTTTTGCTTGCCGTTTGCGCCGGCGTGCCTTATTTATCGTTACGGTCGATATCACATCGATTACTTCATAAAGATAATTACAAACTTTTTTACATTTTTTTCGTACTGTAGTTTTCGTACCCGTAGAGTACTTAAGCGGTGTGATTTTTGATTCCTTGTACAAGGCCATTACGCCTCCGTTTTGCTTGCGTTTGCGCTTGAGGCGTGCCTTATTTATCGTTATAAGTCGATATCACATGATTACTTCAAAGAGAATTACAAACGTTTTTTTCGTACTTTTTTTCGTACCGTGAGAAGTACTTAAGCGTGTGATTTTTGATTCCTTGTACAAGGCCATTACGGCCTCCGTTTTGCATGCCGTTTGCGCCGGCGTGCCTTATTTATCGTTACGGTCGATATCACATCGGTACTTCAAGAAATTACAAACGTTTTTTTTCGTACTTTTTCGTACCCATAGAGTACTTAGCGTGTGATTTTTGATTCTTGTACAAGGCCATTACGGCCTCCGTTTTGCTTGCCGTTTGCGCCGGCGTGCCTTATTTATCGTTACGGTCGATATCACATCGGTACTTCAAAGAAAATTACAAAACGTTTTTTTTCGTACCTTATTTTTTTCGTACCCATAGAGCCAATACTTTTTTTTTTCGCGTGTGATTTTTGATTCCTTGTACAAGGCCATTCGGCCTCCCGTTTTGCTGCCGTTTGCGCCGGCGTGCCTTATTTATCGTTACGGTCGATATCACATCGGTACTTCAAAGAAAATTACAAACGTTTTTTTTCGTACTTTTTTTCGTACCCATAGAGTACTTAGCTTGTGTGATTTTTGATTCCTTGTACAAGGCCATTCACGCCTCCGTTTTGCTTGCCGTTTGCGCCGGCGTGCCTTATTTATCGTTACGGTCGATATCACATCGGTACTTCAAAGAGAATTACAAACGTTTTTTTTTCGTACTTTTTTCGTACCGTAAATAGAGTACTTGCCGTTTTGCCCCGGCGTGCCTTATTTATCGTTGCAGAATTCGTGTGAGAAATTGCAAACAGTTTATTTTTTTTGATTGCTTGTACAAGGCCATTACGGCCTCCGTTTTGCTTGCCGTTTGCGCCGGCGTGCCTTATTTATCGTTACGGTCGATATCACATCGGATCTTCAAAGAGAATTACAAACGTTTTTTTTCATACTTTTTTTCGTACCCATAGAGTACTTAGCTTGTGTGATTTTTGATTCCTTGTACAAGGCCATTACGGCCTCCGTTTTGCTTGCCGTTTGCGCCGGCGTGCCTTATTTATCGTTACGGTCGATATCACATCGGTACTTCAAAGAGAATTACAAACGTTTTTTTTCGTACTTTTTTTCGTACCCATAGAGTACTTAAGCGTGTGATTTTTGATTCCTTGTACAAGGCCATTACGACCTCCGTTTTGCTTGCCGTTTGCGCCGGCGTGCCTTATTTATCGTTACGGTCGATATCACATCGGTACTTCAAAGAAATTACAAACGTTTTTTCGTACTTTTTTTCGTACCCATAAAGTACTTAGCGTGTGATTTTTGATTCCTTGTACAAGGCCATTACGGCCTCCGTTTTGCTTGCCGTTTGCGCCGGCGTGCCTTGTTATCGTTCGGTCGATATCACATCGGTACTTCAAAGAGAATTACAAACGTTTTTTTTTCGTACTTTTTTTCGTACCCATAGAGTACTTAGCGTGTGTGTGATTTTTGATTCCTTGTACAAGGCCATTACGGCCTCCGTTTTGCTTGCCGTTTGCGCCGGCGTGCCTTATTTATCGTTACGGTCGATATCACATCGGTACTTCAAAGAGAATTACAAACGTTTTTTTTTCGTACTTTTTTTTCGTACCCGTAGAGTACTTAAGCTTTGTGTGATTTTTGATTCTTGTACAAGGCCATTCGGCCTCCGTTTTGCTTGCCGTTTGCGCCGGCGTGCCTTATTTATCGTTACGAGTCGATATCACATCGGTACTTCAAAGAAAATTACAAACGTTTTTTTCGTACTTTCTTTTTCGTACCCATAGAGTACTTAAGCGTGATTTTTGATTCTTGTACAAGGCCATTCGGCCTCCGTTTTGCTTGCCGTTTGCGCCGGCGTGCCTTATTTATCGTTCTCTGGTCGATATCACATCAGTACTTCGAAGAGAATTACAAACGTTTTTTTCGTACTTTTTTTCGTACCCATAGAGTACTTAGCGTGTGATTTTTGATTCTTGTACAAGGCCATTACGGCCTCCGTTTTGCTTGCCGTTTGCGCCGGCGTGCCTTATTTATCGTTGCGGTCGATATCACATCGGTACTTCAAAGAGAATTACAAACGTTTTTTTTCGTACTTTTTTTCGTACCCATAGAGTACTTAGCTTGTGTGATTTTTGATTCCTTGTACAAGGCCATTACGGCCTCCGTTTTGCTTGCCGTTTGCGCCGGCGTGCCTTATTTATCGTTACGAGTCGATATCACATCGGTACTTCAAAGAGAATTACAAACGTTTTTTTTCGTACTTTTTTCGTACCCATAGAGTACTTAGCTTGTGTGATTTTTGATTCCTTGTACAAGGCCATTACGGCCTCCGTTTTGCTTGCCGTTTGCGCCGGCGTGCCTTATTTATCGTTACGGTCGATATCACATCGGTACTTCAAAGAGAATTACAAACGTTTTTTTTTTACTTTTTTTCGTACCCATAGAGTACTTAGCGTTGTGTGATTTTTGATTCCTTGTACAAGGCCATTCGGCCTCCGTTTTGCTTGCCGTTTGCGCCGGCGTGCCTTATTTATCGTTCGGTCGATATCACATCGGTACTTCAAAGAGAATTACAAACGTTTTTTTTCGTACTTTTTTTTCGTACCCATAGAGTACTTAGCTTGTGTGATTTTTGATTCCTTGTACAAGGCCATTCGGCCTCCGTTTTGCTTGCCGTTTGCGCCGGCGTGCCTTATTTATCGTTCGGTCGATATCACATCGGTACTTCAAAGAGAATTACAAACGTTTTTTTTCGTACTTTTTTTCGTACCCATAGAGTACTTAAGCGTGTGATTTTTGATTCCTTGTACAAGGCCATTACGGCCTCCGTTTTGCTTGCCGTTTGCGCCGGCGTGCCTTATTTATCGTTACGGTCGATATCACATCGGTACTTCAAAGAAGAATTACAAACGTTTTTTTTTTCGTACTTTTTTTCGTACCCATAGAGTACTTAGCTGTGTGATTTTTGATTCCTTGTACAAGGCCATTCGGCCTCCGTTTTGCTTGCCGTTTGCGCCGGCGTGCCTTATTTATCGTTACGGTCGATATCACATCGGTACTTCAAAGAGAATTACAACGTTTTTTTTTCGTACTTTTTTTCGTACCCATAGAGTACTTATTTGTGTGATTTTTGATTCCTTGTACAAGGCCATTCGGCCTCCGTTTTGCTTGCCGTTTGCGCCGGCGTGCCTTATTTATCGTTACGGTCGATATCACATCGGTACTTCAAAGAGAATTACAAACGTTTTTTTTCGTACTTTTTTTCGTACCCATAGAGTACTTAGCGTGTGATTTTTGATTCCTTGTACAAGGCCATTCGGCCTCCGTTTTGCTTGCCGTTTGCGCCGGCGTGCCTTATTTATCGTTCGGTCGATATCACATCGGTACTTCAAAAGAGAATTACAAACGTTTTTTTCGTACTTTTTTTCGTACCCATAGAGTACTTAGCTTGTGTGATTTTTGATTCCTTGTACAAGGCCATTCGGCCTCCGTTTTGCTTGCCGTTTGCGCCGGCGTGCCTTATTTATCGTTACGGTCGATATCACATCGGTACTTCAAAGAGAATTACAAACGTTTTTTTTCGTACTTTTTTTCGTACCCATAGAGTACTTAGCGTGTGATTTTTGATTCCTTGTACAAGGCCATTACGGCCTCCGTTTTGCTTGCCGTTTGCGCCGGCGTGCCTTATTTATCGTTACGGTCGATATCACATCGGTACTTCAAAGAGAATTACAAACGTTTTTTTTTCGTACTTTTTTTCGTACCCATAGAGTACTTGCTTGTGTGATTTTTGATTCCTTGTACAAGGCCATTACGGCCTCCGTTTTGCTTGCCGTTTGCGCCGGCGTGCCTTATTTATCGTTAAAGTCGATATCACATCGGTACTTCAAAGAGAATTACAAACGTTTTTTTTTTTTTTCGTACTTTTTCGTACCCATAGAGTACTTAAGCGTGTGATTTTTGATTCCTTGTACAAGGCCATTCGGCCTCCGTTTTGCTTGCCGTTTGCGCCGGCGTGCCTTATTTATCGTTACGGTCGATATCACATCGGTACTTCAAAGAGAATTACAAACGTTTTTTTTCGTACTTTTTTTCGTACCCATAGAGTACTTAGCTGTGTGATTTTTGATTCCTTGTACAAGGCCATTACGGCCTCCGTTTTGCTTGCCGTTTGCGCCGGCGTGCCTTATTTATCGTTACAGTCGATATCACATCGGTACTTCAAAGAGAATTACAAACGTTTTTTTTCGTACTTTTTTTCGTACCCATAGAGTACTTAGCTTGTGTGATTTTTGATTCCTTGTACAAGGCCATTACGGCCTCCGTTTTGCTTGCCGTTTGCGCCGGCGTGCCTTATTTATCGTTACGGTCGATATCACATCGGTACTTCAAAGAGAATTACAAACGTTTTTTTTCGTACTTTTTTTCGTACCCATAGAGTACTTAGCGTGTGTGATTTTTGATTCCTTGTACAAGGCCATTACGGCCTCCGTTTTGCTTGCCGTTTGCGCCGGCGTGCCTTATTTATCGTTACGGTCGATATCACATCGGTACTTCAAAGAGAATTACAAACGTTTTTTTTTCGTACTTTTTTCGTACCCATAGAGTACTTAGCTTGTGTGATTTTGATTCCTTGTACAAGGCCATTCGGCCTCCGTTTTGCTTGCCGTTTGCGCCGGCGTGCCTTATTTATCGTTACGGTCGATATCACATCGGTACTTCAAAGAGAATTACAAACGTTTTTTTTTCGTACTTTTTTCGTACCCATAGAGTACTTAGCTTGTGTGATTTTTGATTCCTTGTACAAGGCCATTCGGCCTCCGTTTTGCTTGCCGTTTGCGCCGGCGTGCCTTATTTATCGTTACGGTCGATATCACATCGGTACTTCAAAGAGAATTACAAACGTTTTTTTTTCGTACTTTTTTTCGTACCCCGAGTACTTAGCTTGTGTGATTTTTGATTCCTTGTACAAGGCCATTCGGCCTCCGTTTTGCTTGCCGTTTGCGCCGGCGTGCCTTATTTATCGTTACGAGTCGATATCACATCGGTACTTCAAAGAGAATTACAAACGTTTTTTTTCGTACTTTTTTTCGTACCCATAGAGTACTTAGCGTGTGATTTTTGATTCCTTGTACAAGGCCATTCGGCCTCCGTTTTGCTTGCCGTTTGCGCCGGCGTGCCTTATTTATCGTTACGGTCGATATCACATCGGTACTTCAAAGAGAATTACAAACGTTTTTTTCGTACTTTTTCGTACCCATAGAGTACTTAGCGTGTGATTTTTGATTCCTTGTACAAGGCCATTCGGCCTCCGTTTTGCTTGCCGTTTGCGCCGGCGTGCCTTATTTATCGTTACGGTCGATATCACATCGGTACTTCAAAGAGAATTACAAACGTTTTTTTTTCGTACTTTTTTTCGTACCCATAGAGTACTAGCTTGTGTGATTTTTGATTCTTGTACAAGGCCATTCGGCCTCCGTTTTGCTTGCCGTTTGCGCCGGCGTGCCTTATTTATCGTTAAGTCGATATCACATCGGTACTTCAAAGAGAATTACAAACGTTTTTTTCGTACTTTTTTTCGTACCCATAGAGTACTTAGCGTGTGTGATTTTTGATTCTTGTACAAGGCCATTACGGCCTCCGTTTTGCTTGCCGTTTGCGCCGGCGTGCCTTATTTATCGTTATGGTCGATATCACATCAGTACTTCAAAGAGAATTACAAACGTTTTTTTCGTACTTTTTTCGTACCCATAGAGTACTTAACTTGTGTGATTTTTGATTCCTTGTACAAGGCCATTACGGCCTCCGTTTTGCTTGCCGTTTGCGCCGGCGTGCCTTATTTATCGTTCTGGTCGATATCACATCGGTACTTCAAAGAGAATTACAAACGTTTTTTTTCGTACTTTTTTTCGTACCCATAGAGTACTTAGCTGTGTGATTTTTGATTCCTTGTACAAGGCCATTCGGCCTCCGTTTTGCTTGCCGTTTGCGCCGGCGTGCCTTATTTATCGTTACGGTCGATATCACATCGGTACTTCAAAGAGAATTACAAACGTTTTTTTCGTACTTTTTTTCGTACCCATAGAGTACTTAAGCTTGTGTGATTTTTGATTCCTTGTACAAGGCCATTCGGCCTCCGTTTTGCTTGCCGTTTGCGCCGGCGTGCCTTATTTATCGTTACGGTCGATATCACATCGGTACTTCAAAGAGAATTACAAACGTTTTTTTTCGTACTTTTTTTCGTACCCATAGAGTACTTAGCGTGTGATTTTTGATTCCTTGTACAAGGCCATTACGGCCTCCGTTTTGCTTGCCGTTTGCGCCGGCGTGCCTTATTTATCGTTACGGTCGATATCACATCGGTACTTCAAAGAGAATTACAAACGTTTTTTTTTCGTACTTTTTTTCGTACCCATAGAGTACTTAGCTTGTGTGATTTTTGATTCCTTGTACAAGGCCATTCGGCCTCCGTTTTGCTTGCCGTTTGCGCCGGCGTGCCTTATTTATCGTTACCGAGTCGATATCACATCGGTACTTCAAAGAGAATTACAAACGTTTTTTTTCGTACTTTTTTTCGTACCCATAGAGTACTTAGCTGTGTGATTTTTGATTCCTTGTACAAGGCCATTACGGCCTCCGTTTTGCTTGCCGTTTGCGCCGGCGTGCCTTATTTATCGTTACGGTCGATATCACATCAGTACTTCAAAGAGAATTACAAACGTTTTTTTTCGTACTTTTTTCGTACACATAGAGTACTTAGCTGTGTGATTTTTGATTCCTTGTACAAGGCCATTTTGGCCTCCGTTTTGCTTGCCGTTTGCGCCGGCGTGCCTTATTTATCGTTACGAGTCGATATCACATCGGTACTTCAAAGAAATTACAAACGTTTTTTTTCGTACTTTTTCGTACCCATAGAGTACTTAGCTGTGTGATTTTTGATTCTTGTACAAGGCCATTACGGCCTCCGTTTTGCTTGCCGTTTGCGCCGGCGTGCCTTATTTATCGTTACGAGTCGATATCACATCGGTACTTCAAAGAGAATTACAAACATTTTTTTTCGTACTTTTTCGTACCCATAGAGTACTTAGCTGTGTGATTTTTGATTCCTTGTACAAGGCCATTACGGCCTCCGTTTTGCTTGCCGTTTGCGCCGGCGTGCCTTATTTATCGTTACGAGTCGATATCACATCGGTACTTCAAAGAGAATTACAAACAGTTTTTTTCGTACTTTTTTTCGTACCCATAGAGTACTTAGCTTGTGTGATTTTTGATTCTTGTACAAGGCCATGCACGGCCTCCGTTTTGCTTGCCGTTTGCGCCGGCGTGCCTTATTTATCGTTCGAAAGTCGATATCACATCGGTACTTCAAAGAGAATTACAAACGTTTTTTTTCGTACTTTTTTTTTCGTACCCATAGAGTACTTAAGCTTGTGTGATTTTTGATTCCTTGTACAAGGCCATTACGGCCTCCGTTTTGCTTGCCGTTTGCGCCGGCGTGCCTTATTTATCGTTACGGTCGATATCACATCGGTACTTCAAAGAGAATTACAAACGTTTTTTTTCGTACTTTTTTTCGTACCCATAGAGTACTTAGCTGTGTGATTTTTGATTCTTGTACAAGGCCATTCGGCCTCCGTTTTGCTTGCCGTTTGCGCCGGCGTGCCTTATTTATCGTTACCGGTCGATATCACATCGGTACTTCAAAGAAAATTACAAACGTTTTTTTTTTTCGTACTTTTTTTCGTACCCATAGAGTACTTAAGCGTGTGATTTTTGATTCCTTGTACAAGGCCATTCGGCCTCCGTTTTGCTTGCCGTTTGCGCCGGCGTGCCTTATTTATCGTTACGGTCGATATCACATCGGTACTTCAAAGAGAATTACAAACGTTTTTTTTCGTACTTTTTTTCGTACCCATAGAGTACTTAGCGTGTGATTTTTGATTCTTGTACAAGGCCATTACGGCCTCCGTTTTGCTGCCGTTTGCGCCGGCGTGCCTTATTTATCGTTACGGTCGATATCACATCGGTACTTCAAAGAGAATTACAAACGTTTTTTTTCGTACTTTTTTCGTACCCATAGAGTACTTAAGCTTGTGTGATTTTTGATTCTTGTACAAGGCCATTCGGCCTCCGTTTTGCTTGCCGTTTGCGCCGGCGTGCCTTATTTATCGTTAAGTGGTCGATATCACATCGGTACTTCAAAGAGAATTACAAACGTTTTTTTCGTACTTTTTTTTTCGTACCCATAGAGTACTTAGCGTGTGATTTTGATTCCTTGTACAAGGCCATTACGGCCTCCGTTTTGCTGCCGTTTGCGCCGGCGTGCCTTATTTATCGTTACGGTCGATATCACATCGGTACTTCAAGAGAATTACAAACGTTTTTTTTCGTACTTTTTTCGTACCCATAGAGTACTTATTTGTGTGATTTTTGATTTCTTGTACAAGGCCATTACGGCCTCCGTTTTGCTGCCGTTTGCGCCGGCGTGCCTTATTTATCGTTAAAGTCGATATCACATCGGTACTTCAAAAGAGAATTACAAACGTTTTTTTCGTACTTTTTTTCGTACCCATAGAGTACTTAGCTTGTGTGATTTTTGATTCCTTGTACAAGGCCATTCGGCCTCCGTTTTGCTTGCCGTTTGCGCCGGCGTGCCTTATTTATCGTTACGGTCGATATCACATCGGTACTTCAAAGAAATTACAAACGTTTTTTTTTTCGTACTTTTTTCGTACCCATAGAGTACTTAGCTTGTGTGATTTTTGATTCCTTGTACAAGGCCATTACGGCCTCCGTTTTGCTTGCCGTTTGCGCCGGCGTGCCTTATTTATCGTTACGGTCGATATCACATCGGTACTTCAAAGAGAATTACAAACGTTTTTTTTCGTACTTTTTTTCGTACCCATAGAGTACTTAGCGTGACGATTTTTGATTCCTTGTACAAGGCCATTCGGCCTCGTTTTGCTTGCCGTTTGCGCCGGCGTGCCTTATTTATCGTTACGGTCGATATCACATCGGTACTTCAAAGAGAATTACAAACGTTTTTTTTTCGTACTTTTTTTCGTACCCGTAGAGTACTTAGCTGTGTGATTTTTGATTCCTTGTACAAGGCCATTACGGCCTCCGTTTTGCTTGCCGTTTGCGCGGCGTGCCTTATTTATCGTTACGGTCGATATCACATCGGTACTTCAAAGAAGAGGAGTACAAACGTTTTTTTCGTACTTTTTTTCGTACCCATAGAGTACTTAGCGTGTGATTTTTGATTCCTTGTACAAGGCCATTACGCCTCCGTTTTGCTTGCCGTTTGCGCCGGCGTGCCTTATTTATCGTTACGGTTGATATCACATCGGTACTTCAAAAGAGAATTACAAACATTTTTTTTCGTACTTTTTTTCGTACCCATAGAGTACTTAAGCGTAGCCGATTTTTGATTCTTGCTTGTACAAGGCCATTCGGCCTCCGTTTTGCTTGCCGTTTGCGCCGGCGTGCCTTATTTATCGTTACGGTGGATATCACATCAGTACTTCAAAGAGAATTACAAACATTTTTTTTTCGTATTTTTTTCGTACCCATAGAGTACTTAAGCGTGTGATTTTTGATTCGCTTGTACAAGGCCATTACGGCCTCCGTTTTGCTTGCCGTTTGCGCCGGCGTGCCTTATTTATCGTTACGGTCGATATCACATCGGTACTTCAAAAGAGAATTACAAACGTTTTCGTACTTCTTTTTCGTACCCATAAGTACTTGGCTTGTGTGATTTTGATTCTTGTACAAGGCCATTACGGCCTCCCGTTTTGCTTGCCGTTTGCGCCGGCGTGCCTTATTTATCGTTACAGTCGATATCACATCGGTACTTCAAAGAGAATTACAAACGTTTTTTTTCGTACTTTTTTTTCGTACCCATAGAGTACTTACGTGTGTGATTTTTGATTCCTTGTGCAAGGCCATTACAGCCTCCGTTTTGCTTGCCGTTTGCGCCGGCGTGCCTTATTTATCGTTACGGTCGATATCACATCGATACTTCAAAGAGAATTACAAACGTTTTTTTTCGTACTTTTTTTCGTACCCGTAGAGTACTTAGCTGTTGTGTGATTTTTGATTCCTTGTACAAGGCCATTACGGCCTCCGTTTTTGCTTGCCGTTTGCGCGGCGTGCCTTATTTATCGTTACGGTCGATATCACGTCGGTACTTCAAAGAGAATTACAAACGTTTTCCATTTTTCGTACTTTTTTCGTACCCATAGGGTACTTAGCGTATGGAACGATTTTGATTCCTTGTACAAGGCCATTACGGACTCCGTTTTGCTTGCCGTTTGCGCCGGCGTGCCTTATTTATCAGATTCGAGGTCGATATCACATCGGTACTTCCAAAGAAATTACCAAAACGTTTTTTTCGTACTTTTCGTGCCCATTAGAGTACTTAGTTAAGCGTGTGATTTTTGATTCCTTGTACAAGGCCATTCGGCCTCCGTTTTGCTTGCCATTTGCGTGCAGTGACCTTGTTATTGTGATTCTGAAAATTCGAGAATCACATCGATGCTTCAAAGAAAGTACAAAGCGTTTTTTTTTGTACTTTTTTTCGTTTCCCATAAGTACTTAAGCACATTGAGATTTTTGATTCCTTGTACAAGGCCGATACGGCCTCCGTTTTTCTTGCCGTTTGCGCCGGCGTGCCTTATTTATGGATTACCGGTTGATATCGCATCGATACTTCAATGAGAAGTACAAATGTTTTTCTAGTACTTTTTCCGCCAGAGTACTTATTTGTGACGATTTTAGATTCTTTGTACAAGGCCATTGCGGACTCACGTTTTAACTTGCCGTTTACGCCGGCGTGCCTTATTGTCGTTTGGTCGATATCACATCGGTACTTCAAAGAGGAGTACCGACGTTTTTTTTGGGTTCTTTTTTAGTGCCCATAAGTACTTAAGCGTGACGATTTTGATTCGCCTTGTAGAGGCCGTTACTGGCCTCCTCATTTTGCTGCCAGTTTGCGTTTGTGCGTGACCTTATTCCTCGTTGCAGTGCGATATCACGCCGATCACTTCAAAAGAAGAATTACAAGCGTTTTTTTTAAGTACTTTTTGATGCCCATGAGTACTTGAGCGTGATTGATTAGCAGTTCACTTGTACAAGGCCATTACGGCCTCCGTTTTCCTTGCCGTTCTGCGACGGCGTGCCTTATTTATGGAATTCACGGTTGATATCACATCGATACTTTAAAGAGAGGTACAAAGCGTTTTTTAATACTTTTTTATCGTACCCAGCAGAGTACTTAAGCTTGTGTGATTTTTGATTCCCTTGTACAAGGACAGTTACGCTCCTCCCGTTTTGCTTGCCGTTTTGCGTGGCGAGAACCACCATTATTAAGTTGCGAGTTGACATCACATCGGTGCTTCAAAGAAAATTACAAACGTTTTTTTTCGTAATTTTTATACATTGCCCATAGGTACTTGGCTTGTGTGATTTTTGATTTCTTGTACAAGGCCATTACGGCCACCGTTTAACTTGCCGTTTAACGCCGGTGTGCCTTGTTTATCGTTACGGTCGAGATCACGTCGGTACTTCAAAGAGAATTTACAAACGTTTTTTTTCGAACTTTTTTCGTTCCCACTTAGAGTACTTAGCTTGTGTGATTGCCCGATTCCTTGTACAAGGCCATTACGGCCTCCGTTTTGCTTGCCGTTTGCGCCGGGCGTGCCTTATTTTATAGATTACGAGTCCGATATCACAACGATGCTTCAAAGAGAAATTACGAACGTTTTTCGTGCTTTTCGTACTTTTTTTCGTACCCATAGAGTACTTAGCTTGTGTGATTTTTGATTCCTTGTACAAGGCCATTCGGCCTCCGTTTTGCTTGCCGTTTGCGCCGGCGTG
Source organism: Gentiana straminea (assembly GCA_036785695.1). Taxonomy (NCBI): domain Eukaryota; kingdom Viridiplantae; phylum Streptophyta; class Magnoliopsida; order Gentianales; family Gentianaceae; genus Gentiana; species Gentiana straminea. The sequence goes on from JAVUPR010000542.1 coordinate 74,535, forward strand.
CCTTATTTATCGTTACGGTCGATATCACATCGGTACTTCAAAGAGAATTACAAACGTTTTTTTCGTACTTTTTTTCGTACCCATAGAGTACTTAAGCTTGTGTGATTTTTGATTCCTTGTACAAGGCCATTCGGCCTCCGTTTTGCTTGCCGTTTGCGCCGGCGTGCCTTATTTATCGTTACGGTCGATATCACATCGGTACTTCAAAGAGAATTACAAACGTTTTTTTTTCGTACTTTTTTTCGTACCCATAGAGTACTAGAGTACTTAGCGTGTGATTTTTGATTCCTTGTACAAGGCCATTCGGCCTCCGTTTTGCTTGCCGTTTGCGCCGGCGTGCCTTATTTATCGTTACGGTCGATATCACATCGGTACTTCAAAGAGAATTACAAACGTTTTTTTTTCGTTCTTTTTTCGTGCCATAGAGTACTTAGCGTGGCCGATTTTGATTCTTGTACAAGGCCATTGACTCCGTTGCACGCTGCTTTGTTTGCACCGGCGTGCCTTATTTATCGTTAATTGAGTATCTCATCGGTACTTCGAGGTACAAGTTATTTTCGTACTTTTCGTACCCATGAGTACTTAGCTTGTAACGATTTTCGATTCCATGTACGAGGCCATTAAAACCTCCGTTTTGCTTGCCGTTTTCGCCGGCGTGCCTTATTTATCGTTCCCATGGTAGATATCACATCGATACTTCAAAGAGAATTTCAAACGATTTTTTTTCGTACTTTTTTTTCGTACCCGTAGAGTCTTGCTTGTGTGATTTTTTGATTCCTTGTTCAAGGCCATTCGGCCTACGTTTTGCTGCCGTTTGCGCCGGCGTGCCTTATTTATCGTTACGGTCGATATCACATCGGTACTTCAAAGAGAATTACAAAGTTTTTTTTTCGTACTTTTTTTCGTACCCCATAGAGTACTTAGCTTGTGTGATTTTTGATTCCTTGTACAAGGCCATTCGGCCTCCGTTTTGCTTGCCGTTTGCGCCGGCGTGCCTTATTTATCGTTACGGTCGATATCACATCGGTACTTCAAAGAGAATTACAAACGTTTTTTTTCGTACTTTTTTCGTACCCATAGAGTACTTAGCTTGTGTGATTTTTGATTCCTTGTACAAGGCCATTACGGCCTCCGTTTTGCTTGCCGTTTGCGCCGGCGTGCCTTATTTATCGTTACGGTCGATATCACATCGGTACTTCAAAGAGAATTACAAACGTTTTTTTTTCGTACTTTTTTCGTACCCATAGAGTACTTAGCGTGTGATTTTTGATTCCTTGTACAAGGCCATTCGGCCTCCGTTTTGCTTGCCGTTTGCGCCGGCGTGCCTTATTTATCGTTACGGTCGATATCACATCGGTACTTCAAAGAGAATTACAAACGTTTTTTCGAACTTTTTTCGTACCCAAAGAGTATAGCGTGACGATTTTTTTTTTTTGATTCCTTGTACGAGCCATTATGGCCGCTCCGTTTTTCTTGCCCGTTTGTTGCCGGCATGCCTTATTTATCGTTAAGTTCGATATCACATCGGTACTTCAAAGAGAAGTGCAAACATTTTTTTTTTCGTACTTTACACCGTACCATGGGGGTACTTAAGCTTGTGTGATTTTTGATTCACTGTAATAAAGCCATTACGGCCTCCGAGTTTTTTGCTTACCGTTTGCGCCGGCGTGCCTTATTTATCATTACGAGTCGATATCCCTGTCGATCTTTTCCAAAGAGAATTTACAAGCGTTTTTTTTTTTCGTACTGCTTTTCGTACCAGCAGGTACTTAAGCGTGACGATTTTTGATTTATTGTACAAGGCCATTCAGCCGCCGTTTGGCTTGCCGTTTGCGACGGCGTGCTTGTATTTATCGGTCACGGTCGATAACACGTCGGTACTTCAAAGAGAATTACAAACGATTTTTTTCGTAATTTTTTTAGTACCCATGCAGAGTACTTAAGCTATTGTGATTTTCCCCGAGTTTCTTGTACAAGGCCATTACGGCCGAACGTTTTGCTTGCCGGTTGCGCCGGCGTGCCTTCTTTATTGTTACGGTCGATATCATCGGTACTTCAAAGAGAATTGCAAACGTTTTTTGTACTTTTCGTACCAATAGAGTATTTAACGGTGTGATTTTTGATTCTTTGTACGAGGCCATTATGACCTCCGTTTTGCTTGCCGTTTGCGCCGGCATGCACTTATTTGTCGTTACCGGTCGGTATCCCCGTAATTGCTTCAAAGAGAATTACAAACTTTTTTTTATCATACTCTTTTCGTACCCGCCAGACTACTTAACTTGTGTGATTTTTGATTTCTTGTACAAGGTCATTACATGCCTCCGTTTTGCTTGCCGTTTGCGCCGGCGTGCCTTAATTTATCGTTACGGTCGATATCACGTCGATCACTTGAAAGGGAATTACAAACGTTTTTTTCGAACTTTTTTTTCGTACCCATGAGTACTTAGCGTTTGTGTGATTTTGATTCACTTGTACAAGGCCATTACGACCTCCGTTTTGCTTGCCGTTTGCGCCGGCGTGCCTTATTTATCGTTACACGGTCGATATCACATCGGTACTTCAAAGAGAATTACCAAACGTTTTTAATCGTACTTTTTTTCGTACCAATAGAGTACTTGCTTGTGTGATTTTTATTTCTTGTACAAGCCATTCGGCCTCCGTTTTGCTTACCGTTTGCGCCGGCGTGCCTTATTTATCGTTACGAGTCGATATCACATCGGTACTTCAAAGAGAATTACAAACGTTTTTTTTCGTACTTTTTTCGTACCCATAGAGTGCTTAACTGTGTAATTTTGATTCCATGTACAAGGCCATTCTGACCTCCGTTTTGCTTGCCGTTTGCGCCGGCGTGCCTTATTTATCGTTCGGAGGTCGATATCACATCGGTACTTCAAAGAGAATTACAAACGTTTTTTTTTCGTACCCTTAGAGTACTTAGCGTGATTTTTGATTCCTTGTACAAGGCCATTCGGCCTCCGTTTTGCTTGCCGTTTGCGCCGGCGTGCCTTATTTATCGTTCGACGGTCGATATCACATCGGTACTTCAAAGAGAATTACAAACGTTTTTTTTCGTACTTTTTTTCGTACCCGTAGAGTACTTAGCGTAGCGATTTTGATTCCTTGTACAAGGCCATTCTTGCCTCGTTTTGCTTGCCGTTTGCGCCGGCGTGCCTTATTTATCGTTCAGGTCGATATCACATCGGTACTTCAAGAAAGAATTACAAACGTTTTTTTCGTACTTTTTTTCGTACGTAGAGTACTTAAGCATTTGTGTGATTTTTGATTCTTGTACAAGGCCATTCGCCTCCGTTTTGCTTGCCGTTTGCGCCGGCGTGCCTTATTTATCGTTCCGGTCGATATCACATCAGTACTTCAAAGAGAATTACAAACGTTTTTTTTTTTCGTACTTTTTTTCACTTCGTACCCATTCGAGTACTTAGCGTGTGACTTGTTATTTTGATTCGGTGCTTGTACAAGGCCATTACTTATTTGTGTGTGGCCTCCGTTTTGCTTGCCGTTTGCGCCGGCGTGCCTTATTTATCGTTACGAGTCGATATCACATCGGTACTTCAAAGAGAATTACAAACGTTTTTTTCGTACTTTTTTTCGTACCCATGGGAAGTACTTATCGCTTGTGTGATTTTTGATTCCTTGTACAAGGCCATTCGGCCTCCGTTTTGCTTGCCGTTTGCGCCGGCGTGCCTTATTTATCGTTCTAGTCGATATCACATCGGTACTTCAAAGAGAATTACAAACGTTTTTTTTTCGTACTTTTCGTACCCGCTAGAGTACTTAGCGTGTGATTTTTTGATTCCTTGTACAAGGCCATTCGGCCTCCGTTTTGCTTGCCGTTTGCGCCGGCGTGCCTTATTTATCGTTACGAGTCGATATCACATCGGTACTTCAAAGAGAATTACAAACGTTTTTTTTTTCGTACTTTTTTTCGTACCCATAGAGTACTTAGCTTGTGTGATTTTTGATTCCTTGTACAAGGCCATTCAAGCCTCCGTTTTGCTTGCCGTTTGCGCCGGCGTGCCTTATTTATCGTTACACGAGTCGATATCACATCGGTACTTCAAAGAGAATTACAAACGTTTTTTTTCGTACTTTTTTCGTACCCATAGAGTACCTAGCTTGTGTGATTTTTGATTCTTGTACAAGGCCATTCGGCCTCCGTTTTGCTTGCCGTTTGCGCCGGCGTGCCTTATTTATCGTTACGGTCGATATCACATCGGTACTTCAAAGAGAATTACAAACGTTTTTTTTCGTACTTTTTTTCGTACCCGTAGAGTACTTAGCTTGTGTGATTTTTGATTCGCTTGTACAAGGCCATTCGCCTCCGTTTTGCTTGCCGTTTGCGCCGGCGTGCCTTATTTATCGTTACGGTCGATATCACATCGGTACTTCAAAGAGAATTACAAACATTTTTTTCGTACTTTTTTTTTCGTACCCGTAGAGTACTTAGCTTGTGTGATTTTTGATTCCTTGTACAAGGCCATTCGGCCTCCGTTTTGCTTGCCGTTTGCGCCGGCGTGCCTTATTTATCGTTACGGTCGATATCACATCGGTACTTCAAAGAGAATTACAAACGTTTTTTTTTCGTACTTTTTTTCGTACCCATAGAGTACTTAAGCTGTGTGATTTTGATTCCTTGTACAAGGCCATTCGGCCTCCGTTTTGCTTGCCGTTTGCGCCGGCGTGCCTTATTTATCGTTACGGTCGATATCACATCGGTACTTCAAAGAGAATTACAAACGTTTTTTTTCGTACTTTTTTTCGTACCCATAGAGTACTTAAGCTTGTGTGATTTTTGATTCCTTGTACAAGGCCATTCGGCCTCCGTTTTGCTTGCCGTTTGCGCCGGCGTGCCTTATTTATCGTTACGGTCGATATCACATCGGTACTTCAAAGAGAATTACAAACGTTTTTTTTCGTTTTTTTTCGTACCCATAGAGTACTTAAGCTTGTGTGATTTTTGATTCCTTGTACAAGGCCATTCGGCCTCCGTTTTGCTTGCCGTTTGCGCCGGCGTGCCTTATTTATCGTTACGGTCGATATCACATCGGTACTTCAAAGAGAATTACAAACGTTTTTTTCGTACTTTTTTTCGTACCCATAGAGTACTTAGCGTGTGATTTTTGATTCCTTGTACAAGGCCATTCGGCCTCCGTTTTGCTTGCCGTTTGCGCCGGCGTGCCTTATTTATCGTTACGGTCGATATCACATCGGTACTTCAAAGAGAATTACAAACGTTTTTTTTTCGTACTTTTTTTCGTACCCATAGAGTACTTAAGCTGTGTGATTTTTGATTCCTTGTACAAGGCCATTCGGCCTCCGTTTTGCTTGCCGTTTGCGCCGGCGTGCCTTATTTATCGTTACGGTCGATATCACATCGGTACTTCAAAGAGAATTACAAACGTTTTTTTCGTACTTTTTTTCGTACCCATAGAGTACTTAGCTGTGTGATTTTGATTCTTGTACAAGGCCATTCGGCCTCCGTTTTGCTTGCCGTTTGCGCCGGCGTGCCTTATTTATCGTTACGGTCGATATCACATCGGTACTTCAAAGAGAATTACAAACGTTTTTTTTCGTACTTTTTTTCGTACCCATAGAGTACTTAAGCTGTGTGATTTTTGATTCCTTGTACAAGGCCATTCGGCCTCCGTTTTGCTTGCCGTTTGCGCCGGCGTGCCTTATTTATCGTTACGGTCGATATCACATCGGTACTTCAAAGAGAATTACAAACGTTTTTTTCGTACTTTTTTTCGTACCCATAGAGTACTTAGCGTGTGATTTTTGATTCCTTGTACAAGGCCATTCGGCCTCCGTTTTGCTTGCCGTTTGCGCCGGCGTGCCTTATTTATCGTTACGGTCGATATCACATCGGTACTTCAAAGAGAATTACAAACGTTTTTTTTCGTACTTTTTTTCGTACCCGTAGAGTACTTAGCTGTGTGATTTTTGATTCCTTGTACAAGGCCATTACGGCCTCCGTTTTGCTTGCCGTTTGCGCCGGCGTGCCTTATTTATCGTTACGGTCGATATCACATCGGTACTTCAAAGAGAATTACAAACGTTTTTTTTCGTACTTTTTTTTTCGTACCCATAGAGTACTTAGCGTGTGATTTTTGATTCCTTGTACAAGGCCATTACGGCCTCCGTTTTGCTTGCCGTTTGCGCCGGCGTGCCTTATTTATCGTTACGAGTCGATATCACATCGGTACTTCAAAGAGAATTACAAACGTTTTTTTTCGTACTTTTTTTCGTACCCATAGAGTACTTAGCTTGTGTGTGATTTTTGATTCCTTGTACAAGGCCATTACGGCCTCCGTTTTGCTTGCCGTTTGCGCCGGCGTGCCTTATTTATCGTTACGGTCGATATCACATCGGTACTTCAAAGAGAATTACAAACGTTTTTTTTTCGTACTTTTTTTCGTACCCATAGAGTACTTAGCTGTGTGATTTTTGATTCCTTGTACAAGGCCATTACGGCCTCCGTTTTGCTTGCCGTTTGCGCCGGCGTGCCTTATTTATCGTTACGGTCGATATCACATCGGTACTTCAAAGAGAATTACAAACGTTTTTTTCGTACTTTTTTTCGTACCCATAGAGTACTTATCTTGTGTGATTTTTGATTCCTTGTACAAGGCCATTACGGCCTCCGTTTTGCTTGCCGTTTGCGCCGGCGTGCCTTATTTATCGTTACGGTCGATATCACATCGGTACTTCAAGAGAATTACAAACGTTTTTTTTCGTACTTTTTTTCGTACCCATAGAGTACTTAAGCGTGTGATTTTTGATTCTTGTACAAGGCCATTCGGCCTCCGTTTTGCTTGCCGTTTGCGCCGGCGTGCCTTATTTATCGTTACGGTCGATATCACATCGGTACTTCAAAGAGAATTACAAACGTTTTTTTTTCGTACTTTTTTTCGTACCCATAGAGTACTTAAGCTTGTGTGATTTTTGATTCCTTGTACAAGGCCATTACGGCCTCCGTTTTGCTTGCCGTTTGCGCCGGCGTGCCTTATTTATCGTTACGAGTCGATATCACATCGGTACTTCAAAGAGGAGTACAAACGTTTTTTTTCGTACTTTTTTTCGTACCCATAGAGTATAGCTGTGTGATTTTTGATTCCTTGTACAAGGCCATTAGAAGCCTCCGTTTTGCTTGCCGTTTGCGCCGGCGTGCCTTATTTATCGTTACGGTCGATATCACATCGGTACTTCAAAGAGAATTACAAACATTTTTTTTCGTACTTTTTTTCGTACCCATAGAGTACTTAACGTGTGATTTTTGATTCCTTGTACAAGGCCATTCGGCCTCCGTTTTGCTTGCCGTTTGCGCCGGCGTGCCTTATTTATCGTTGCGGTCGATATCACATCGGTACTTCAAAGAGAATTACAAATGTTTTTTTTCGTACTTTTTTTTTCGTACCCGTAAGTACTTAGCGTGTGATTTTGATTCCTTGTACAAGGCCATTACGCCTCCGTTTTGCTTGCCGTTTGCGCCGGCGTGCCTTATTTATCGTTACGGTCGATATCACATCGGTACTTCAAAGAGAATTACAAACGTTTTTTTCGTACTTTTTTTCGTACCCATAGGTACTTACTTGTGTGATTTTTGATTCCTTGTACAAGGCCATTCGGCCTCCGTTTTGCTTGCCGTTTGCGCCGGCGTGCCTTATTTATCGTTACGGTCGATATCACGTCGGTACTTCAAAGAGAATTACAAACGTGTTTTTTTTCGTTTTTTCGTACCCATAAGTACTTAAGCGTGTGATTTTTGATTCACTTGTACAAGGCCATTACGGCCTCCGTTTTGCTTGCCGTTTGCGCCGGCGTGCCTTATTTATCGTTACGGTCGATATCACGTCGGTACTTCAAAGAGAATTACAAACAGTTTTTTTTCGTTTTTCGTACCCATAGAGTACTTAGCGTGACGATTTTTGATTCCTTGTACAAGGCCATTCGGCCTCCGTTTTGCTTGCCGTTTGCGCCGGCGTGCCTTATTTATCGTTACGGTCGATATCACATCGGTACTTCAAAGAAGAATTACAAATGTTTTTTTCGTACTTTTTTTCGTACCCTTAGAGTACTTAACTTGTGTGATTTTTGATTCCTTGTACAAGGCCATTTCGGCCTCCGTTTTGCTTGCCGTTTGCGCCGGCGTGCCTTATTTATCGTTACACGGTCGATATCACATCGGTACATTCAAAGAGAATTACAAACGTTTTTTTCGTACTTTTTTTCGTACCCATAGAGTACTTAAGCGTGTGATTTTTGATTCCTTGTACAAGGCCATTCGGCCTCCGTTTTGCTGCCGTTTGTGCCGGCGTGCCTTATTTATCGTTCTAGTCGATATCACATCTGTACTTCAAAGAGAATTACAAACGTTTTTTTTCGTACTTTTTTTCGTACCCATAGAGTACTTAACTGTGTGATTTTTGATTCCTTGTACAAGGCCATTCGGCCTCCGTTTTGCTTGCCGTTTGCGCCGGCGTGCCTTATTTATCGTTCGGTCGATATCACATCGGTACTTCAAAGAGAATTACAAACGTTTTTTTTTCGTACTTTTTTTCGTACCCATAGAGTACTTAAGCGTGTGATTTTTAATTTCTTGTAAAAGGCCATTACGGCATCCGTTTTGCTTGCCGTTTGCGCCGGCGTGCCTTATTTATCGTTCGGTCGATATCACATCGGTACTTCAAAGAGAATTACAAACGTTTTTTCGTACCCATAGAGTTCTTAAGCTTGTGTGATTTTTGATTTATTGTACAAGGACATTCTAGCCTCCGTTTTGCTTGCCGTTTGCGCCGGCGTGCCTTATTTATCGTTCGGTCGATATCACATCGATACTTCAAAGAGAATTACTATCGTTTTTTTTCGTACTTTTTTCGTAACCATAGAGTACTTGCTTGTGTGTTTTTTGATTTATTGAACAAGGCCATTCGGCCTCCGTTTTGCTTGCCGTTTGCGCCGGCGTGCCTTATTTTTTGTTCTGTTCGATATCACATCAGTACTTCAAAGAGAGTTACAAACGTTTTTTTTCGTACTTTTTTCGTACCCATAGAGTACTTAACTGTGTGATTTTTGATTTCTTTTAAAAGGCCATTCGGCATCCATTTTGCTTGCCGTTTGCGCCGGCGTGCCTTATTTATCGTCGGTCGATATCACATCGGTACTTCAAAGAGAATTACAAACGTTTTTTTTCGTACTTTTTTTGTACCCATAGAGTACTTAGCGTGTGATTTTTTATTCCTTGTACAAGGCCATTCGGCCTCCGTTTTGCTTGCCGTTTGCGCCGACGTGCCTTATTTATCGTTACGGTAGATATCAAATCAGTACTTCAAAGAGAATTACTAATGTTTTTTTTCGTACCCATAGAGTACTTAACGTGTGATTTTTGATTCCTTGTACAAGGCCATTATGGCCTCCGTTTTGCTTGCCGTTTGCGCCGGCGTGCCTTATTAATCGTTGGTCGATATCACATCAGTACTTCAAAGAGAATTACAAACGTTATTTTTCGTACTTTTTTTCGTACCCATAGAGTACTTAACTGTGTGATTTTTGATTCCTTGTACAAGGCCATTCTGGCCTCCGTTTTGCTTGCCGTTTGCGCCGGCATGCCTTATTTATCGTTTTGGACGATAACACATCAGTACTTCAATGAGAATTACAAATGTTTTTTTTCGTACTTTTTTTCGTACCCATAGAGTACTTAACGGTGTGATTTTTGATTCCTTGTACAAGGCCATTCTGGCCTCCGTTTTGCTTGCCGTTTGCGCCGGCGTGCCTTATTTATCGTTCTGGTCGATATCACATCAGTACTTCAAAGAGAATTACAAAAGTTTTTTTTCGTACTTTTTTTCGTACCCATAGAGTACTTAAGCGTGTGATTTTTGATTCCTTGTACAAGGCCATTCGGCCTCCGTTTTGCTTGCCGTTTGCGCCGGCGTGCCTTATTTATCGTCGGTCGATATCACATCGGCACTTCAAAGAGAATTACAAACGTTTTTTCGTACTTTTTATCGTACCCATAGAGTACTTAAGCGTGTGATTTTTGATTCTTTGTACAAGGCCATTCGGCCTCCGTTTTGCTTGCCGTTAGCGCCGGCGTGCCTTATTTATCGTTACGGTCGATATCACATCAGTACTTCAAAGAGAATTACAAACGTTTTTTTTCGTAATTTTTTCGTACCCATAGAGTACTTAAGTGTGTGATTTTTGATTCCTTGTACAAGGCCATTCGGGCCTCCGTTTTGCTTGCCGTTTGCGCCGGCGTGCCTTATTTATCGTTCTGGTCGATATCACATCAGTACTTCAAAGAGTATTACAAACTCTTTTTTTCGTACTTTTTTCATACCCATAGAGTACTTAACTGTGTGATTTTTGATTTCTTGTACAAGGCCATTCTGCCCTCCGTTTTGCTTGCCGTTTGCGCCGGCGTGCCTTATTTATCGTTCGGTCGATATCACATCGGTATTTCAAAGAGAATTACAAACATTTTTTTTCGTACTTTTTTTCGTACCCATAGAGTACTTAAGCGTGTGATTTTTGATTTCTTGTACAAGGCCATTCGGCCTCCGTTTTGCTTGCCGTTTGCGCCGGCGAGCCTTATTTATCATTACGGTCGATATCACATCGGTACTTCAAAGAGAATTACAAACGTTTTTTATCGTACTCTTTTCGTACCAATAGAGTACTTAAGCTTGTGTGATTTTTGATTCCTTGTACAAGGCCATTACGGCCTCCGGTTTGCTTGCCGTTTGCGCCGGCGTGCCTTATTTATCGTTACGGTCGATAACACATCGGTACTTCAATGAGAATTACGAAGTATTTTTTCGTACTTCTTTGTCTCATACCCAAAGCAAGTACTTAGCGTGTGATTTTGATTCCTTGTACAAGGTCATTCGACCTCCGTTTTGCTTGCCGTTTGCACCGGCGTGCCTTATTTATCGTTCGGTCGATATCACATCGGTACTTCAAAAAGAATTACAAATGTTTTTTTTTCGTACCCATAGAATACTTAAGCGTGTGATTTTGATTCCTTGTAAAAGGCCATTCGGCCTCCGGTTTGCTTGCCGTTTGCACCGGCGTGCCATATTTATCGTTTTGGTCGATACCACATCAGTACTTCAAAGAGAATTACAAATGTTTTTTCGTACTTTTTTTCATACCCATAAAGTACTTAAGCGTGTGATTTTGATTCCTTGTACAAGGCCATTCGGCCTCCGTTTTGCTTGCCGTTTGCGCCGGCGTGCCTTATTTATCGTTCGGTCGATATCACATCGGTACTTCAAAGAGAATTACAAACGTTTTTATTCCTACTTTTTCGTACCCATAGAGTACTTAGCGTGTGATTTTTGATTCCTTGTACAAGGCCATTCGGCCTCCGTTTTGCTTGCCGTTTGCACCGGCGTGCCTTATTTATCGTTCGGTCGATATCACATCGCATACTTCAAAAGAATTACAAATGTTTTTTTTCGTACCCATAGAGTACTTAGCGTGTGATTTTTGATTTCTTGTACAAGGCCATTACGGCCTCCGTTTTGCTTGCCGTTTGCGCCGGCGTGCCTTATTTATCGTTCGAGTCGATATCACATCGTACTTCAAAGAGAATTACAAACGTTATTTTTCGTACTTTTTTTCGTACCCATAAAGTACTTAACCGTGTGATTTTTTTGATTCCTTGTACAAGGCCATTCGGCCTCCGTTTTGCTTGCCGTTTGCGCCGGCATGCCTTATTTATCGTTTTGGACGATAACACATCGATACTTCAATGAGAATTACAAATGTTTTTTTTCGTACTTTTTCGTACCCATAGAGTACTTAACGGTGTGATTTTTGATTCCTTGTACAAGGCCATTACGGCCTCCGTTTTGCTTGCCGTTTGCGCCGGCGTGCCTTATTTATCGTTCTGGTCGATATCACATCAGTACTTCAAAGAGAATTACAAAAGTTTTTTTTTCGTACTTTTTTTTCGTACCCATAGAGTACTTAAGCGTGTGATTTTTGATTCTTGTACAAGGCCATTCGGCCTCCGTTTTGCTTGCCGTTTGCACCGGCGTGCCTTATTTATCGTTCGGTCGATATCACATCGTACTTCAAAAAGAATTACAAATGTTTTTTTCGTACCCATAGAGTACTTAGCGTGTGATTTTTGATTTCTTGTACAAGGCCATTATGGCCTCCGTTTTGCATGCCGTTTGCGCCGGCGTGCCTTATTTATCGTTACGGTCGATATCACATCGGTACTTCAAAGAGAATTACAAACGTTATTTTTCGTACTTTTTTCGTACCCATAGAGTACTTAGCGTGTGTGATTTTTGATTCCTTGTACAAGGCCATTCGGCCTCCGTTTTGCTTGCCGTTTGCGCCGGCATGCCTTATTTATCGTTTTGGACGATAACACATCGATACTTCAATGAGAATTACAAATGTTTTTTTTCGTACTTTTTTTCGTACCCATAGAGTACTTAACGGTGTGATTTTTGATTCCTTGTACAAGGCCATTCGGCCTCCGTTTTGCTTGCCGTTTGCGCCGGCGTGCCTTATTTATCGTTCGGTCGATATCACATCGGTACTTCATAGAGAATTACAAAAGTTTTTTTTCGTACTTTTTTTCGTACCCATAGAGTACTTAAGCGTGTGATTTTTGATTCCTTGTACAAGGCCATTCGGCCTCCGTTTTGCTTGCCGTTTGCGCCGGCGTGCCTTATTTATCGTGCGGTCGATATCACATCGTACTTCAAAGAGAATTACAAACGTTTTTTTCGTACTTTTTATCGTACCCATAGAGTACTTAAGCGTGTGATTTTTGATTCTTTGTACAAGGCCATTCGGCCTCCGTTTTGCTTGCCGTTAGCGCCGGCGTGCCTTATTTATCGTTCGGTCGATATCACATCGGTACTTCAAAGAGAATTACAAACGTTTTTTTCGTAATTTTTTTCGTACCCATAGAGTACTTAGCGTGTGATTTTTGATTCCTTGTACAAGGCCATTCGGCCTCCGTTTTGCTTCTTTGTTTGCGCCGGCGTGCCTTATTTATCGTTCGGTCGATATCACATCGGTACTTCAAAGAGAATTACAACCCTTTCTTTCGTACTTTTTTCATACCCATAGAGTACTTAAGCGTGTGATTTTTGATTTCTTGTACAAGGCCATTCGGCCTCCGTTTTGCTTGCCGTTTGCGCCGGCGTGCCTTATTTATCGTTCGGTCGATATCACATCGTATTTCAAAGAGAATTACAAACATTTTTTTTCGTACTTTTTTTCGTACCCATAGAGTACTTAAGCGTGTGATTTTTGATTTCTTGTACAAGGCCATTCGGCCTCCGTTTTGCTTGCCGTTTGCGCCGGCGAGCCTTATTTATCATTACGGTCGATATCACATCGGTACTTCTAAGAGAATTACAAACGTTTTTTATCGTACTCTTTTTTCGTACCAATAGAGTACTTAACCGTGTGATTTTTGATTCCTTGTACAAGGCCATTCGGCCTCCGGTTTGCTTGCCGTTTGCGCCGGCGTGCCTTATTTATCGTTCGGTCGATAACACATCGGTACTTCAATGAGAATTACGAAGTTTTTTCGTACTTTGTCTCATACCCAAAGAGTACTTAATCGTGTGATTTTGATTCCTTGTACAAGGTCATTTCGACCTCCGTTTTGCTTGCCGTTTGCACCGGCGTGCCTTATTTATCGTTACGGTCGATATCACATCGTACTTCAAAAAGAATTACAAATGTTTTTTTTCGTACCCATAGAATACTTAGCGTGTGATTTTTGATTCCTTGTAAAAGGCCATTCGGCCTCCGGTTTGCTTGCCGTTTGCACCGGCGTGCCATATTTATCGTTTTGGTCGATACCACATCGGTACTTCAAAGAGAATTACAAATGTTTTTTTCGTACTTTTTTTCATACCCATAGAGTACTTAGCGTGTGATTTTTGATTCCTTGTACAAGGCCATTCGGCCTCCGTTTTGCTTGCCGTTTGCGCCGGCGTGCCTTATTTATCGTTCGGTCGATATCACATCGTACTTCAAAGAGAATTACAAACGTTTTTATTCTACTTTTTTTCGTACCCCATAGAGTACTTAAGCGTGTGATTTTTGATTCCTTGTACAAGGCCATTCGGCCTCCGTTTTGCTTGCCGTTTGCACCGGCGTGCCTTATTTATCGTTCTGGTCGATATCACATCAGTATTTCAAAAAGAATTACAAATGTTTTTTTTCGTACCCATAGAGTACTTAACTGTGTGATTTTTGATTTCTTGTACAAGGCCATTCGGCCTCCGTTTTGCTTGCCGTTTGCGCCGGCGTGCCTTATTTATCGTTCGGTCGATATCACATCGGTACTTCAAAGAGAATTACAAACGTTATTTTTCGTTTTTTTCGTACCCATAGTGTACTTAGCGTGTGATTTTTGATTCCTTGTACAAGGCCATTACGGCCTCCGTTTTGCTTGCCGTTTACGCCGGCGTGCCTTATTTATCGTTCGGTCGATATCACATCAGTACTTCAAAGAGAATTACAAACGTTTTTTTTCGTACTTTTTCTCGTACCCATAGAGTACTTAACTATGTGATTTTTGATTCCTTGTACAAGGCCATTACGGACTCCGTTTTGCTTGCCGTTTGAGCCAGCGTGCCTTATTTATCGTTACGGTCGATATCACACCAGTACATTAAAAGAGAATTACAAACGTTTTTTTTCGTACTTTTTTTCGTACCCATAGAGTACTTAACTGTGTGATTTTTAATTTTTGTACAAGGCCATTACGGCCTCCGTTTTGCTTGCCGTTTGTGCCGGCGTGCCTTATTTATCGTTACGGTCGATATCACATCAGTACTTCAAAGAGAATTACAAACGTTTTTTTTCGTACTTTTTTTGGTACCCATAGAGTACTTAACTGTGTGATTTTTGATTTCTTGTACAAGGCCATTCTAGCCTCCGTTTGCGCCGGCGTGCCTTATTTATCGTTCTGGTCGATATCACATCAGTACTTCAAAGAGAATTACAAACGTTTTTTTTCGTACTTTTTTTCGTAACCATAGAGTACTTAACTGTGTGATTTTTGATTTCTTGTACAAGGCCATTACGGCCTCCGTTTTGCTTGCCGTTTGCGCCGGCGTGCCTTATTTATCGTTGGTCGATATCACATCGGTACTTCAAAGAGAATGACAAACGTTTTTTTTCGTACTTTTTTTCGTACCCATAAAGTTCTTTACTGTGTGATTTTTGATTTCTTGTAAAAGGCCATTCTGGAATCCGTTTTGCTTGCCGTTTGCGCCGGCGTGCCTTATTTATCGTTCGGTCGATATCACATCGTACTTCAAAGAGAATTACAAACGTTTTTTTTCGTACCCATAGAGTACTTAGCGTGTGATTTTTGATTCCTTGTACAAGGCCATTACGGCCTCCGTTTTGCATGCCGTTTGCACCGGCGTGCCTTATTTATCGTTACGGTCGATATCACATCGATACTTCAAAGAGAATTACAAATGTTTTTTTTTCGTACTTTTTTTCGTACCCATAGAGTACTTAAGCGTGTGATTTTTGATTCCTTGTACAAGGCCATTACGGCCTCCGTTTTGCTTGCCGTTTGCGCCGGCGTGCCTTATTTATCGTTACGGTCGATATCACATCGGTACTTCAAAGAGAATTACAAACGTTTTTTTCGTACTTTTTTTCGTACCCATAGAGTACTTAACTGTGTGATTTTTGATTCCTTTTGTACAAGGCCATTCCGGCCTCCGTTTTGCTTGCCGTTTGCGCCGGCGTGCCTTATTTATCGTTCGGTCGATATCACATCGGTACTTCAAAGAGAATTACTATCGTTTTTTTTCGTACTTTTTTTCGTAACCATAGAGTACTTAAGCGTGTGATTTTTGATTTCTTGAACAAGGCCATTCGGCCTCCGTTTTGCTTGCCGTTTGCGCCGGCGTGCCTTATTTATCGTTACGGTTCGATATCACATCGGTACTTCAAAGAGAGTTTCAAACGTTTTTTTTCGTACTTTTTTTCGTACCCATAGAGTTCTTAAGCGTGTGATTTTTGATTTCTTTTAAAAGGCCATTACGGCATCCGTTTTGCTTGCCGTTTGCGCCGGCGTGCCTTATTTATCGTTACGGTCGATATCACATCGGTACTTCAAAGAGAATTACAAACGTTTTTTTCGTACCCGTACCCATAGAGTACTTAGCGTGTGATTTTTGATTCCTTGTACAAGGCCATTCGGCCTCCGTTTTGCTTGCCGTTTGCGCCGGCGTGCCTTATTTATCGTTACGGTCGATATCACATCGGTACTTCAAAGAGAATTACAAATGTTTTTTTTCGTACTTTTTTCGTACCCATAGAGTACTTAGCGTGTGATTTTTGATTCCTTGTACAAGGCCATTCGGCCTCCGTTTTGCTTGCCGTTTGCGCCGGCGTGCCTTATTTATCGTTACGGTCGATAACACATCGTACTTCAATGAGAATTACAAACGTTTTTTTTTCGTACTTTTTCGTACCCATAGAGTACTTAACGTGTGATTTTTGATTCCTTGTACAAGGCCATTCGGCCTCCGTTTTGCTTGCCGTTTGCGCCGGCGTGCCTTATTTATCGTTACGGTCGATATCACATCGGTACTTCAAAGAGAATTACAAACGTTTTTTTTCGTACTTTTTTTCGTACCCATAGAGTACTTAGCTTGTGTGATTTTTGATTCCTTGTACAAGGCCATTCTGGCCTCCGTTTTGCTTGCCGTTTGCGCCGGCGTGCCTTATTTATCGTTATGGTCGATATCACATCATTACTTCAAAGAGAATTACAAACGTTTTTTTTCGTACTTTTTTTCGTACCCATAGAGTACTTAAGCGTGTGATTTTTGATTTCTTGTACAAGGCCATTCGGCCTCCGTTTTGCTTGCCGTTTGTGCCGGCGTGCCTTATTTATCGTTACGGTCGATATCACATCGGTACTTCAAAGAGAATTACAAACGTTTTTTTTTCGTACTTTTTTTCGTACCCATAGAGTACTTAAGCTTGTGTGATTTTTGATTCCTTGTACAAGGCCATTCGGCCTCCGTTTTGCTTGCCGTTTGCGCCGGCGTGCCTTATTTATCGTTACAGTCGATATCACATCGGTACTTCAAAGAGAATTACAACGTTTTTTTTTTTTTTTCGTACCCATAGAGTACTTAAGCGTGTGATTTTTGATTTCTTGTACAAGGCCATTCGGCCTCCGTTTTGCTTGCCGTTTGCGCCGGCGTGCCTTATTTATCGTTACGGTCGATATCACATCGGTACTTCAAAGAGAATTACAAACGTTTTTTTTCGTACTTTTTTTCGTACCCAGAGAATACTTATTTGTGTGATTTTTGATTCCTTGTACAAGGCCATTACGGCCTCCGTTTTGCTTGCCGTTTGCGCCGGCGTGCCTTATTTATCGTTACGGTCGATATCACATCGGTACTTCAAAGAGAATTACAAACGTTTTTTTTTCGTACTTTTTTCGTACCCAAAGAGTACTTAGCTGTGTGATTTTTGATTCTTGTACAAGGCCATTCGGCCTCCGTTTTGCTTGCCGTTTGCGCCGGCGTGCCTTATTTATCGTTGCGGTCGATATCACATCGGTACTTCAAAGACAATTACAAACGTTTTTTTTTCGTACTTTTTTTCGTACCCATAGAGTACTTAAGCGTGTGTGATTTTTGATTCCTTGTACAAGGCCATTCGGCCTCCGTTTTGCTTGCCGTTTGCGCCGGCGTGCCTTATTTATCGTTACGGTCGATATCACATCGGTACTTCAAAGAGAATTACAAACTTTTTTTTTCGTACTTTTTTTTCGTACCCATAGAGTACTTAGCTTGTGTGATTTTTGATTTCTTGTACAAGGCCATTACGGCCTCCGTTTTGCTTGCCGTTTGCGCCGGCGTGCCTTATTTATCGTTACGGTCGATATCACATCGGTACTTCAAAGAGAATTACAAACGTTTTTTTCGTACTTTTTTCGTACCAATAGAGTACTTAGCGTGTGATTTTTGATTCCTTGTACAAGGCCATTACGGCCTCCGTTTTGCTTGCCGTTTGCGCCGGCGTGCCTTATTTATCGTTACGGTCGATATCACATCGGTACTTCAAAGAGAATTACAAACGTTTTTTTCGTACTTTTTCGTACCCATAGAGTACTTAGCGTGTGATTTTGATTCCTTGTACAAGGCCATTCGGCCTCCGTTTTGCTTGCCGTTTGCGCCGGCGTGCCTTATTTATCGTTACGAGTCGATATCACATCGGTACTTCAAAAGAATTACAAACGTTTTTTTTCGTACTTTTTTTCGTACCCAGAATACTTAGCGTGTGATTTTTGATTCCTTGTACAAGGCCATTACGGCCTCCGTTTTTGCTTGCCGTTTGCGCCGGCGTGCCTTATTTATCGTTACGCAGGTCGATATCACATCGGTACTTCAAAGAGAATTACAAACGTTTTTTCGTACTTTTTTCATACCCATAGAGTACTTAGCTTGTGTGATTTTTGATTCCTTGTACAAGGCCATTCGGCCTCCGTTTTGCTTGCCGTTTGCGCCGGCGTGCCTTATTTATCGTTACGGTCGATATCACATCGGTACTTCAAAGAGAATTACAAACGTTTTTTTCGTACTTTTTTTCGTACCCATAGAGTACTTAAGCTTGTGTGATTTTTGATTCCTTGTACAAGGCCATTCGGCCTCCGTTTTGCTTGCCGTTTGCGCCGGCGTGCCTTATTTATCGTTACGGTCGATATCACATCGGTACTTCAAAAGAATTACAAACGTTTTTTTGTTTTTTTTCGTACCCATAGAGTATTTAAGCGTGTGATTTTTGATTTCTTGTACAAGGCCATTCGGCCTCCGTTTTGCTTGCCGTTTGCGCCGGCGTGCCTTATTTATCGTTACGGTCGATATCACATCAGTACTTCAAAGAGAATTACAAACGTTTTTTTCGTACTTTTTTTCGTACCCATAGAGTACTTTATTGTGTGATTTTTGATTCCTTGTACAAGGCCATTCTGGCCTCCGTTTTGCTTGCCGTTTGCGCCGGCGTGCCTTATTTATCGTTCTGGTCGATATCACATCAGTACTTCAAAGAGAATTACAAACGTTTTTTTTTTCGTACTTTTTTTCATACCCATAGAGTACTTTAGTGTGTGATTTTTTATTTCTTGTACAAGGCCATTACGGCCTCCGTTTTGCTTGCCGTTTGCGCCGGCGTGCCTTATTTATCGTTACGAGTCGATATCACATCGGTACTTAAAATTACAAACGTTTTTTTTTCGTACTTTTTTCGTACCCATAGAGTACTTAGCTGTGTGATTTTTGATCATTTCGGCCTCCGTTTTGCTTGCCGTTTGCGCCGGCGTGCCTTATTTATCGTTACGGTCGATATCACATCGGTACTTCAAAGAGAATTACAAACGTTTTTTTTTCGTACTTTTTTTCGTACCCATAGAGTACTTAGCGTGTGATTTTTGATTCCTTGTACAAGGCCATTCGGCCTCCGTTTTGCTTGCCGTTTGCGCCGGCGTGCCTTATTTATCGTTACGGTCGATATCACATCGGTACTTCAAAGAGAATTACAAACGTTTTTTTTTCGTACTTTTTTTCGTACCCATAGAGTACTTAGCGTGTGATTTTTGATTCCTTGTACAAGGCCATTCGGCCTCCGTTTTGCTTGCCGTTTGCGCCGGCGTGCCTTATTTATCGTTACGGTCGATATCACATCGGTACTTCAAAGAGAATTACAAACGTTTTTTTTTCGTACTTTTTTTCGTACCCATAGAGTACTTAGCTTGTGTGATTTTTGATTCCTTGTACAAGGCCATTACGGCCTCCGTTTTGCTTGCCGTTTGCGCCGGCGTGCCTTATTTATCGTTACGGTCGATATCACATCGGTACTTCAAAGAGAATTACAACGTTTTTTTTTTTCGTACTTTTTTTCGTACCCATAGAGTACTTAGCGTGTGATTTTTGATTCCTTGTACAAGGCCATTCGGCCTCCGTTTTGCTTGCCGTTTGCGCCGGCGTGCCTTATTTATCGTTACGGTCGATATCACATCGGTACTTCAAAGAGAATTACAAACGTTTTTTTTCGTACTTTTTTTCGTACCCATAGAGTACTTAGCGTGTGATTTTTGATTTCTTGTACAAGGCCATTACGGCCTCCGTTTTGCTTGCCGTTTGCGCCGGCGTGCCTTATTTATCGTTACGGTCGATATCACATCGGTACTTCAAAGAGAATTACAAACGTTTTTTTTCGTACTTTTTTTCGTACCCATAGAGTACTTAGCTTGTGTGATTTTTGATTCCTTGTACAAGGCCATTCGGCCTCCGTTTTGCTTGCCGTTTGCGCCGGCGTGCCTTATTTATCGTTACGGTCGATATCACATCGGTACTTCAAAGAGAATTACAAACGTTTTTTTTTCGTACTTTTTTTCGTACCCATAGAGTACTTAGCTTGTGTGATTTTTGATTCTTGTACAAGGCCATTCGGCCTCCGTTTTGCTTGCCGTTTGCGCCGGCGTGCCTTATTTATCGTTACGGTCGATATCACATCGGTACTTCAAAGAGAATTACAAACGTTTTTTTTTTTCGTACTTTTTTTCGTACCCATAGAGTACTTAGCGTGTGATTTTTGATTCCTTGTACAAGGCCATTCGGCCTCCGTTTTGCTTGCCGTTTGCGCCGGCGTGCCTTATTTATCGTTACGGTCGATATCACATCGGTACTTCAAAGAGAATTACAAACGTTTTTTTTTCGTACTTTTTTTCGTACCCATAGAGTACTTAGCTTGTGTGATTTTTGATTCCTTGTACAAGGCCATTACGGCCTCCGTTTTGCTTGCCGTTTGCGCCGGCGTGCCTTATTTATCGTTACGGTCGATATCACATCGGTACTTCAAAGAGAATTACAAACGTTTTTTTTCGTACTTTTTTTCGTACCCATAGAGTACTTAGCTTGTGTGATTTTTGATTCCTTGTACAAGGCCATTCGGCCTCCGTTTTGCTTGCCGTTTGCGCCGGCGTGCCTTATTTATCGTTACGGTCGATATCACATCGGTACTTCAAAGAGAATTACAAACGTTTTTTTTTCGTACTTTTTTTCGTACCCATAGAGTACTTAGCGTGTGATTTTTGATTCCTTGTACAAGGCCATTCGGCCTCCGTTTTGCTTGCCGTTTGCGCCGGCGTGCCTTATTTATCGTTACGGTCGATATCACATCGGTACTTCAAAGAGAATTACAAACGTTTTTTTTTCGTACTTTTTTTCGTACCCATAGAGTACTTAGCTTGTGTGATTTTTGATTCCTTGTACAAGGCCATTACGGCCTCCGTTTTGCTTGCCGTTTGCGCCGGCGTGCCTTATTTATCGTTACGGTCGATATCACATCGGTACTTCAAAGAGAATTACAAACGTTTTTTTTTTCGTACTTTTTTTCGTACCCATAGAGTACTTAGCTTGTGTGATTTTTGATTCCTTGTACAAGGCCATTCGGCCTCCGTTTTGCTTGCCGTTTGCGCCGGCGTGCCTTATTTATCGTTACGGTCGATATCACATCGGTACTTCAAAGAGAATTACAAACGTTTTTTTTTCGTACTTTTTTTCGTACCCATAGAGTACTTAGCGTGTGATTTTTGATTCCTTGTACAAGGCCATTACGGCCTCCGTTTTGCTTGCCGTTTGCGCCGGCGTGCCTTATTTATCGTTACGGTCGATATCACATCGGTACTTCAAAGAGAATTACAAACGTTTTTTTTTCGTACTTTTTTTCGTACCCATAGAGTACTTAGCTTGTGTGATTTTTGATTCCTTGTACAAGGCCATTACGGCCTCCGTTTTGCTTGCCGTTTGCGCCGGCGTGCCTTATTTATCGTTACGGTCGATATCACATCGGTACTTCAAAGAGAATTACAAACGTTTTTTTTCGTACTTTTTTTCGTACCCATAGAGTACTTAGCGTGTGATTTTTGATTCCTTGTACAAGGCCATTCGGCCTCCGTTTTGCTTGCCGTTTGCGCCGGCGTGCCTTATTTATCGTTACGGTCGATATCACATCGGTACTTCAAAGAGAATTACAAACGTTTTTTTTCGTACTTTTTTTCGTACCCATAGAGTACTTAGTGTGATTTTTGATTCCTTGTACAAGGCATTCGGCCTCCGTTTTGCTTGCCGTTTGCGCCGGCGTGCCTTATTTATCGTTACGGTCGATATCACATCGGTACTTCAAAGAGAATTACAAACGTTTTTTTTCGTACTTTTTTTCGTACCCATAGAGTACTTAGCGTGTGATTTTTGATTCCTTGTACAAGGCCATTCGGCCTCCGTTTTGCTTGCCGTTTGCGCCGGCGTGCCTTATTTATCGTTACGGTCGATATCACATCGGTACTTCAAAGAGAATTACAAACGTTTTTTTCGTACTTTTTTTCGTACCCATAGAGTACTTAGCGTGTGATTTTTGATTCCTTGTACAAGGCCATTCGGCCTCCGTTTTGCTTGCCGTTTGCGCCGGCGTGCCTTATTTATCGTTACGGTCGATATCACATCGGTACTTCAAAGAGAATTACAAACGTTTTTTTTCGTACTTTTTTTCGTACCCATAGAGTACTTAGCGTGTGATTTTTGATTCCTTGTACAAGGCCATTCGGCCTCCGTTTTGCTTGCCGTTTGCGCCGGCGTGCCTTATTTATCGTTACGGTCGATATCACATCGGTACTTCAAAGAGAATTACAAACGTTTTTTTTTCGTACTTTTTTTCGTACCCATAGAGTACTTAAGCTTGTGTGATTTTTGATTCTTGTACAAGGCCATTCGGCCTCCGTTTTGCTTGCCGTTTGCGCCGGCGTGCCTTATTTATCGTTACGGTCGATATCACATCGGTACTTCAAAGAGAATTACAAACGTTTTTTTTTCGTACTTTTTTTTTTCGTACCCATAGAGTACTTAGCTTGTGTGATTTTTGATTCCTTGTACAAGGCCATTCGGCCTCCGTTTTGCTTGCCGTTTGCGCCGGCGTGCCTTATTTATCGTTACGGTCGATATCACATCGGTACTTCAAAGAGAATTACAAACGTTTTTTTTTCGTACTTTTTTTCGTACCCATAGAGTACTTAAGCGTGTGATTTTTGATTCCTTGTACAAGGCCATTACGGCCTCCGTTTTGCTTGCCGTTTGCGCCGGCGTGCCTTATTTATCGTTACGGTCGATATCACATCGGTACTTCAAAGAGAATTACAAACGTTTTTTTTTTTTTTTCGTACTTTTTTTCGTACCCATAGAGTACTTAGCTTGTGTGATTTTTGATTCCTTGTACAAGGCCATTCGGCCTCCGTTTTGCTTGCCGTTTGCGCCGGCGTGCCTTATTTATCGTTACGGTCGATATCACATCGGTACTTCAAAGAGAATTACAAACGTTTTTTTTCGTACTTTTTTTCGTACCCATAGAGTACTTAGCTTGTGTGATTTTTGATTCCTTGTACAAGGCCATTACGGCCTCCGTTTTGCTTGCCGTTTGCGCCGGCGTGCCTTATTTATCGTTACGGTCGATATCACATCGGTACTTCAAAGAGAATTACAAACGTTTTTTTTCGTACTTTTTTTCGTACCCATAGAGTACTTAGCGTGTGATTTTTGATTCCTTGTACAAGGCCATTACGGCCTCCGTTTTGCTTGCCGTTTGCGCCGGCGTGCCTTATTTATCGTTACGGTCGATATCACATCGGTACTTCAAAGAGAATTACAAACGTTTTTTTTTCGTACTTTTTTTCGTACCCATAGAGTACTTAGCTTGTGTGATTTTTGATTCCTTGTACAAGGCCATTCGGCCTCCGTTTTGCTTGCCGTTTGCGCCGGCGTGCCTTATTTATCGTTACGGTCGATATCACATCGGTACTTCAAAGAGAATTACAAACGTTTTTTTTTCGTACTTTTTTTCGTACCCATAGAGTACTTAGCGTGTGATTTTTGATTCCTTGTACAAGGCCATTCGGCCTCCGTTTTGCTTGCCGTTTGCGCCGGCGTGCCTTATTTATCGTTACGGTCGATATCACATCGGTACTTCAAAGAGAATTACAAACGTTTTTTTTTCGTACTTTTTTTCGTTTTTTCGTACCCGTAGAGTACTTAGCTTGTGTGATTTTTGATTCCTTGTACAAGGCCATTCGGCCTCCGTTTTGCTTGCCGTTTGCGCCGGCGTGCCTTATTTATCGTTACGGTCGATATCACATCGGTACTTCAAAGAGAATTACAAACGTTTTTTTTTCGTACTTTTTTTCGTACCCGTAGAGTACTTAGCTTGTGTGATTTTTGATTCCTTGTACAAGGCCATTCGGCCTCCGTTTTGCTTGCCGTTTGCGCCGGCGTGCCTTATTTATCGTTAAGTCGATATCACATCGGTACTTCAAAGAGAATTACAAACGTTTTTTTTCGTACTTTTTTTCGTACCCGTAGAGTACTTAGCGTGTGATTTTTGATTCCTTGTACAAGGCCATTCGGCCTCCGTTTTGCTGCCGTTTGCGCCGGCGTGCCTTATTTATCGTTACGGTCGATATCACATCGGTACTTCAAAGAGAATTACAAACGTTTTTTTTTCGTACTTTTTTTCGTACCCATAGAGTACTTAGCTTGTGTGATTTTTGATTCCTTGTACAAGGGCCATTCGGCCTCCGTTTTGCTTGCCGTTTGCGCCGGCGTGCCTTATTTATCGTTACGGTCGATATCACATCGGTACTTCAAAGAGAATTACAAACGTTTTTTTTCGTACTTTTTTTCGTACCCATAGAGTACTTAGCTTGTGTGATTTTTGATTCCTTGTACAAGGCCATTCGGCCTCCGTTTTGCTGCCGTTTGCGCCGGCGTGCCTTATTTATCGTTACGGTCGATATCACATCGGTACTTCAAAGAGAATTACAAACGTTTTTTTTTCGTACTTTTTTTCGTACCCATAGAGTACTTAGCTTGTGTGATTTTTGATTCCTTGTACAAGGCCATTACGGCCTCCGTTTTGCTTGCCGTTTGCGCCGGCGTGCCTTATTTATCGTTACGGTCGATATCACATCGGTACTTCAAAGAGAATTACAAACGTTTTTTTTTCGTACTTTTTTTCGTACCCATAGAGTACTTAGCTTGTGTGATTTTTGATTCTTGTACAAGGCCATTCGGCCTCCGTTTTGCTTGCCGTTTGCGCCGGCGTGCCTTATTTATCGTTACGGTCGATATCACATCGGTACTTCAAAGAGAATTACAAACGTTTTTTTTTCGTACTTTTTTTCGTACCCATAGAGTACTGCTTGTGTGATTTTTGATTCCTTGTACAAGGCCATTCGGCCTCCGTTTTGCTTGCCGTTTGCGCCGGCGTGCCTTATTTATCGTTACGGTCGATATCACATCGGTACTTCAAAGAGAATTACAAACGTTTTTTTTTCGTACTTTTTTTCGTACCCATAGAGTACTTAGCTTGTGTGATTTTTGATTCCTTGTACAAGGCCATTACGGCCTCCGTTTTGCTGCCGTTTGCGCCGGCGTGCCTTATTTATCGTTACGGTCGATATCACATCGGTACTTCAAAGAGAATTACAAACGTTTTTTTTCGTACTTTTTTTCGTACCCATAGAGTACTTAGCTTGTGTGATTTTTGATTCCTTGTACAAGGCCATTCGGCCTCCGTTTTGCTTGCCGTTTGCGCCGGCGTGCCTTATTTATCGTTACGGTCGATATCACATCGGTACTTCAAAGAGAATTACAAACGTTTTTTTTCGTACTTTTTTTCGTACCCATAGAGTACTTAGCTTGTGTGATTTTTGATTCCTTGTACAAGGCCATTCGGCCTCCGTTTTGCTTGCCGTTTGCGCCGGCGTGCCTTATTTATCGTTACGGTCGATATCACATCGGTACTTCAAAGAGAATTACAAACGTTTTTTTTTCGTACTTTTTTTCGTACCCATAGAGTACTTAAGCGTGTGATTTTTGATTCCTTGTACAAGGCCATTCTGGCCTCCGTTTTGCTTGCCGTTTGCGCCGGCGTGCCTTATTTATCGTTCTGGTCGATATCACATCAGTACTTCAAAGAGAATTACAAACGTTTTTTTTCGTACAAGGCCATTCTGGCCTCCGTTTTGCTTGCCGTTTGCGCCGGCGTGCCTTATTTATCGTTCTGGTCGATATCACATCAGTACTTCAAAGAGAATTACAAACGTTTTTTTTTCGTACTTTTTTTCGTACCCATAGAGTACTTAGCTTGTGTGATTTTTGATTCCTTGTACAAGGCCATTACGGCCTCCGTTTTGCTTGCCGTTTGCGCCGGCGTGCCTTATTTATCGTTACGGTCGATATCACATCGGTACTTCAAAGAGAATTACAAACGTTTTTTTTCGTACTTTTTTTCGTACCCATAGAGTACTTAGCTTGTGTGATTTTTGATTCCTTGTACAAGGCCATTACGGCCTCCGTTTTGCTTGCCGTTTGCGCCGGCGTGCCTTATTTATCGTTACGGTCGATATCACATCGGTACTTCAAAGAGAATTACAAACGTTTTTTTTTCGTACTTTTTTTCGTACCCATAGAGTACTTAGCTTGTGTGATTTTTGATTCCTTGTACAGGCCATTACGGCCTCCGTTTTGCTTGCCGTTTGCGCCGGCGTGCCTTATTTATCGTTACGGTCGATATCACATCGGTACTTCAAAGAGAATTACAAACGTTTTTTTCGTACTTTTTTTTCGTACCCATAGAGTACTTAGCTTGTGTGATTTTTGATTCCTTGTACAAGGCCATTCGGCCTCCGTTTTGCTTGCCGTTTGCGCCGGCGTGCCTTATTTATCGTTACGGTCGATATCACATCGGTACTTCAAAGAGAATTACAAACGTTTTTTTTCGTACTTTTTTTCGTACCCATAGAGTACTTAGCGTGTGATTTTTGATTCCTTGTACAAGGCCATTCGGCCTCCGTTTTGCTTGCCGTTTGCGCCGGCGTGCCTTATTTATCGTTACGGTCGATATCACATCGGTACTTCAAAGAGAATTACAAACGTTTTTTTTTCGTACTTTTTTTCGTACCCATAGAGTACTTAGCGTGTGATTTTTGATTCCTTGTACAAGGCCATTACGGCCTCCGTTTTGCTTGCCGTTTGCGCCGGCGTGCCTTATTTATCGTTCGGTCGATATCACATCGGTACTTCAAAGAGAATTACAAACGTTTTTTTCGTACTTTTTTTCGTACCCATAGAGTACTTAGCGTGTGATTTTTGATTCCTTGTACAAGGCCATT
>JAVUPR010000543.1:0-110551 GCA_036785695.1 Gentiana straminea
TCTTGGCATTGTCTTGGATTGAGTGAGTAATGCGGTATTTATCACGGATACTGAATCCATTCCTTCCATTTATGGAAGTAGATGGCTGGAGTTCACTTATTTGTTAATCCTAGGGCCGATCGATCCGTGGAGTTCATATCACCTTTGATTGATCACCGGTGAGTTGTATGAATTAATTGATCACTAGGGGGTTAATGGTAAATAAGGATAAGAGGTTCACAAAAGGGTTAACGGTAACTTCCCGATTTAGAATGAGCGATCCGATTAATCCATATGTAATGATTATATCAATGGTAACGCTTATTATTATTCTCGTGAGGAGATAAATGTCATCTCTTAATCGGAGGAGTGCACAGTCTGCAGGATTATGAGTGGCATATTTTGTGATTGATTTATCGAATATAATTATTCTCTGGTATTTATTTGATTTATCGAAGACGTACGATTATTAGTCCATGGTCCCCGACGTGATCCTGCTAATATAGCACCAATAGCTATTCTCGGACGTCGAATCCTATCTAATATTAATTTGGATTGTTGGACTTTATTAAAGCGATATGTGAATTAATTGTTTAGTGAATTTTATTAAATTAGTTAGGTAAAATAATTAAATACGCGGAAAAGAGCGTTTTTAGTGAACAGCTAAATTAGTGTGTTGACAATTTTGACCCATTTGGTCAAAAAAGAATGGAAATATACGTGGACCTTAACCTTTAGGAAAAAGGTGCGCATGTTTGTAATATTAAATAATTTATCAAGAATTGATTTTCTTGGATAATTATTTGACATGTGATTAAATTATTTATGTATTCAAATAATTTAAAGGAAAAGAATATCTTTTATAATCCTTATTTATTTTGGAATATCTTAGATATATCTTTTTAGGAAAAGGATTACTATAATTGATTTTGTATTAATTATTAATCACTTCGAGGCTAAATTTTACTCTCCTATATAAAGAGAGTTATACAAGCCTTAACACACATACATTTTAAATTTCGACTTCACCTCTTAGAGAGGAGAAGGAAAGAATTCTTCCTTGACCAAGGGGAGTCAAAAGGGGAAAATCTTGGAGATTTTTCAGTGTATATATCGGAAGGGTTCGAGTCGAGAATTTCCTTCCCACCGGGAGTTGCTTGGATCACACGTACGGAAGATCGTGGTGCTCTTCACGCTTTCCTTCGTTCATCCTATTGCGGTTCTTCAACTTGGATTTTGAGATCCAAGAGGTATGATCTACAGCTTGTAGATATAGATGTTTAGTTATTTTCCTTCAGTAGTTTTATAGATCTAGATCCATAAATCGTTTCCGGCTAACGGATGAGTATTACTAACGGTGGTAGCGAGCCATGTTGATCTGTATTTATACGGCCAAATATTAGATCGAGGAGTGATAAAAGCAATGTAGATTTTTGTCCCAGAATTTTAAATGGGGCGCGTACATAAATTATTTGCACATACTTATGAATGTAAAATTGGTTGAAGAGATGGATTAGGGTTAGCACTGTTTACCCGTTAGATCTATTGTAAACTCATATAAACGATGAAAATTCGTCCATATGAGTATAGGAAATTATGCAATTTTTTTTTATTACCATTTTAATTTCCAGAAGCTAGATCTGTTTAGTAGCATTTAGTTATTTCGTGTTTCCCGTTGATCAAGACACGTTCAAGCGAAGATCCCTCCGGTCAGAGTCAAGATTAGAAGAAGATGATCAACTCCACAAATTTTGGCGTATTGATCAGAGTCCACGTTTCGATATCCGTTTGATGCTGCGAAGAGGTTGCTGTAACAGAAAAGCATAGGATTCACAGAAACACTATCTGTGACTTCCTCGATTTTCTGGGAGAGTTTGGACCGTTGAAAATCAAATCCGACCGTTCAAGTTGCTCAACTTGGAGTTTTGGACGTACCATAAAATTTTTAGGTCGATCGGGATTCATCTCGATTCCCGATCTGCCTCAGGAAGTCCTTGATGCAGTACGGTCAAAGTCAGATTCAGCAGCTAGTTTGGCGGTTTACTGGAGAAAATTGGTAAGTCAAACCACCTGATCCAACCGTCCATATTGAAGTTCAAGGAGTGAAGATAAGATCTGGAAAGTTGCGATCCTGATCCGAATTCGTTTGGTATGCCGATCGTCGAAGGATTCGAACAGCTGCAGATTTAGTTAGAAGTAGTAAACTACCTAGTTAGGGTTTTGGTTTTATTTACCGTAATAGATTAGATACGGGGGTGCCAACGATCCATCTCGGTGTTTAAATTTTCCGTAGATTTATTTTTTATGTGTTTGATCATAAAATAGATATAAAATCGGAATTGCCATGACATGCATCATATCATAAATCCACTCACATGCATACATGTAGAATTTTAATTTTGGTAATTAAAATAGGCATGTATACAAACTACGTGTAATTAGTTGAAATTTAATTAAATACGTGTTAATTAATTAATTTAGTAACTAATTAAAGATCCGAGGACGGGTTATGAAATCGTTAGCCTTTCGGTGTGTGTTCTCGGTGAACCGCCTTAAAGCCGAAACGAGATCAATGCGTTTTCCGAATTCGTAGTGTCTACGAGATTGAATGATGGTAAAAGAACAATAAATCTTGGATAAAAACGGTTCGCCTTTAGGGTTGGGTGGTCAATCGAGCTTCGCTCAAAACGACTTAACCCTCCTAGTGTGATGTGCTGCACGGGGGTCCGGCAAGACTAAGCCAAACCGAGGAGCGGAGGGGTGATTCCTTCTAATCTCAATAGGGCTCTGCTTGACCCGATTTCGTCCGACTTGTCCACGTATATGTTCCAACGAATAGGACGCGGTAGGCTTGCCTACGTTACCGACACCATTCGGAATCCTTGATTTGATGTGCTTTTATGTTAACATCAAAAAGACGTGGGTTAGTTAACCTACCACCAGCTTCCAAAATATTGGAGTGGGAGCGGGGGAGGCGACAGGCCAACCACGGCCTACTTACTATAGATACAAGTAAGTGAGAGAAGGGTGACGCCTCGAGGCGCTTTGATTTCGTCCCCTAAGGATGGTGTTCGCCCCTATCAACATTCATGGCTTCGTCTCCCGAAAGCGGATAGGATTTCCGGGTACTACGGGTCAATCGAACCTATCCTAAGACGGCATACTTCGGGAGGCGTACCCCTAAGAGATCCGATATAGTAGGTCACTACTCGTAATCAATGGGTATTTTTGGAAATATCTAGGCCGAAAAAGGAAGCGTAGTCAATGAATGTGCGGATGTTCGATTCGTGTGGATGTCTCGATTCTCACAAGTTATTCATTGATGAGATTGTCTCGATTTAACCGTCATCTCTTTGACCTACCCTAAGGCGGCACCGAGATGCGAGAGGTTAAAACAACTTGGAATGGTAGAGTAGACTTAATTTTAGTTTACAATTCCTAAAATAAATATAGTAGTGTTAAACTTGAATTAATATATGTCATTTTATTTAATAACGATTATCCCTTACTAAATTGCTTAAAATTTATAATTGACTAGTATTGACTTCGTTAAAAAGTGGAAAGTAACTAGGACGTTGAACTAGTTAATCGATAATGCAAAATTATTTTTCGAAAGAGATATTTTCTCTTAAGCCTTTTTAAAAACCCAGAGTGACATATACGGTATGTCACTTCTAGCGTGTCATTCGTGTCAAACGGAAGACAAACTTAATAGTTTGACCAAAAGGTGATCTCGGACTTTGGAAATTCTTAGTGAATTTTGAGTAATTTTCTAATTGGAAAATCATGAAGTGTTACTAGTTGGACGATATTTGGAATCGATGAACTAGGCTGAGCTTTATGATTTGTTGTTTTATTTCTAGAACATTAGAAAAGTTGTAACATGCCGACTACACCACATAACCGTTCTAATTGAAAAACCGGAAAGTCATGAAATGTTGCTAGTTGGGGCGACGATATTTGGAATCGATGAACTAAAGTAGGAGTTTCTATGATTTGTTGTTTTTACGGAAGCAATTAGAACTATGTACCGAAAGATTTTCTAATCGAAAAATCGGAAATTCATAAAAATAAAGCATTGCTCGTTGGGAGACGGTATTTGGAACCGATAAACTAGTGGGAGCTTTAATGTTATGATTTGTTGTTTTTACGGTATATTAGAAAATCCGAGAAGTCTCGACGAGTAACACTCGAAATAGACATCCCACGGTTCCGAAGAGTAGGTGTCTACTCACACGAACCGCTAGTTCAAAAGCTGCTTCCATTTACGGAAAGTCCAAGAATGTGGAGAGTATGTCTAAGAGTGTTAGTCATCTAAAACTGAAGTTGATTTTAAGGTACTAAACCGAAAATTAATAAAGGCCCAAAATCATAAGGATAAGGATAGTGATTTCGGATCACCAACCTTATGAATCCTTGGCGATTTTCTTGAGCTAAGATTCTTTGGAAGAACAAGGCGGCGGTACATTTAACGATTAAAAGAGAAAACTTGAACGGCGCGTTAATTTTAGCTAGAGAATAGTGGGAGTGATACGAGGAAATGAATCTCGGATTCAATCCTGCTTGGATATCGCGAGAAGATTTATTTTTCTCGTTTAAGATTCGTTGGAACGAATGGATTTACCTTCTATTCGATAATTTGTTGTGTCGTATAGAGAAGAGTGAAGTAGCATACCATTTGTAGTACGAATCCAAGACTCGGACTTTTGTTTGATAAAGTCAAAACCACTTACAACCGGCATTGCTGAAATATGTATATAAAACACATCTTAAAGAACCATTATAAAGCAATTGGTTTCTATATTTAGATACAAACGCTTCTTCATATTCCATAGTTAGTGCATAGTCCACTAAAAGACAAGACCCGAAGGCTGTTTCCAGGGTGATTCGCACTTTCTCCCTACCGGTTATATTGTCTCAAAGGTTCAATGACTAAGTTTCCTTTCAATCGGGAAAGGATAATGGTTATAAAGTTAAGTAACATAGCTTGTTTATGACGTACCTTCGGGGTCCGATGAAAGATACAAGCTAGTAAGGAGCTTCCGAGTAGTGACTTCTTGTCCGATAACTATTCAAACACTCCGGTAAAGTTTATCCAAAATATTTTGAGGTTTCTCTGCTTTCAACGAGAGATGAAATTATTCTCATACTAAGCATAAATGGGCCATCACATAGTCCACTAGGGTGATGCTCGTTACGCCTACATGTTGAAATGCTTTCCACTACAAGAAACCATTGAATTGCCTTTACATAGTTGTCAATGCTGCCACAATACCTTGCTTAACTCAATAAAGATATTAGAAGCGAAATATCGGTTTACTATTGAAATGTAGTTAATTAACCAACCAGTGCTTTACCTAGAATATGCTTTGGAATTTCTCACGAATAAGTGTGTGGACCTTCGGTTCACCCCACTTCCGTAAATATAAGCATTTAGCACACGGTGCTTGAAGGTAGGTCCGGAAATTTTCGCGACCACGTTCGGTCGCTGACCAATCGTTCTATATCTTGTAGCATTGAGAAAAAGGTTTGTTATAAGATTCTTGAAATCGGGAAGTGACGGTTATGAATCGTTGCGTCCTTTACGATAGAGTCTATGCAACGGTAAAACCTTAAACCTTGAAGTACGTTTACTCAAGGTAGTTACTAAGCGATTAAAATCGGACCACATCCAACATCGGTTGTTGGTGATAACACTAAATACTACTAAACTAACGATCGTAATTTCGATCCACCCGTAATGTAGCGGAGTATGGTTTATCCATTACCCGTTACGGGTTCTCTCGTTGTGTTGACTTTGTAGCTTCTAAGGATCGATCTGATGACCTATGGCTCTTCTTGTGAGCGGTATAGGATCTCCTGATAATGAGGAGGTTGGTTTACAAGCCATAACCCCCGTGAATGGAGTTTGGTACTCCGTAGAAAGTCGTTCATACTCTTGTAGAACCACCCGAGTGTCCTCGGTGCCCGCGTGGGAGTAATTGGATCTACATGGAAAAGAGTAGAATGGCAGGTTCCGGTATTGCATGATTTCTGTTCAAAAGCGAAAATAAGGGTGATTCCCCGAGACTTTCTTGCCAAACAAACGGAGTCCGGATTCATTCGAAACGTAAGTGGTATTGACTTATGAACTTCTCGACGGGATGATCGTCTAAATGGCTTATGTCGCTTTTGTGGATAAAAAGCAAAAACCCTCGGTCATTGGAAGTCATATATTTTTACAATATGTGGATTTGGACCGAGAATATTGATAAGTCTTTTGTAGACTCTGGATATCAATTTTAGTACGGTAGTGAATATATAAATTAGTGTTTGTGAAGGCTAACACGGCACCCGCTTGGAATCAACATAGGGTGTGTTATACGAAGTCGAGAATCTGACAATACCACAATTCTCTGCAACAGAGTTTTGGACAACATTCTTTAGAGTTTGACTCGGTCGAATTCAGTTAGAATCCGCCTCATCCACTGGGTTTCCCATCCATCTTATTTGGTTAAGATGATGCATCTGATGTATCTGCAACATTCAACGAGGAAGTTCTACCCTATGCCTCGGGAATGACTCTCTAAATCTTCGGATCAAGAGAAATGGGATGGAGATTTTCTTTCTAGTAAAGAGATGGTCAAAGTTATTGAACGTCAACTTTGATATCGAATCTTTAGATTCGGCGGTTAACAAAGCAAAAGTTTTAGTATGTCTGCTTTAGTATCTTGAGAGAAAGAGGAACAATATGCGGACATATTCATGTGTGAACTTGGATATGTGTGATACAACGATTTTGACTTTAAGTCGGGATTGAGGATGATCGTTAAATCGATCTCGGGCTCGCTGTTTACTCGGTACCACTATGATTTGATGGACCGGTAAACGTTTCGACATTCTACGGATCGTCTCGAGCCGACAACTCCGACTAATCTATTAAGACCCATGACATTTAGATGTAGTGTGTACTCACCGAGTCACCGACCTATCCTACCGACGGCATACATGACGGAGTGTACTTTGGAATCCGAAATGGTTATGATATGCTTAATGGGTACTAGAATACGGGATTGAGTCTCCATTGCTTTAGAGCAAAAGTGGGAGATGTAGTTTGTTGTATTTTTAAATAATAGGGTGTGCTCTAAAATGGCAATTAATCACATGCTTTTTCGTGCAAAAGTGGGAGATTGTTAGGTGTGATGCCCGAAAAGACAATTATCCATGTAATTGTTTTATTTAATAAATGAAATGACGTTATTATTCATATTTATTATTCTCATAATCACCGATGTGACAATAGTATTTACACTACGTAAAACCCTAGGTATTATCGTTTATGTAATTACTTAACTCAAAGGTAACAGATATACACAATGAGGATTGAGTTAGTGAAGATGTACTTAAAATACAATTAGCTCAGAAGTGAAGTTAATCGAGAGTATCGGGTCTCTCCTTTAACGTGCTAATACACGCGCCTTCGGCAATACACAATAGGTGGGATTGCCTTATCCGGACTTTCAAGTTAAGAGAACCTAATCGGGGTATTTATATATGATAGTATATATCATATGTATCGGACCAGATTTGATTAGAGTTCACTTAGGCATAACTCGTGATCGTAGAAGTCTTATGCCTTTAATCAATGGATGATCATATTTATGGATATATCTTAATCCCTCGAGGTGATCGCTACCAATCGTTTGAATTGTTTGAAGTTTGACTTGACGGTTCATATGATTACATCGAGTCCATGGTCTCTAATTACCCCATCTTGGCATTGTAACGGATTGAGTGAGCAGTTCTGTGTTATCGCAGATATATTTAATCCATTCCTTCCATTTACGTGAAGTAGATAGTACAGCTTCCTTATTTGTTAATCCTAGAACTGATCGATCGCATTTAATTCATATTACATCGACAG
Organism: Gentiana straminea; assembly: GCA_036785695.1. Taxonomy (NCBI): domain Eukaryota; kingdom Viridiplantae; phylum Streptophyta; class Magnoliopsida; order Gentianales; family Gentianaceae; genus Gentiana; species Gentiana straminea. The sequence continues at coordinate 7,883 of JAVUPR010000543.1, forward strand.
CTCACTCATGCGGAAGTTATATGAATTAATCGATCACTGGGTTAATGGTAAATAAGGATAGAAGAGGTTCTGAAAAGGGTTAACGGTAACTCTTCGATTTAGAATGAACAAATGTTTCATGGAGGATTAATTCATACGTATTGATTATATCAACGGACGCTTATTATTGTTCTCGTGAGGAGATAAATATAATCTCATAATCGGAGGAGTGCACTAACGGGATTATGGTGGCATATTCCCGTGATTGGATTTATTTAATATAATTATTCGTTCGTAAGATACCTTATTTATTTGATTTATTTGGAGCTACTATCATAGTCTGTTGTCTCATTTGCCTCCTAATATAGTATAGCTATTCTCGGACGTCAATCCCAATAATATTAATTTCTACTTTTTGCTTGACCTTATTAAAACGACATGTGAATTAATTGTTTGTACTGGATCATTAAATTACCACAATAATTAAATACACTAAAAATATATTTTCATGTTGACTTACTTCCTAATCGCGTGTTGACCATTTTTGACCCAATCGGGTCAAAAGGATGGAAATGTTTTTGACCTAATTTCAGTAAAAAGGCAATATATATTTTAATAATTAAATAATTTATCAAGAAATTAGTTTTCTTGGATAATTATTTGACATGTGATTAAATTATTTATGTGTTAAATAATTTAAGGAAAAAGAATATCTTTTATATTGTCCTTATTTATTTTGGAATATCTTAGATATATCTTTTTAGGAAAAGGATTACTATAATTGATTTTGTATGTAATTATTAATCCTTGGAGGCTAAGTTTTACTCTCCTATATAAAGAGAGTTCTAGCCCCAAGCCTTAACACACACATAAATTTCGACTTCACCTCTGTGAGAGAGGAGAAGGAAAAAATTTCGGCCAAGGGGAGTCAAGGGGAAAATCTTGGAGATTTTTCCGGGTAGCATATCGGAAGCGGGTTCGAGTCGAGAATTTCCTTCCACCGGGAGTTAGCTTGGATCACACGTACGGAAGATCGCTGGTGCTCTTCACGCTTTCCTTCGATTCATCCTATTGCGGTTCTTCAACTTGGATTTTGAGATCCAAGAGGTATGATCTACAACCCCCTTGTAGATATAGATCTAGTTATTTTATTACGTGTAGTTTATAGATCTGTAGATCCATAAATCAAGTTCGTCCGCAGCGGGATGGTATTACTAACACATCTCCGTATCAAATGGTTTATGGAAAGCCATGTCATTTGCCGGTCGAACTTGAGCATAAAGCTTATTGGGCGACGAAGTTTTTGAACTTTGATTCCAAAGCTTGTGGTGAGCACGGACTTCGGCGGATGCATGAGCTAGATGAGTTCGGGCTCCGTGCCTACGAGAGCGCCCGAGTGAGTAAGCACGTAACGAAGCCGGCTCCATGATAAGCAAATTAAGCAAAGAGAGTTCCATGCGGGAGAGCAAGTCTTGCTATACAATTCCAGGTTACATCTGTTTCCTGGAAAGCTACGGACACGGTGGTCCGGCCCGTTCGAGATTTTGCAAGTCTTTCCAAGCGGAGTGTTGGAGCTAAAAGGAATTGGTGATCGACCGTTTAAGGTAAATGGTCAAAGGTGCAAACATTACATTGGTCTACCAAAGGAGGCACCTTTGATTGTTCGGTTCCTCGACATATTTGAGTGTGTGGATCCTGAAGTCGATGACTTTAAAGAGTTTGCACCCGTATTTATTCACCGAGGCCGTTATCGAATCACCGAAGTCTTCGCCGGAAGTTGGGATATGGAGCGCATTGGAAGGAAATGCATCCGAAGAGGAAGGGAAGGAGGAGGAAATCAACGGCTAGGAAGATTAAAGCGAGCCCTGGGAGAGTTTGGAAGAGTAAGATTCCCCGTGCATTCTTGTTTTTGTGGTTACATTGCCGACAAGAGCTCTTTTGATGTAGTGACCGGCCGAAAGATCAAGTGGCCCGATCCGGGTTGAACTTTCACTAATCGTCGAGCCGTCGACGTTAAACAAAGCGCTTGGTGGGAGGCAACCCACCATTTCTTTGTTTTTAAGTTTTTGTGATGTTTTGATGTGAAGTTGTATTCATTTTGGGTTTTAATCAAGAAATTTCTGTTTGGGTTGCATGCTGTTTTAGTCGAACGCCCGTTTTACTATGCACTGTGTTTTCCCTTTCTCTACATCTATCTCGTGCATGGTTCCCCGATGCCCCCCCCAGATATTTTGTTGTGTCTATCAAGTACTGCAGGTTACTTTGAGCTATTTAGCCGATACGAGCTTGCCACATACGGGATCGTTGCCTTTTTCATGCTACAGCCTGCTCAACGATCCGACCTTTATAAATCAGCTAAGTACTTTACTTTACTTTATTTCTGCACAACTTGAGGACATGTTGTGTTTTAAGTGTGGGGGAGGGGATAAATTATGTACCTATATACCTTCGCTCATATCATGATAAGTTCAATGCAAAATGCACAAAAATTTGAATTTGAAAAAAAATTGTTTGTCCCGAGTGAACAACTACATGCCTATGTTCAATGTTTAAACTTAATGGATGCCTTATATTGTGTATGCTAGATGAGTTAGAGGTTCACTTCGACCCTTATTTCACGTGCCTTATTAGATGACGAGCTAATTTTTAAAAGTTATATCCATGGTTGTGTTAAGCACTCCTTGATTAGCTTATACTATGTGCTCGGCATATATTTCGTAATAGTTTGGATTTGAATTCAAAGTATGACATATTGTGAATATCATAGAGTTTGAATGTGATAAGTAAGTCATTGCCAAAGTCTTGAAGTAATAATGAAAAATGATTCATTACATTGAGGTATTATGCTCGCAGGTTTGTATAGCTCATGGCTTAGAACCAACTCGCCACCAAATCTCGTATAAGTAATGCTAATTAATAATAAATGTGTGTGTCGTGTTTATGATTTGAGTGAAGTAGGGCGTATCACGAACGTCCTATACCACTATGACGACCAATAGCTCACGACAATCGAAAAGTCGCCTTATGATTTGGGTAGTTGGGGCATATCTCAAAATGTCCTATTCTACTATGACGGGCAAGAGCTCATTTTGGATGTGTGTTAAAAAGTGAATGTGAAGAAAAATGTATAATAACTTAAAATTTCTTTTCAAGACTTGGCTAATGATGATTTTATACCCGCATAAAACTCTTATGATATGTTGTAGGAATCATCCTCTAAGTATGTCAAGAATGGTTTGATTACTTCTCTTCTATTATATTTTCGCATGCACATCCGAGCGCGTCCATGCTTAATCCTGTGATACTAGCTAGTTTTGCTTGAATTCAATTCAAGTCGGGATCTAGTGGAAGTTTGATGTGTCCTTGCACACAAACACCCCGTGAATTTCTACTTAGTTACCACGCACTTTATTTAGTATCCACCTATTCTCGTGATTCGAGCCAGTTTTTGTTTTGTTTTGCCTCTGACGATGTTTTAAAGGGGAGTTGTTAAGGGTGAAATTCATGGTTTAACTCTACGTTATTTCCGTAACAATATCCTTCATATCTTTATGGTTTTTATAGAAAATACATTGGTTTTATCTAGATATTGAGCAAACGTGTTTTTCTAAATGTCTATGCGTAACCGAGCTAATTATGTGATTTTATAGGTAAATATCGTTATATCCGTGATATTACATTTTGCACATCTTTATCGGATGGTAGGTACCTAAATATGTCATGAGAAGTGATGGGATGTGAGCTTAAACAATGGTCAAGTGAAGATACGAATGGAAGGAAGATGGAGATAAAGCTTGGAATGAAGCATTCAAGTGTAGCCGAACTTCCTGTACGGCAGTTCTGGATATGATATACCCAACCGATTTGACTCTCGACCTCAAGAGAAGAGTTGTGGGAGCTTGAAGAGAGGATTCTCTACGGGATCTTGAATCACTTCATTCCGACCCCTACGAGGCTCCGAGCTATGAACGTTTACAAGTTTGAATAATAATGTTGTGGTATTGGAAAATTCCTACAAACGACTCGTAACACGACGGGCTAGTCAAAAGGCGTTTTCTGAGAAAAGAGTCCTTAATTAAAGTTGTAGAGTTTTTCCGAGGGCTTAATTATGACGTTCGGATCATAATTTTTGGATGCCTACAACTCAAGCATACGAATTTTAGAAGTTTGAGTTCAAAAAAAATGCAAACCAAGCTCCGGATTTTTTTTTACCGTAGCAACGACCTAATTTTATGTATAAATAGCAGCAGTCATTGGAACCCTAAGGATATATTGATACAGAGCCGCAACACATCAGCAAGAAGGGCCGACTTTTCCTTTTTTTTTTTCCTTTATATTTTCAGCAAAAAACACAAAATTAGGGTATGAATTTCTCAACCAATGAGAGCTAATTCCTTCATCGAGCAAACTAGGGGAAGCGTTTCAAACGGATTTTGGTTTCGCATTATTGTATTGATTGATTTCTATCAAAAAAAAGGTTAGAACTTTTGTATCGTTTTCATATCGTTTTTATACTTTCGACCGATACATTACGTGTATGATTCGACAATCCGTTGATGACGATTAATGGAACCCTAGGTCACTATACAAAAGTTTGAATCTTTTAAACCAAATTATAACGAAAGTTGTGGTTTAAACGGTTTAGATTTTTGGATATTGATAAATATCCCACCTAAGAACGTTAAAGGATCAATCTTTGATAAAAGATTGTGAATAAAATCATCTAAGCCATTAGAGATTTGGGCATTCGGTTAGGTGTAATAATCGTAACCTTGGGATAGAATCATTTGATTAATAGTTTGAAACCGGTATTTGTTTGATTCGTGGAACCGTGTTTGCTTGCTTTTATATCAACGCATTTAGGATAATTGTTCGAGGGCCTTCACCACTAGTTGTTAATTATTATTTTTCATGCGTTTTTCTCACTTTCGTTTTTACTTCATTGTTTCGCAATTAGTATAAACTCGTGACATTTGCAACTAAAACTTGAATCGATACAACCCCCAATTCCCCGTGATCGACTCCGGTTACACCATTTTGCTACGGCCTTGCACTCCAGGGCCCACGACCGGATTATAAATTTCTATAACTTGTTTTTGATCGTTTTATTTATATATAATCCGTTTTCCACAACATTATTAGGGAAAAAAAAAAACATTTTATCATCAAGGACAAATCGTTACCGAGAGAAAAACACAAATTTGAACTTTTTAAATAGAAAGAAAACATGAATTCGAACTCGTTACCAAAAGAAAAACACAAATTTCTACTCGTTATAAAGGGAAAACACAAATTTCCGGCGATGTCAACTCGTTATTAGGGAAAAAGACATTTTTTTCCGGGAAGGACAACTCGTTACCGGAGAAAAACACAAATTTGAACTCGCCTAATAAGAAGAAAACATGAATTCGAACTCGTTACCAAAGAAAAAACACAAATTTTTACTCGTTATAAAGAAGAAAACACAAATTTCCGGCGATGTCAACTCGTTATTAGGGAAAAAGACATTTTTTATCGCAAGGACAACTCGTTACCGAGAGAAAAACACAAATTTGAACTCGTTAATAAGAAGAAAACATGAATTCAAACTCGTTACCAAAAGAAAAAACACAAATTTTGCACTCGTTATAAAGGAAAACACAAATTTCCGGCGATGTCAACTCGTTATTCGGGAAAAAGACATTTTTTACTGGAAGGGACAACTAGTTACCGGAGAAAAACACAAATTTGAACTCGTTAATAAGAAGAAAACATGAATTCGAACTCGTTACCAAAGAAAAAACACAAATTTCTACTCGTTATAAAAGGAAAACACAAATTTCCGGCGATGTCAACTCGTTATTCGGGAAAAAAAGACATTTTTTACGCGGGACAACTCGTTACCGAGAGAAAAACACAAATTTGAACTCGTTAATAAGAAGAAAACATGAATTCGAACTCGTTACCAAAGAAAAAACACAAATTTCTATTCATTATAAAGGGGAAAACACAAATTTCCGTTGATGTCAACTCGTTATTAGGGACAAAGACATTTTTACGGAAGGACAACTACTTACAGAGAGAAAAACACAAATTTGAACTCGTTAATAAGAAGAAAACATGAATTCGAACTCGTTACCAAAGAAAAAACACAAATTTTTACTCGTTATAAGAGAGAAAACACAAATTTCCGGCGATGTCAACTCGTTATTAGGGAAAAAAACATTTAATCTACAGAAGGACAACTCGTTACCAGAGAAAAACACAAATTTGAACTCGTTAAATAGAAGAAAACATGAATTCGAACTCGTTACCAAAGAAAAAAACACAAATTTCTACTCGTTATAAAGGGAAAACACAAATTTCCGGCGATGTCAACTCGTTATTAGGGAAAAAGACATTTTTTACGGAAGGACAACTCGTTACCGAGAGAAAAACACAAATTTGAACTCGTTAATAAGAAGAAAACATGAATTCGAACTCGTTACCAAAAAAAAAAACACAAATTTTTACTCGTTATAAAAGAAAACACAAATTTCCGGCGATGTCAACTCGTTATTAGGGAAAAAAACATTTTATCTACAAGGACAACTCGTTACCAGAGAAAAACACAAATTTGAACTCGTTAAATAGAAGAAAACATGAATTCGAACTCGTTACCAAAGAAAAAACACAAATTTCTACTCGTTATAAAGGGAAAACACAAATTTCCGGCGATGTCAACTCGTTATTAGGGAAAAAGACATTTTTCCGGAAGGACAACTCGTTACCAGTGAAAAACACAAATTTGAACTCGTTAATAAGAAGAAAACATGAATTCGAACTCGTTACCAAAGAAAAAACACAAATTTCTACTCGTTATAAAGGAAAACACAAATTTCCGCCGATGTCAACTCGTTATTAGGGAAAAAGACATTTTTCTGGAAGGACAACTCGTTACGGAGAAAACACAAATTTGAACTCGTTAAAAGAAGAAAACATGAATTCGAACTCGTTACCAAAGAAAAAACACAAATTTCTACTCGTTATAAAGGGAAAACACAAATTTCCGGCGATGTCAACTCGTTATTAGGGAAAAAGACATTTTTACGGAAGGACAACTCGTTACATGAGAAAAACACAAATTTGAACTCGTTAATAAGAAGAAAACATGAATTCGAACTCGTTACCAAAGAAAAAACACAAATTTCTACTCGTTATAAAGGGAAAACACAAATTTCCGGCGATGTCAACTCGTTATTAGGGAAAAAGACATTTTTTTCTACAAGGACAACTCGTTACCAGAGAAAAACACAAATTTGAACTCGTTAATAAGAAGAAAACATGAATTCGAACTCGTTACCAAAGAAAAAACACAAATTTCTACTCGTTATAAAGGGAAAACACAAATTTCCGGCGATGTCAACTCGTTATTAGGGAAAAAGACATTTTTTTACGGAAGGACAACTCGTTACGAGAGAAAAACACAAATTTGAACTCGTTAATAAGAAGAAAACATGAATTGAACTCGTTACCAAAGAAAAAACACAAATTTCTACTCGTTATAAAGGAAAACACAAATTTCCGGCGATGTCAACTCGTTATTAGGGAAAAAACATTTTTTACTGGAAGGACAACTCGTTACCGAGAGAAAAACACAAATTTGAACTCGTTAATAAGAAGAAAACATGAATTCGAACTCGTTACCAAAGAAAAAACACAAATTTTTACTCGTTATAAAGAGAAAACACAAATTTCCGGCGATGTCAACTCGTTATTAGGGAAAAAGACATTTTTACTGGAAGGACAACTCGTTACCGAGAGAAAAACACAAATTTGAACTCGTTAATAAGAAGAAAACATGAATTCGAACTCGTTACCAAAGAAAAAACACAAATTTCTACTCGTTATAAAGGAAAACACAAATTTCCGGCCGATGTCAACTCGTTATTCGGGAAAAAGACATTTTTACGGAAGGACAACTCGTTACCGAGAGAAAAACACAAATTTGAACTCGTTAATAAGAAGAAAACATGAATTCGAACTCGTTACCAAAGAAAAAACACAAATTTCTACTCGTTATAAAGGGAAAACACAAATTTCCCGGCGATGTCAACTCGTTATTAGGGAAAAAGACATTTTTTACGGAAGGACAACTCGTTACCGGTGAAAAACACAAATTTGAACTCGTTAATAAGAAGAAAACATGAATTCGAACTCGTTACCAAAAGAAAAAACACAAATTTCTACTCGTTATAAAGTGAAAACACAAATTTCCCTCGATGTCAACTCGTTATTCGGGAAAAAGACATTTTTTACGGAAGGACAACTCGTTACCGAGTGAAAAACACAAATTTGAACTCGTTAATAAGAAGAAAACATGAATTCGAACTCGTTACCAAAGAAAAAACACAAATTTCTACTCGTTATAAAGGGAAAACACAAATTTCCGGCGATGTCAACTCGTTATTGGGGAAAAAGACATTTTTTTTTACGGAAGGACAACTCGTTACCTAGAGAAAAACACAAATTTCAACTCGTTAATAAGAAGAAAACATGAATTCGAACTCGTTACCAAAAGAAAAAACATAAATTTTTACTCGTTATAAAGATAAAACACAAATTTCCAGCGATGTCAACTCGTTATTAGGGAAAAAAATACATTTAATCTACAAGGACAACTCGTTACCGGAGAAAAACACAAATTTGAACTCGTTAAATAGAAGAAAACATGAATTCGAACTCGTTACCAAAGAAAAACACAAATTTCTACTCGTTATAAAGGAAAAACACAAATTTCCGGCGATGTCAACTCGTTATTAAGGAAAAAGACATTTTTACGGAAGGACAACTCGTTACCGAGAGAAAAACACAAATTTGAACTCGTTAATAAGAAGAAAACATGAATTCGAACTTGTTACCAAAGAAAAAACACAAATTTCTACTCGTTATAAAGAGTAAACACCAATTTCCGGCGATGTCAACTCGTTATTCGGGAAAAAAGACATTTTTTACGGAAGGACTACTCGATTACCGAGGTGATAAACACAAATTTGAACTCGTTAATAAGAAGAAAACATGAATTCGAACTCGTTACCAAAGAAAAAACACAAATTTTTACTCGTTATAACGGGGAAAACACAAATTTCCGGCGATGTCAACTCGTTATTAGGGAAAAAGACATTTTATACGCCAAGGACATGACTCGTTACCGAGAGAAAAACACAAATTTGAACTCGTTAATAAGAAGAAAACATGAATTCGAACTCGTTACCAAAGAAAAAAACACAAATTTCTACTCGTTATAAAGGGAAAACACAAATTTCCGGCGATGTCAACTCGTTATTAGGGAAAAAAAGACATTTTTTACGGAAGGACTACTCGTTACCGGAGAAAAACACAAATTTGAACTCGTTAATAAGAAGAAAACATGAATTGAACTAAATTTACCAAAGAAAAACACAAATTTCTACTGCGTTCCATAAAGGGGAAAACACAGATTTCCGGCGATGCCAACTAATTGTGCTGGAAAAAGACATTTTCATCTAGAAGGACAATTTTGATTACGATCAAGAGAAAAACCTGCATTTATTGAACTCGATAATAAGAAGAAAACATGAATTCGAACTGCGTTACCAAAAGAAAAAACGAAAAATTTCTACTCATTATAAAGGGAAAACACAAATTTCCGGCGTTGTCAACTCTTTATTAGGGAAAAAAGACATTTTATGTTGCGGAAGGACAAGTCGTTACCGAGAGAAAAAAAAACACAAATTTGAACTCGTTAAATAAGAAGAAAACATGAATTCGAACTCGTTACCAAAAGAAAAAACACTGCAGAATTTTTAATCGTTATAAAGAGAAAGCACAGATTTCGGTGATGTCCAACTCGTTATTAGGGAAAAAAACATTTTTTAATCTAGGAAGGACAACTGGGTTTACCATAGAAAAACACAAATATGAACTCGTTAAATAAGAAAGAAAACATGAATTCGAACCTCGTTTACCAAAAGGAAAAACACAAATTCTACTCGTTATAAAAGGGAAAACGCAAATTTTTCGGTGATGTGAACTCGTTGATTAAGGAAAAAGACATTTTTTCGGGAAGGACAAGTCGTTTGCCGAGAGAAAAACACAAATTTGAACTCGTTAAATAAGAAGAAAACATGAATTCGAACTCGTTACCAAAGAAAAAACACAAATTTCTACTCGTTATAAAGGGAAAACACAAATTTCTGGCGATGTCAACTCGTTATTAGGGAAAAAGACATTTTTTATGGAAGGAGCAACTCGTTACCGAGAGAAAAACACAAAATTTGAACTCGTTAATAAGAAGAAAACATGAATTGAACTTTCGTTACCAAAGAAAAAACACAAATTTCTACTCGTTATAAAGGGAAAACACAAATTTCCGGCGATGTCAACTCGTTATTAGGGAAAAGACATTTTTAGCCGGAAGGACAACTCCGTTACGAAAGAAAAACACAAATTTGAACTCGTTAATAAGAATAAAACGGGAATTCGAACTCGTTACCAAAGAAAAAACACAAATTTTTACTCGTTATAAAGAAAAACACAAATTTCCGGCCATGTCAACTCGTTATTAGCTGGAAAAATACATTTTATCTACAAGGACAACTCGTTACCGAGGAGAAAAACACAAATTTGAACTCGTTAAATAGAAGAAAACATGAATTCGAACTCGTTACCAAAGAAAAAACACAAATTTCTACTCGTTATAAAGGGAAAACACAAATTTCCGGCGATGTCAACTCGTTATTAGGAAAAAGACATTTTTTACGGAAGGACAACTCGTTACCCGAGAGAAAAACACAAATTTGAACTCGTTAATAAGAAGAAAACATGAATTCGAACTCGTTACCAAAAGAAAAAACACAAATTTCTACTCGTTATAAAGGGAAAACACAAATTTCCGGCGATGTCAACTCGTTATTCGGGAAAAAGACATTTTTTGGAAGGACAACTCGTTACCGAGTGAAAAACACAAATTTGAACTCGTTAATAAGAAGAAAACATGAATTCGAACTCGTTACCAAAGAAAAAACACAAATTTCTACTCGTTATAAAGGGAAAACACAAATTTCCGGCGATGTCAACTCGTTATTAGGGAAAAAACATTTTCTCTGCAAGGACAACTCGTTACCAGAGAAAAACACAAATTTGAACTCGTTAATAAGAAGAAAACATGAATTCGAACTCGTTACCAAAAGAAAAAACACAAATTTTACTCGTTATAAAGGGAAAACACAAATTTCCGGCGATGTCAACTCGTTATTAGGGAAAAAGACATTTTTTTTTCTGGAAGGACAACTCGTTACCAGAGAAAAACACAAATTTGAACTCGTTAATAAGAAGAAAACATGAATTCGAACTCGTTACCAAAGAAAAAACACAAATTTTTACTCGTTATAAAGAGAAAACACAAATTTCCGGCCATGTCAACTCGTTATTAGGGAAAAAGACATTTTATCTGCAAGGACAACTCGTTACCAGAGAAAAACACAAATTTGAACTCGTTAATAAGAAGAAAACATGAATTCGAACTCGTTACCAAAGAAAAAACACAAATTTCTACTCGTTATAAAGGGAAAACACAAATTTCCGTTGATGTCAACTCGTTATTAGGGAAAAAGACATTTTTTCTGGAAGGACAACTCGTTACCAGAGAAAAACACAAATTTGAACTCGTTAATAAGAAGAAAACATGAATTCGAACTCGTTACCAAAGAAAAAACACAAATTTCTACTCGTTATAAAGGGAAAACACAAATTTCCGGCGATGTCAACTCGTTATTCGGGAAAAAGACATTTTTTTCTAGAAGGACAATTTGTTACCAGTGAAAAACACAAATTTGAACTCGATAATAAGAAGAAAACATGAATTCGAACTCGTTACCAAAGAAAAAACAAAAATTTCTACTCATTATAAAGGGAAAACACAAATTTCCGGCGTTGTCAACTCGTTATTAGGGAAAAAGACATTTTTTTCTGGAAGGACAACTCGTTACCAGAGAAAAACACAAATTTGAACTCGTTAATAAGAAGAAAACATGAATTCGAACTCGTTACCAAAGAAAAAAAACACAAATTTTTAATCGTTATAAAGAGAAAACACAAATTTCCGGCGATGTCAACTCGTTATTAGGGAAAAAAACATTTAATCTACACAAATTTCTACTCGTTATAAAGGAAAACACAAATTTCCGGCGATGTCAACTCGTTATTAGGGAAAAAAGACATTTTTTACGGAAGGACAACTCGTTACCGAGAGAAAAACACAAATTTGAACTCGTTAATAAGAAGAAAACATGAATTCGAACTCGTTACCAAAGAAAAACACACAAATTTCTACTCGTTATAAAGGGAAAACACAAATTTCCGGCGATGTCAACTCGTTATTAGGGAAAAAGACATTTTTTACGGAAGGACAACTCGTTACCGAGAGAAAAACACAAATTTGAACTCGTTAATAAGAAGAAAACATGAATTCGAACTCGTTACCAAAGAAAAAACACAAATTTCTACTCGTTATAAAGGGAAAACACAAATTTCCGGCGATGTCAACTCGTTATTAGGGAAAAAGACATTTTTTACGGAAGGACAACTCGTTACCGAGAGAAAAACACAAATTTGAACTCGTTAATAAGAAGAAAACATGAATTCGAACTCGTTACCAAAGAAAAAACACAAATTTCTACTCGTTATAAAGGAAAACACAAATTTCCGGCGATGTCAACTCGTTATTAGGGAAAAAGACATTTTTTACGGAAGGACAACTCGTTACCGGAGAAAAACACAAATTTGAACTCGTTAATAAGAAGAAAACATGAATTCGAACTCGTTACCAAAGAAAAAACACAAATTTCTACTCGTTATAAAGGGAAAACACAAATTTCCGGCGATGTCAACTCGTTATTAGGGAAAAAGACATTTTTTACGGAAGGACAACTCGTTACCGAGAGAAAAACACAAATTTGAACTCGTTAATAAGAAGAAAACATGAATTCGAACTCGTTACCAAAGAAAAAACACAAATTTTTACTCGTTATAAAGGAAAACACAAATTTCCGGCGATGTCAACTCGTTATTAGGGAAAAAAACATTTTATCGGAAGGACAACTCGTTACCGAGAGAAAAACACAAATTTGAACTCGTTAATAAGAAGAAAACATGAATTCGAACTCGTTACCAAAGAAAAAACACAAATTTCTACTCGTTATAAAGGGAAAACACAAATTTCCGGCGATGTCAACTCGTTATTAGGGAAAAAGACATTTTTTACGGAAGGACAACTCGTTACCGAGAGAAAAACACAAATTTGAACTCGTTAATAAGAAGAAAACATGAATTCGAACTCGTTACCAAAGAAAAAACACAAATTTCTACTCGTTATAAAGGGAAAACACAAATTTCCGGTGATGTCAACTCGTTATTAGGGAAAAAGACATTTTTTACGGAAGGACAACTCGTTACCGAGAGAAAAACACAAATTTGAACTCGTTAATAAGAAGAAAACATGAATTCGAACTCGTTACCAAAGAAAAAACACAAATTTCTACTCGTTATAAAGGGAAAACACAAATTTCCGGCGATGTCAACTCGTTATTAGGGAAAAAGACATTTTTACGGAAGGACAACTCGTTACCGAGAGAAAAACACAAATTTGAACTCGTTAATAAGAAGAAAACATGAATTCGAACTCGTTACCAAAGAAAAAACACAAATTTCTACTCGTTATAAAGGAAAACACAAATTTCCGGCGATGTCAACTCGTTATTAGGGAAAAAGACATTTTTTACGGAAGGACAACTCGTTACCGAGAGAAAAACACAAATTTGAACTCGTTAATAAGAAGAAAACATGAATTCGAACTCGTTACCAAAGAAAAAACACAAATTTCTACTCGTTATAAAGGAAAACACAAATTTCCGGCGATGTCAACTCGTTATTAGGGAAAAAGACATTTTTTACGGAAGGACAACTCGTTACCGAGAGAAAAACACAAATTTGAACTCGTTAATAAGAAGAAAACATGAATTCGAACTCGTTACCAAAGAAAAAACACAAATTTCTACTCGTTATAAAGAGAAAACACAAATTTCCGGCGATGTCAACTCGTTATTAGGGAAAAAGACATTTTTTACGGAAGGACAACTCGTTACCGAGAGAAAAACACAAATTTGAACTCGTTAATAAGAAGAAAACATGAATTCGAACTCGTTACCAAAGAAAAAACACAAATTTCTACTCGTTATAAAGGGAAAACACAAATTTCCGGCGATGTCAACTCGTTATTAGGGAAAAAGACATTTTTTTACGGAAGGACAACTCGTTACCGAGAGAAAAACACAAATTTGAACTCGTTAATAAGAAGAAAACATGAATTCGAACTCGTTACCAAAGAAAAAACACAAATTTCTACTCGTTATAAAGGAAAACACAAATTTCCGGCGATGTCAACTCGTTATTAGGGAAAAAGACATTTTTTACGGAAGGACAACTCGTTACCGAGAGAAAAACACAAATTTGAACTCGTTAATAAGAAGAAAACATGAATTCGAACTCGTTACCAAAGAAAAAACACAAATTTCTACTCGTTATAAAGGGAAAACACAAATTTCCGGCGATGTCAACTCGTTATTAGGGAAAAAGACATTTTTTACGGAAGGACAACTCGTTACCGAGAGAAAAACACAAATTTGAACTCGTTAATAAGAAGAAAACATGAATTCGAACTCGTTACCAAAGAAAAAACACAAATTTCTACTCGTTATAAAGAGAAAACACAAATTTCCGGCGATGTCAACTCGTTATTAGGGAAAAAGACATTTTTTTACGGAAGGACAACTCGTTACCGAGAGAAAAACACAAATTTGAACTCGTTAATAAGAAGAAAACATGAATTCGAACTCGTTACCAAAGAAAAAACACAAATTTCTACTCGTTATAAAGGAAAACACAAATTTCCGGCGATGTCAACTCGTTATTAGGGAAAAAGACATTTTTTACGGAAGGACAACTCGTTACCGAGAGAAAAACACAAATTTGAACTCGTTAATAAGAAGAAAACATGAATTCGAACTCGTTACCAAAGAAAAAACACAAATTTCTACTCGTTATAAAGGGAAAACACAAATTTCCGGCGATGTCAACTCGTTATTAGGGAAAAAGACATTTTTTACGGAAGGACAACTCGTTACCGAGAGAAAAACACAAATTTGAACTCGTTAATAAGAAGAAAACATGAATTCGAACTCGTTACCAAAGAAAAAACACAAATTTCTACTCGTTATAAAGGGAAAACACAAATTTCCGGCGATGTCAACTCGTTATTAGGGAAAAAGACATTTTTTACGGAAGGACAACTCGTTACCGAGAGAAAAACACAAATTTGAACTCGTTAATAAGAAGAAAACATGAATTCGAACTCGTTACCAAAGAAAAAACACAAATTTCTACTCGTTATAAAGGGAAAACACAAATTTCCGGCGATGTCAACTCGTTATTAGGGAAAAAGACATTTTTTTACGGAAGGACAACTCGTTACCGAGAGAAAAACACAAATTTGAACTCGTTAATAAGAAGAAAACATGAATTCGAACTCGTTACCAAAGAAAAAACACAAATTTCTACTCGTTATAAAGGGAAAACACAAATTTCCGGCGATGTCAACTCGTTATTAGGGAAAAAGACATTTTTTACGGAAGGACAACTCGTTACCGAGAGAAAAACACAAATTTGAACTCGTTAATAAGAAGAAAACATGAATTCGAACTCGTTACCAAAGAAAAAACACAAATTTCTACTCGTTATAAAGGGAAAACACAAATTTCCGGCGATGTCAACTCGTTATTAGGGAAAAAGACATTTTTTTACGGAAGGACAACTCGTTACCGAGAGAAAAACACAAATTTGAACTCGTTAATAAGAAGAAAACATGAATTCGAACTCGTTACCAAAGAAAAAACACAAATTTCTACTCGTTATAAAGGGAAAACACAAATTTCCGGCGATGTCAACTCGTTATTAGGGAAAAAGACATTTTTTACGGAAGGACAACTCGTTACCGAGATGAAAAACACAAATTTGAACTCGTTAATAAGAAGAAAACATGAATTCGAACTCGTTACCAAAGAAAAAACACAAATTTCTACTCGTTATAAAGGAAAACACAAATTTCCGGCGATGTCAACTCGTTATTAGGGAAAAAGACATTTTTTACGGAAGGACAACTCGTTACCGAGAGAAAAACACAAATTTGAACTCGTTAATAAGAAGAAAACATGAATTCGAACTCGTTACCAAAGAAAAAACACAAATTTCTACTCGTTATAAAGGGAAAACACAAATTTCCGGCGATGTCAACTCGTTATTAGGGAAAAAGACATTTTTTACGGAAGGACAACTCGTTACCGAGAGAAAAACACAAATTTGAACTCGTTAATAAGAAGAAAACATGAATTCGAACTCGTTACCAAAGAAAAAACACAAATTTCTACTCGTTATAAAGGGAAAACACAAATTTCCGGCGATGTCAACTCGTTATTAGGGAAAAAGACATTTTTTACGGAAGGACAACTCGTTACCGAGAGAAAAACACAAATTTGAACTCGTTAATAAGAAGAAAACATGAATTCGAACTCGTTACCAAAGAAAAAACACAAATTTCTACTCGTTATAAAGGGAAAACACAAATTTCCGGCGATGTCAACTCGTTATTAGGGAAAAAGACATTTTTTTTACGGAAGGACAACTCGTTACCGAGAGAAAAACACAAATTTGAACTCGTTAATAAGAAGAAAACATGAATTCGAACTCGTTACCAAAGAAAAAACACAAATTTCTACTCGTTATAAAGGGAAAACACAAATTTCCGGCGATGTCAACTCGTTATTAGGGAAAAAGACATTTTTTACGGAAGGACAACTCGTTACGAGAGAAAAACACAAATTTGAACTCGTTAATAAGAAGAAAACATGAATTCGAACTCGTTACCAAAGAAAAAACACAAATTTCTACTCGTTATAAAGGGAAAACACAAATTTCCGGCGATGTCAACTCGTTATTAGGGAAAAAGACATTTTTTTTTACGGAAGGACAACTCGTTACCGAGAGAAAAACACAAATTTGAACTCGTTAATAAGAAGAAAACATGAATTCGAACTCGTTACCAAAAGAAAAAACACAAATTTCTACTCGTTATAAAGGGAAAACACAAATTTCCGGCGATGTCAACTCGTTATTAGGGAAAAAAACATTTTTACGCAAGGACAACTCGTTACCGAGAGAAAAACACAAATTTGAACTCGTTAATAAGAAGAAAACATGAATTCGAACTCGTTACCAAAAGAAAAAACACAAATTTCTACTCGTTATAAAGGGAAAACACAAATTTCCGGCGATGTCAACTCGTTATTAGGGAAAAAGACATTTTTTTTTACGGAAGGACAACTCGTTACCGAGAGAAAAACACAAATTTGAACTCGTTAATAAGAAGAAAACATGAATTCGAACTCGTTACCAAAGAAAAAACACAAATTTCTACTCGTTATAAAGGAAAACACAAATTTCCGGCGATGTCAACTCGTTATTAGGGAAAAAGACATTTTTTGCGGAAGGACAACTCGTTACCGAGAGAAAAACACAAATTTGAACTCGTTAATAAGAAGAAAACATGAATTCGAACTCGTTACCAAAGAAAAAACACAAATTTCTACTCGTTATAAAGGGAAAACACAAATTTCCGGCGATGTCAACTCGTTATTAGGGAAAAAGACATTTTTTACGGAAGGACAACTCGTTACCGAGAGAAAAACACAAATTTGAACTCGTTAATAAGAAGAAAACATGAATTCGAACTCGTTACCAAAGAAAAAACACAAATTTCTACTCGTTATAAAGGGAAAACACAAATTTCCGGCGATGTCAACTCGTTATTAGGGAAAAAGACATTTTTTACGGAAGGACAACTCGTTACCGAGAGAAAAACACAAATTTGAACTCGTTAATAAGAAGAAAACATGAATTCGAACTCGTTACCAAAGAAAAAACACAAATTTCTACTCGTTATAAAGGGAAAACACAAATTTCCGGCGATGTCAACTCGTTATTAGGGAAAAAGACATTTTTTTACGGAAGGACAACTCGTTACCGAGAGAAAAACACAAATTTGAACTCGTTAATAAGAAGAAAACATGAATTCGAACTCGTTACCAAAGAAAAAACACAAATTTCTACTCGTTATAAAGGGAAAACACAAATTTCCGGCGATGTCAACTCGTTATTAGGAAAAAGACATTTTTTTTACGGAAGGACAACTCGTTACCGAGAGAAAAACACAAATTTGAACTCGTTAATAAGAAGAAAACATGAATTCGAACTCGTTACCAAAGAAAAAACACAAATTTCTACTCGTTATAAAGGGAAAACACAAATTTCCGGCGATGTCAACTCGTTATTAGGGAAAAAGACATTTTTTTTACGGAAGGACAACTCGTTACCGAGAGAAAAACACAAATTTGAACTCGTTAATAAGAAGAAAACATGAATTCGAACTCGTTACCAAAGAAAAAACACAAATTTCTACTCGTTATAAAGGGAAAACACAAATTTCCGGCGATGTCAACTCGTTATTAGGGAAAAAGACATTTTTACGGAAGGACAACTCGTTACCGAGAGAAAAACACAAATTTGAACTCGTTAATAAGAAGAAAACATGAATTCGAACTCGTTACCAAAGAAAAAACACAAATTTCTACTCGTTATAAAGGGAAAACACAAATTTCCGGCGATGTCAACTCGTTATTAGGGAAAAAGACATTTTTACGGAAGGACAACTCGTTACCGAGAGAAAAACACAAATTTGAACTCGTTAATAAGAAGAAAACATGAATTCGAACTCGTTACCAAAGAAAAAACACAAATTTCTACTCGTTATAAAGGGAAAACACAAATTTCCGGCGATGTCAACTCGTTATTAGGGAAAAAGACATTTTTTACGGAAGGACAACTCGTTACCGAGAGAAAAACACAAATTTGAACTCGTTAATAAGAAGAAAACATGAATTCGAACTCGTTACCAAAGAAAAAACACAAATTTCTACTCGTTATAAAGGGAAAACACAAATTTCCGGCGATGTCAACTCGTTATTAGGGAAAAAGACATTTTTTTTACGGAAGGACAACTCGTTACCGAGAGAAAAACACAAATTTGAACTCGTTAATAAGAAGAAAACATGAATTCGAACTCGTTACCAAAGAAAAAACACAAATTTCTACTCGTTATAAAGGGAAAACACAAATTTCCGGCGATGTCAACTCGTTATTAGGGAAAAAGACATTTTTTACGGAAGGACAACTCGTTACCGAGAGAAAAACACAAATTTGAACTCGTTAATAAGAAGAAAACATGAATTCGAACTCGTTACCAAAAGAAAAAACACAAATTTCTACTCGTTATAAAGGGAAAACACAAATTTCCGGCGATGTCAACTCGTTATTAGGGAAAAAGACATTTTTTACGGAAGGACAACTCGTTACCGAGAGAAAAACACAAATTTGAACTCGTTAATAAGAAGAAAACATGAATTCGAACTCGTTACCAAAGAAAAAACACAAATTTCTACTCGTTATAAAGGGAAAACACAAATTTCCGGCGATGTCAACTCGTTATAGGGAAAAAGACATTTTTTTACGGAAGGACAACTCGTTACCGAGAGAAAAACACAAATTTGAACTCGTTAATAAGAAGAAAACATGAATTCGAACTCGTTACCAAAGAAAAAACACAAATTTCTACTCGTTATAAAGGGAAAACACAAATTTCCGGCGATGTCAACTCGTTATTAGGGAAAAAGACATTTTTTTACGGAAGGACAACTCGTTACCGAGAGAAAAACACAAATTTGAACTCGTTAATAAGAAGAAAACATGAATTCGAACTCGTTACCAAAGAAAAAACACAAATTTCTACTCGTTATAAAGGAAAACACAAATTTCCGGCGATGTCAACTCGTTATTAGGGAAAAAGACATTTTTTTACGGAAGGACAACTCGTTACCGAGAGAAAAACACAAATTTGAACTCGTTAATAAGAAGAAAACATGAATTCGAACTCGTTACCAAAGAAAAAACACAAATTTCTACTCGTTATAAAGGGAAAACACAAATTTCCGGCGATGTCAACTCGTTATTAGGGAAAAAGACATTTTTTTTACGGAAGGACAACTCGTTACCGAGAGAAAAACACAAATTTGAACTCGTTAATAAGAAGAAAACATGAATTCGAACTCGTTACCAAAGAAAAAACACAAATTTCTACTCGTTATAAAGGGAAAACACAAATTTCCGGCGATGTCAACTCGTTATTAGGGAAAAAGACATTTTTTACGGAAGGACAACTCGTTACCGAGAGAAAAACACAAATTTGAACTCGTTAATAAGAAGAAAACATGAATTCGAACTCGTTACCAAAGAAAAAACACAAATTTCTACTCGTTATAAAGGGAAAACACAAATTTCCGGCGATGTCAACTCGTTATTAGGGAAAAAGACATTTTTTTACGGAAGGACAACTCGTTACCGAGAGAAAAACACAAATTTGAACTCGTTAATAAGAAGAAAACATGAATTCGAACTCGTTACCAAAGAAAAAACACAAATTTCTACTCGTTATAAAGGGAAAACACAAATTTCCGGCGATGTCAACTCGTTATTAGGGAAAAAGACATTTTTACGGAAGGACAACTCGTTACCGAGAAAAACACAAATTTGAACTCGTTAATAAGAAGAAAACATGAATTCGAACTCGTTACCAAAGAAAAAACACAAATTTCTACTCGTTATAAAGGGAAAACACAAATTTCCGGCGATGTCAACTCGTTATTAGGGAAAAAGACATTTTTTACGGAAGGACAACTCGTTACCGAGAGAAAAACACAAATTTGAACTCGTTAATAAGAAGAAAACATGAATTCGAACTCGTTACCAAAGAAAAAACACAAATTTCTACTCGTTATAAAGGGAAAACACAAATTTCCGGCGATGTCAACTCGTTATTAGGGAAAAAGACATTTTTTTACGGAAGGACAACTCGTTACCGAGAGAAAAACACAAATTTGAACTCGTTAATAAGAAGAAAACATGAATTCGAACTCGTTACCAAAGAAAAAACACAAATTTCTACTCGTTATAAAGGGAAAACACAAATTTCCGGCGATGTCAACTCGTTATTAGGGAAAAAGACATTTTTTTACGGAAGGACAACTCGTTACCGAGAGAAAAACACAAATTTGAACTCGTTAATAAGAAGAAAACATGAATTCGAACTCGTTACCAAAGAAAAAACACAAATTTCTACTCGTTATAAAGGGAAAACACAAATTTCCGGCGATGTCAACTCGTTATTAGGGAAAAAGACATTTTTTTACGGAAGGACAACTCGTTACCGAGAGAAAAACACAAATTTGAACTCGTTAATAAGAAGAAAACATGAATTCGAACTCGTTACCAAAGAAAAAACACAAATTTCTACTCGTTATAAAGGGAAAACACAAATTTCCGGCGATGTCAACTCGTTATTAGGGAAAAAGACATTTTTTTTACGGAAGGACAACTCGTTACCGAGAGAAAAACACAAATTTGAACTCGTTAATAAGAAGAAAACATGAATTCGAACTCGTTACCAAAGAAAAAACACAAATTTCTACTCGTTATAAAGGAAAACACAAATTTCCGGCGATGTCAACTCGTTATTAGGGAAAAAGACATTTTTACGGAAGGACAACTCGTTACCGAGAGAAAAACACAAATTTGAACTCGTTAATAAGAAGAAAACATGAATTCGAACTCGTTACCAAAGAAAAAACACAAATTTCTACTCGTTATAAAGGGAAAACACAAATTTCCGGCGATGTCAACTCGTTATTAGGGAAAAAGACATTTTTTACTACGGAAGGACAACTCGTTACCGAGAGAAAAACACAAATTTGAACTCGTTAATAAGAAGAAAACATGAATTCGAACTCGTTACCAAAGAAAAAACACAAATTTCTACTCGTTATAAAGGAAAACACAAATTTCCGGCGATGTCAACTCGTTATTAGGGAAAAAGACATTTTTTACGGAAGGACAACTCGTTACCGAGAGAAAAACACAAATTTGAACTCGTTAATAAGAAGAAAACATGAATTCGAACTCGTTACCAAAGAAAAAACACAAATTTCTACTCGTTATAAAGGGAAAACACAAATTTCCGGCGATGTCAACTCGTTATTAGGGAAAAAGACATTTTTTTACGGAAGGACAACTCGTTACCGAGAGAAAAACACAAATTTGAACTCGTTAATAAGAAGAAAACATGAATTCGAACTCGTTACCAAAGAAAAAACACAAATTTCTACTCGTTATAAAGGGAAAACACAAATTTCCGGCGATGTCAACTCGTTATTAGGGAAAAAGACATTTTTTACGGAAGGACAACTCGTTACCGAGAGAAAAACACAAATTTGAACTCGTTAATAAGAAGAAAACATGAATTCGAACTCGTTACCAAAGAAAAAACACAAATTTCTACTCGTTATAAAGGGAAAACACAAATTTCCGGCGATGTCAACTCGTTATTAGGGAAAAAGACATTTTTACGGAAGGACAACTCGTTACCGAGAGAAAAACACAAATTTGAACTCGTTAATAAGAAGAAAACATGAATTCGAACTCGTTACCAAAGAAAAAACACAAATTTCTACTCGTTATAAAGGAAAACACAAATTTCCGGCGATGTCAACTCGTTATTAGGGAAAAAGACATTTTTTACGGAAGGACAACTCGTTACCGAGAGAAAAACACAAATTTGAACTCGTTAATAAGAAGAAAACATGAATTCGAACTCGTTACCAAAGAAAAAACACAAATTTCTACTCGTTATAAAGGGAAAACACAAATTTCCGGCGATGTCAACTCGTTATTAGGGAAAAAGACATTTTTTACGGAAGGACAACTCGTTACCGAGAGAAAAACACAAATTTGAACTCGTTAATAAGAAGAAAACATGAATTCGAACTCGTTACCAAAGAAAAAACACAAATTTCTACTCGTTATAAAGGGAAAACACAAATTTCCGGCGATGTCAACTCGTTATTAGGGAAAAAGACATTTTTTACGGAAGGACAACTCGTTACCGAGAGAAAAACACAAATTTGAACTCGTTAATAAGAAGAAAACATGAATTCGAACTCGTTACCAAAGAAAAAACACAAATTTCTACTCGTTATAAAGGGAAAACACAAATTTCCGGCGATGTCAACTCGTTATTAGGGAAAAAGACATTTTTTTTACGGAAGGACAACTCGTTACCGAGAGAAAAACACAAATTTGAACTCGTTAATAAGAAGAAAACATGAATTCGAACTCGTTACCAAAGAAAAAACACAAATTTCTACTCGTTATAAAGGAAAACACAAATTTCCGGCGATGTCAACTCGTTATTAGGGAAAAAGACATTTTTTACGGAAGGACAACTCGTTACCGAGAGAAAAACACAAATTTGAACTCGTTAATAAGAAGAAAACATGAATTCGAACTCGTTACCAAAGAAAAAACACAAATTTCTACTCGTTATAAAGGGAAAACACAAATTTCCGGCGATGTCAACTCGTTATTAGGGAAAAAGACATTTTTTTTACGGAAGGACAACTCGTTACCGAGAGAAAAACACAAATTTGAACTCGTTAATAAGAAGAAAACATGAATTCGAACTCGTTACCAAAGAAAAAACACAAATTTCTACTCGTTATAAAGGGAAAACACAAATTTCCGGCGATGTCAACTCGTTATTAGGGAAAAAGACATTTTTTTTACGGAAGGACAACTCGTTACCGAGAGAAAAACACAAATTTGAACTCGTTAATAAGAAGAAAACATGAATTCGAACTCGTTACCAAAGAAAAAACACAAATTTCTACTCGTTATAAAGGGAAAACACAAATTTCCGGCGATGTCAACTCGTTATTAGGGAAAAAGACATTTTTTTTACGGAAGGACAACTCGTTACCGAGAGAAAAACACAAATTTGAACTCGTTAATAAGAAGAAAACATGAATTCGAACTCGTTACCAAAGAAAAAACACAAATTTCTACTCGTTATAAAGGGAAAACACAAATTTCCGGCGATGTCAACTCGTTATTAGGGAAAAAGACATTTTTTTTACGGAAGGACAACTCGTTACCGAGAGAAAAACACAAATTTGAACTCGTTAATAAGAAGAAAACATGAATTCGAACTCGTTACCAAAGAAAAAACACAAATTTCTACTCGTTATAAAGGGAAAACACAAATTTCCGGCGATGTCAACTCGTTATTAGGGAAAAAGACATTTTTTTTACGGAAGGACAACTCGTTACCGAGAGAAAAACACAAATTTGAACTCGTTAATAAGAAGAAAACATGAATTCGAACTCGTTACCAAAGAAAAAACACAAATTTCTACTCGTTATAAAGGGAAAACACAAATTTCCGGCGATGTCAACTCGTTATTAGGGAAAAAGACATTTTTACGGAAGGACAACTCGTTACCGAGAGAAAAACACAAATTTGAACTCGTTAATAAGAAGAAAACATGAATTCGAACTCGTTACCAAAGAAAAAACACAAATTTCTACTCGTTATAAAGGAAAACACAAATTTCCGGCGATGTCAACTCGTTATTAGGGAAAAAGACATTTTTTACGGAAGGACAACTCGTTACCGAGAGAAAAACACAAATTTGAACTCGTTAATAAGAAGAAAACATGAATTCGAACTCGTTACCAAAGAAAAAACACAAATTTCTACTCGTTATAAGGGAAAACACAAATTTCCGGCGATGTCAACTCGTTATTAGGGAAAAAGACATTTTTTTACGGAAGGACAACTCGTTACGAGAGAAAAACACAAATTTGAACTCGTTAATAAGAAGAAAACATGAATTCGAACTCGTTACCAAAGAAAAAACACAAATTTCTACTCGTTATAAAGGGAAAACACAAATTTCCGGCGATGTCAACTCGTTATTAGGGAAAAAGACATTTTTTTACGGAAGGACAACTCGTTACCGAGAGAAAAACACAAATTTGAACTCGTTAATAAGAAGAAAACATGAATTCGAACTCGTTACAAAAGAAAAAACACAAATTTCTACTCGTTATAAAGGGAAAACACAAATTTCCGGCGATGTCAACTCGTTATTAGGGAAAAAGACATTTTTTTTACGGAAGGACAACTCGTTACCGAGAGAAAAACACAAATTTGAACTCGTTAATAAGAAGAAAACATGAATTCGAACTCGTTACCAAAGAAAAAACACAAATTTATACTCGTTATAAAGAGAAAACACAAATTTCCGGCGATGTCAACTCGTTATTAGGGAAAAAAGACATTTTTACGGAAGGACAACTCGTTACCGAGAGAAAAACACAAATTTGAACTCGTTAATAAGAAGAAAACATGAATTCGAACTCGTTACCAAAAGAAAAAACACAAATTTCTACTCGTTATAAAGGGAAAACACAAATTTCCGGCTGTCAACTCGTTATTAGGGAAAAAGACATTTTTTTTACGGAAGGACAACTCGTTACCGAGAGAAAAACACAAATTTGAACTCGTTAATAAGAAGAAAACATGAATTCGAACTCGTTACCAAAGAAAAAACACAAATTTCTACTCGTTATAAAGGGAAAACACAAATTTCCGGCGATGTCAACTCGTTATTAGGGAAAAAGACATTTTTTACGGAAGGACAACTCGTTACCGAGAGAAAAACACAAATTTGAACTCGTTAATAAGAAGAAAACATGAATTCGAACTCGTTACCAAAGAAAAAACACAAATTTCTACTCGTTATAAAGGGAAAACACAAATTTCCGGCGATGTCAACTCGTTATTAGGGAAAAAGACATTTTTTTACGGAAGGACAACTCGTTACCGAGAGAAAAACACAAATTTGAACTCGTTAATAAGAAGAAAACATGAATTCGAACTCGTTACCAAAGAAAAAACACAAATTTCTACTCGTTATAAAGGGAAAACACAAATTTCCGGCGATGTCAACTCGTTATTAGGGAAAAAGACATTTTTTTACGGAAGGACAACTCGTTACCGAGAGAAAAACACAAATTTGAACTCGTTAATAAGAAGAAAACATGAATTCGAACTCGTTACCAAAGAAAAAACACAAATTTCTACTCGTTATAAAGGGAAAACACAAATTTCCGGCGATGTCAACTCGTTATTAGGGAAAAAGACATTTTTTTTTACGGAAGGACAACTCGTTACCGAGAGAAAAACACAAATTTGAACTCGTTAATAAGAAGAAAACATGAATTCGAACTCGTTACCAAAGAAAAAACACAAATTTCTACTCGTTATAAAGGAAAACACAAATTTCCGGCGATGTCAACTCGTTATTAGGGAAAAAGACATTTTTTTACGGAAGGACAACTCGTTACCGAGAGAAAAACACAAATTTGAACTCGTTAATAAGAAGAAAACATGAATTCGAACTCGTTACCAAAGAAAAAACACAAATTTCTACTCGTTATAAAGGGAAAACACAAATTTCCGGCGATGTCAACTCGTTATTAGGGAAAAAGACATTTTTTACGGAAGGACAACTCGTTACCGAGAGAAAAACACAAATTTGAACTCGTTAATAAGAAGAAAACATGAATTCGAACTCGTTACCAAAGAAAAAACACAAATTTCTACTCGTTATAAAGGGAAAACACAAATTTCCGGCGATGTCAACTCGTTATTAGGGAAAAAGACATTTTTTACGGAAGGACAACTCGTTACCGAGAGAAAAACACAAATTTGAACTCGTTAATAAGAAGAAAACATGAATTCGAACTCGTTACCAAAGAAAAAACACAAATTTCTACTCGTTATAAAGGGAAAACACAAATTTCCGGCGATGTCAACTCGTTATTAGGGAAAAAGACATTTTTTTTACGGAAGGACAACTCGTTACCGAGAGAAAAACACAAATTTGAACTCGTTAATAAGAAGAAAACATGAATTCGAACTCGTTACCAAAGAAAAAACACAAATTTTACTACTCGTTATAAAGGGAAAACACAAATTTCCGGCGATGTCAACTCGTTATTAGGGAAAAAGACATTTTTCGGAAGGACAACTCGTTACCGAGAGAAAAACACAAATTTGAACTCGTTAATAAGAAGAAAACATGAATTCGAACTCGTTACCAAAGAAAAAACACAAATTTCTACTCGTTATAAAGGGAAAACACAAATTTCCGGCGATGTCAACTCGTTATTAGGGAAAAAGACATTTTTTTACGGAAGGACAACTCGTTACCGAGAGAAAAACACAAATTTGAACTCGTTAATAAGAAGAAAACATGAATTCGAACTCGTTACCAAAGAAAAAACACAAATTTCTACTCGTTATAAAGGAAAACACAAATTTCCGGCGATGTCAACTCGTTATTAGGGAAAAAGACATTTTTTACGGAAGGACAACTCGTTACCGAGAGAAAAACACAAATTTGAACTCGTTAATAAGAAGAAAACATGAATTCGAACTCGTTACAAAGAAAAAACACAAATTTCTACTCGTTATAAAGGGAAAACACAAATTTCCGGCGATGTCAACTCGTTATTAGGGAAAAAACACATTTTCTACGGAAGGACAACTCGTTACCGAGAGAAAAACACAAATTTGAACTCGTTAATAAGAAGAAAACATGAATTCGAACTCGTTACCAAAGAAAAAACACAAATTTCTACTCGTTATAAAGGGAAAACACAAATTTCCGGCGATGTCAACTCGTTATTAGGGAAAAAGACATTTTTTTACGGAAGGACAACTCGTTACCGAGAGAAAAACACAAATTTGAACTCGTTAATAAGAAGAAAACATGAATTCGAACTCGTTACCAAAGAAAAAACACAAATTTCTACTCGTTATAAAGGGAAAACACAAATTTCCGGCGATGTCAACTCGTTATTAGGGAAAAAGACATTTTTTACGGAAGGACAACTCGTTACCGAGAGAAAAACACAAATTTGAACTCGTTAATAAGAAGAAAACATGAATTCGAACTCGTTACCAAAAAGAAAAAACACAAATTTCTACTCGTTATAAAGGGAAAACACAAATTTCCGGCGATGTCAACTCGTTATTAGGGAAAAAGACATTTTTTACGGAAGGACAACTCGTTACCGAGAGAAAAACACAAATTTGAACTCGTTAATAAGAAGAAAACATGAATTCGAACTCGTTACCAAAGAAAAAACACAAATTTCTACTCGTTATAAAGGGAAAACACAAATTTCCGGCGATGTCAACTCGTTATTAGGGAAAAAGACATTTTTTTTACGGAAGGACAACTCGTTACCGAGAGAAAAACACAAATTTGAACTCGTTAATAAGAAGAAAACATGAATTCGAACTCGTTACCAAAGAAAAAACACAAATTTCTACTCGTTATAAAGGGAAAACACAAATTTCCGGCGATGTCAACTCGTTATTAGGGAAAAAGACATTTTTTTTTACGGAAGGACAACTCGTTACCGAGAGAAAAACACAAATTTGAACTCGTTAATAAGAAGAAAACATGAATTCGAACTCGTTACCAAAGAAAAAACACAAATTTCTACTCGTTATAAAGGGAAAACACAAATTTCCGGCGATGTCAACTCGTTATTAGGGAAAAAGACATTTTTTTTACGGAAGGACAACTCGTTACCGAGAGAAAAACACAAATTTGAACTCGTTAATAAGAAGAAAACATGAATTCGAACTCGTTACCAAAGAAAAAACACAAATTTCTACTCGTTATAAAGGGAAAACACAAATTTCCGGCGATGTCAACTCGTTATTAGGGAAAAAGACATTTTTTACGGAAGGACAACTCGTTACCGAGAGAAAAACACAAATTTGAACTCGTTAATAAGAAGAAAACATGAATTCGAACTCGTTACCAAAAGAAAAAACACAAATTTCTACTCGTTATAAAGGGAAAACACAAATTTCCGGCGATGTCAACTCGTTATTAGGGAAAAAGACATTTTTTACGGAAGGACAACTCGTTACCGAGAGAAAAACACAAATTTGAACTCGTTAATAAGAAGAAAACATGAATTCGAACTCGTTACCAAAGAAAAAACACAAATTTCTACTCGTTATAAAGGGAAAACACAAATTTCCGGCGATGTCAACTCGTTATTAGGGAAAAAGACATTTTTTTTACGGAAGGACAACTCGTTACCGAGAGAAAAACACAAATTTGAACTCGTTAATAAGAAGAAAACATGAATTCGAACTCGTTACCAAAGAAAAAACACAAATTTCTACTCGTTATAAAGGGAAAACACAAATTTCCGGCGATGTCAACTCGTTATTAGGGAAAAAGACATTTTTTACGGAAGGACAACTCGTTACCGAGAGAAAAACACAAATTTGAACTCGTTAATAAGAAGAAAACATGAATTCGAACTCGTTACCAAAGAAAAAACACAAATTTCTACTCGTTATAAAGGGAAAACACAAATTTCCGGCGATGTCAACTCGTTATTAGGAAAAAGACATTTTTTTTACGGAAGGACAACTCGTTACCGAGAGAAAAACACAAATTTGAACTCGTTAATAAGAAGAAAACATGAATTCGAACTCGTTACCAAAAGAAAAAACACAAATTTCTACTCGTTATAAAGGGAAAACACAAATTTCCGGCGATGTCAACTCGTTATTAGGGAAAAAGACATTTTTTACGGAAGGACAACTCGTTACCGAGAGAAAAACACAAATTTGAACTCGTTAATAAGAAGAAAACATGAATTCGAACTCGTTACCAAAGAAAAAACACAAATTTCTACTCGTTATAAAGGGAAAACACAAATTTCCGGCGATGTCAACTCGTTATTAGGGAAAAAGACATTTTTTTTACGGAAGGACAACTCGTTACCGAGAGAAAAACACAAATTTGAACTCGTTAATAAGAAGAAAACATGAATTCGAACTCGTTACCAAAGAAAAAACACAAATTTCTACTCGTTATAAAGGGAAAACACAAATTTCCGGCGATGTCAACTCGTTATTAGGGAAAAAGACATTTTTACGGAAGGACAACTCGTTACCGAGAGAAAAACACAAATTTGAACTCGTTAATAAGAAGAAAACATGAATTCGAACTCGTTACCAAAGAAAAAACACAAATTTCTACTCGTTATAAAGGGAAAACACAAATTTCCGGCGATGTCAACTCGTTATTAGGGAAAAAGACATTTTTTACGGAAGGACAACTCGTTACCGAGAGAAAAACACAAATTTGAACTCGTTAATAAGAAGAAAACATGAATTCGAACTCGTTACCAAAGAAAAAACACAAATTTCTACTCGTTATAAAGGGAAAACACAAATTTCCGGCGATGTCAACTCGTTATTAGGGAAAAAGACATTTTTTACGGAAGGACAACTCGTTACCGAGAGAAAAACACAAATTTGAACTCGTTAATAAGAAGAAAACATGAATTCGAACTCGTTACCAAAGAAAAAACACAAATTTCTACTCGTTATAAAGGAAAACACAAATTTCCGGCGATGTCAACTCGTTATTAGGGAAAAAGACATTTTTTACGGAAGGACAACTCGTTACCGAGAGAAAAACACAAATTTGAACTCGTTAATAAGAAGAAAACATGAATTCGAACTCGTTACCAAAGAAAAAACACAAATTTCTACTCGTTATAAAGGGAAAACACAAATTTCCGGCGATGTCAACTCGTTATTAGGGAAAAAGACATTTTTTTTACGGAAGGACAACTCGTTACCGAGAGAAAAACACAAATTTGAACTCGTTAATAAGAAGAAAACATGAATTCGAACTCGTTACCAAAAGAAAAAACACAAATTTCTACTCGTTATAAAGGGAAAACACAAATTTCCGGCGATGTCAACTCGTTATTAGGGAAAAAGACATTTTTTTACGGAAGGACAACTCGTTACCGAGAGAAAAACACAAATTTGAACTCGTTAATAAGAAGAAAACATGAATTCGAACTCGTTACCAAAGAAAAAACACAAATTTCTACTCGTTATAAAGGGAAAACACAAATTTCCGGCGATGTCAACTCGTTATTAGGGAAAAAAGATTTTTTACGGAAGGACAACTCGTTACCGAGAGAAAAACACAAATTTGAACTCGTTAATAAGAAGAAAACATGAATTCGAACTCGTTACCAAAGAAAAAACACAAATTTCTACTCGTTATAAAGGGAAAACACAAATTTCCGGCGATGTCAACTCGTTATTAGGGAAAAAGACATTTTTTTTACGGAAGGACAACTCGTTACCGAGAGAAAAACACAAATTTGAACTCGTTAATAAGAAGAAAACATGAATTCGAACTCGTTACCAAAGAAAAAACACAAATTTCTACTCGTTATAAAGGGAAAACACAAATTTCCGGCGATGTCAACTCGTTATTAGGGAAAAAGACATTTTTTACGGAAGGACAACTCGTTACCGAGAGAAAAACACAAATTTGAACTCGTTAATAAGAAGAAAACATGAATTCGAACTCGTTACCAAAGAAAAAACACAAATTTCTACTCGTTATAAAGGGAAAACACAAATTTCCGGCGATGTCAACTCGTTATTAGGGAAAAAGACATTTTTTTTACGGAAGGACAACTCGTTACCGAGAGAAAAACACAAATTTGAACTCGTTAATAAGAAGAAAACATGAATTCGAACTCGTTACCAAAGAAAAAACACAAATTTCTACTCGTTATAAAGGGAAAACACAAATTTCCGGCGATGTCAACTCGTTATTAGGGAAAAAGACATTTTTTTTACGGAAGGACAACTCGTTACCGAGAGAAAAACACAAATTTGAACTCGTTAATAAGAAGAAAACATGAATTCGAACTCGTTACCAAAGAAAAAACACAAATTTCTACTCGTTATAAAGGAAAACACAAATTTCCGGCGATGTCAACTCGTTATTAGGGAAAAAGACATTTTTTACGGAAGGACAACTCGTTACCGAGAGAAAAACACAAATTTGAACTCGTTAATAAGAAGAAAACATGAATTCGAACTCGTTACCAAAAGAAAAAACACAAATTTCTACTCGTTATAAAGGGAAAACACAAATTTCCGGCGATGTCAACTCGTTATTAGGGAAAAAGACATTTTTTACGGAAGGACAACTCGTTACCGAGAGAAAAACACAAATTTGAACTCGTTAATAAGAAGAAAACATGAATTCGAACTCGTTACCAAAGAAAAAACACAAATTTCTACTCGTTATAAAGGGAAAACACAAATTTCCGGCGATGTCAACTCGTTATTAGGGAAAAAGACATTTTTTTACGGAAGGACAACTCGTTACCGAGAGAAAAACACAAATTTGAACTCGTTAATAAGAAGAAAACATGAATTCGAACTCGTTACCAAAGAAAAAACACAAATTTCTACTCGTTATAAAGGGAAAACACAAATTTCCGGCGATGTCAACTCGTTATTAGGGAAAAAGACATTTTTTACGGAAGGACAACTCGTTACCGAGAGAAAAACACAAATTTGAACTGTTCGTTAATAAGAAGAAAACATGAATTCGAACTCGTTACCAAAGAAAAAACACAAATTTCTACTCGTTATAAAGGGAAAACACAAATTTCCGGCGATGTCAACTCGTTATTAGGGAAAAAGACATTTTTTTACGGAAGGACAACTCGTTACCGAGAGAAAAACACAAATTTGAACTCGTTAATAAGAAGAAAACATGAATTCGAACTCGTTACCAAAGAAAAAACACAAATTTCTACTCGTTATAAAGGAAAACACAAATTTCCGGCGATGTCAACTCGTTATTAGGGAAAAAGACATTTTTTACGGAAGGACAACTCGTTACCGAGAGAAAAACACAAATTTGAACTCGTTAATAAGAAGAAAACATGAATTCGAACTCGTTACCAAAGAAAAAACACAAATTTCTACTCGTTATAAAGGGAAAACACAAATTTCCGGCGATGTCAACTCGTTATTAGGGAAAAAGACATTTTTTACGGAAGGACAACTCGTTACCGAGAGAAAAACACAAATTTGAACTCGTTAATAAGAAGAAAACATGAATTCGAACTCGTTACCAAAGAAAAAACACAAATTTCTACTCGTTATAAAGGGAAAACACAAATTTCCGGCGATGTCAACTCGTTATTAGGGAAAAAGACATTTTTTACGGAAGGACAACTCGTTACCGAGAGAAAAACACAAATTTGAACTCGTTAATAAGAAGAAAACATGAATTCGAACTCGTTACCAAAGAAAAAACACAAATTTCTACTCGTTATAAAGGGAAAACACAAATTTCCGGCGATGTCAACTCGTTATTAGGGAAAAAGACATTTTTTACGGAAGGACAACTCGTTACCGAGAGAAAAACACAAATTTGAACTCGTTAATAAGAAGAAAACATGAATTCGAACTCGTTACCAAAGAAAAAACACAAATTTCTACTCGTTATAAAGGGAAAACACAAATTTCCGGCGATGTCAACTCGTTATTAGGGAAAAAGACATTTTTTACGGAAGGACAACTCGTTACCGAGAGAAAAACACAAATTTGAACTCGTTAATAAGAAGAAAACATGAATTCGAACTCGTTACCAAAGAAAAAACACAAATTTCTACTCGTTATAAAGGGAAAACACAAATTTCCGGCGATGTCAACTCGTTATTAGGGAAAAAGACATTTTTTACGGAAGGACAACTCGTTACCGAGAGAAAAACACAAATTTGAACTCGTTAATAAGAAGAAAACATGAATTCGAACTCGTTACCAAAGAAAAAACACAAATTTCTACTCGTTATAAAGGGAAAACACAAATTTCCGGCGATGTCAACTCGTTATTAGGGAAAAAGACATTTTTTTTTACGGAAGGACAACTCGTTACCGAGAGAAAAACACAAATTTGAACTCGTTAATAAGAAGAAAACATGAATTCGAACTCGTTACCAAAGAAAAAACACAAATTTCTACTCGTTATAAAGGGAAAACACAAATTTCCGGCGATGTCAACTCGTTATTAGGGAAAAAGACATTTTTTACGGAAGGACAACTCGTTACCGAGAGAAAAACACAAATTTGAACTCGTTAATAAGAAGAAAACATGAATTCGAACTCGTTACCAAAGAAAAAACACAAATTTCTACTCGTTATAAAGGGAAAACACAAATTTCCGGCGATGTCAACTCGTTATTAGGGAAAAAGACATTTTTTACGGAAGGACAACTCGTTACCGAGAGAAAAACACAAATTTGAACTCGTTAATAAGAAGAAAACATGAATTCGAACTCGTTACCAAAGAAAAAACACAAATTTCTACTCGTTATAAAGGGAAAACACAAATTTCCGGCGATGTCAACTCGTTATTAGGGAAAAAGACATTTTTTTACGGAAGGACAACTCGTTACCGAGAGAAAAACACAAATTTGAACTCGTTAATAAGAAGAAAACATGAATTCGAACTCGTTACCAAAGAAAAAACACAAATTTCTACTCGTTATAAAGGGAAAACACAAATTTCCGGCGATGTCAACTCGTTATTAGGGAAAAAGACATTTTTTACGGAAGGACAACTCGTTACCGAGAGAAAAACACAAATTTGAACTCGTTAATAAGAAGAAAACATGAATTCGAACTCGTTACCAAAGAAAAAACACAAATTTCTACTCGTTATAAAGGGAAAACACAAATTTCCGGCGATGTCAACTCGTTATTAGGGAAAAAGACATTTTTTTACGGAAGGACAACTCGTTACCGAGAGAAAAACACAAATTTGAACTCGTTAATAAGAAGAAAACATGAATTCGAACTCGTTACCAAAGAAAAAACACAAATTTCTACTCGTTATAAAGGGAAAACACAAATTTCCGGCGATGTCAACTCGTTATTAGGGAAAAAGACATTTTTTACGGAAGGACAACTCGTTACCGAGAGAAAAACACAAATTTGAACTCGTTAATAAGAAGAAAACATGAATTCGAACTCGTTACCAAAGAAAAAACACAAATTTCTACTCGTTATAAAGGGAAAACACAAATTTCCGGCGATGTCAACTCGTTATTAGGGAAAAAGACATTTTTTTTACGGAAGGACAACTCGTTACCGAGAGAAAAACACAAATTTGAACTCGTTAATAAGAAGAAAACATGAATTCGAACTCGTTACCAAAGAAAAAACACAAATTTCTACTCGTTATAAAGGGAAAACACAAATTTCCGGCGATGTCAACTCGTTATTAGGGAAAAAGACATTTTTTTTACGGAAGGACAACTCGTTACCGAGAGAAAAACACAAATTTGAACTCGTTAATAAGAAGAAAACATGAATTCGAACTCGTTACCAAAGAAAAAACACAAATTTCTACTCGTTATAAAGGGAAAACACAAATTTCCGGCGATGTCAACTCGTTATTAGGAAAAAGACATTTTTTACGGAAGGACAACTCGTTACCGAGAGAAAAACACAAATTTGAACTCGTTAATAAGAAGAAAACATGAATTCGAACTCGTTACCAAAGAAAAAACACAAATTTCTACTCGTTATAAAGGGAAAACACAAATTTCCGGCGATGTCAACTCGTTATTAGGGAAAAAGACATTTTTTTACGGAAGGACAACTCGTTACCGAGAGAAAAACACAAATTTGAACTCGTTAATAAGAAGAAAACATGAATTCGAACTCGTTACCAAAAAAAAACACAAATTTTTACTCGTTATAAAGGAAAACACAAATTTCCGGCGATGTCAACTCGTTATTAGGGAAAAAGACATTTTATCGCAAGGACAACTCGTTACCGAGAGAAAAACACAAATTTGAACTCGTTAATAAGAAGAAAACATGAATTCGAACTCGTTACCAAAGAAAAAACACAAATTTCTACTCGTTATAAAGGGAAAACACAAATTTCCGGCGATGTCAACTCGTTATTAGGGAAAAAGACATTTTTTTACGGAAGGACAACTCGTTACCGAGAGAAAAACACAAATTTGAACTCGTTAATAAGAAGAAAACATGAATTCGAACTCGTTACCAAAAGAAAAAACACAAATTTTTACTCGTTATAAAGAGAAAACACAAATTTCCGGCGATGTCAACTCGTTATTAGGGAAAAAGACATTTTTACGGAAGGACAACTCGTTACCGAGAGAAAAACACAAATTTGAACTCGTTAATAAGAAGAAAACATGAATTCGAACTCGTTACCAAAGAAAAAACACAAATTTTTACTCGTTATAAAGGAAAACACAAATTTCCGGCGATGTCAACTCGTTATTAGGGAAAAAAGACATTTTTACGGAAGGACAACTCGTTACCGAGAGAAAAACACAAATTTGAACTCGTTAATAAGAAGAAAACATGAATTCGAACTCGTTACCAAAGAAAAAACACAAATTTCTACTCGTTATAAAGGGAAAACACAAATTTCCGGCGATGTCAACTCGTTATTGGGAAAAAAACATTTTATCGCAAGGACAACTCGTTACCGAGAGAAAAACACAAATTTGAACTCGTTAAATAGAAGAAAACATGAATTCGAACTCGTTACCAAAGAAAAAACACAAATTTCTACTCGTTATAAAGGGAAAACACAAATTTCCGGCGATGTCAACTCGTTATTAGGGAAAAAGACATTTTTTTTTACGGAAGGACAACTCGTTACCGAGAGAAAAACACAAATTTGAACTCGTTAATAAGAAGAAAACATGAATTCGAACTCGTTACCAAAAAAAAACACAAATTTTTACTCGTTATAAAGAGAAAACACAAATTTCCGGCCGATGTCAACTCGTTATTAGGGAAAAAGACATTTTATACGGCAAGGACAACTCGTTACCGAGAGAAAAACACAAATTTGAACTCGTTAATAAGAAGAAAACATGAATTCGAACTCGTTACCAAAGAAAAAACACAAATTTCTACTCGTTATAAAGGGAAAACACAAATTTCCGGCGATGTCAACTCGTTATTAGGGAAAAAGACATTTTTTTTACGGAAGGACAACTCGTTACCGAGAGAAAAACACAAATTTGAACTCGTTAATAAGAAGAAAACATGAATTCGAACTCGTTACCAAAGAAAAAACACAAATTTCTACTCGTTATAAAGTGAAAACGCAAATTTCCATCGATGTCAACTCGTTATTAGGGAAAAAGACATTTTTTACGGAAGGACAACTCGTTACCAGTGAAAAACACAAATTTGAACTCGTTAATAAGAAGAAAACATGAATTCGAACTCGTTACCAAAGAAAAAACACAAATTTCTACTCGTTATAATGGGAAAACACAAATTTCCGGCGATGTCAACTCGTTATTAGGGAAAAAGACATTTTTTTCTGGAAGGACAACTCGTTACCAGAGAAAAACACAAATTTGAAATCGTTAATAAGAAGAAAACATGAATTCGAACTCGTTACCAAAGAAAAAACATAAATTTTTACTCGTTATAAAGAGAAAACACAAATTTCCAGCGATGTCAACTCGTTATTAGGGAAAAAATACATTTAATCTACAAGGACAACTCGTTACCAGAGAAAAACACAAATTTGAACTCGTTAATAAGAAGAAAACATGAATTCGAACTCGTTACCAAAGAAAAAACACAAATTTCTACTCGTTATAAAGGGAAAACACAAATTTCCGGCGATGTCAACTCGTTATTAGGGAAAAAACATTTTATACGGCAAGGACAACTCGTTACCGAGAGAAAAACACAAATTTGAACTCGTTAAATAAGAAGAAAACATGAATTCGAACTCGTTACCAAAGAAAAAACACAAATTTCTACTCGTTATAAAGGGAAAACACAAATTTCCGGCGATGTCAACTCGTTATTAGGGAAAAAGACATTTTTTTTTCGGAAGGACAACTCGTTACCGAGAGAAAAACACAAATTTGAACTCGTTAATAAGAAGAAAACATGAATTCGAACTCGTTACCAAAGAAAAAACATAAATTTTTACTCGTTATAAAGAGAAAACACAAATTTCCAGCGATGTCAACTCGTTATTAGGGAAAAAATACATTTAATCTACAAGGACAACTCGTTACCAGAGAAAAACACAAATTTGAACTCGTTAAATAGAAGAAAACATGAATTCGAACTCGTTACCAAAGAAAAAACACAAATTTCTACTCGTTATAAAGGGAAAACACAAATTTCCGGCGATGTCAACTCGTTATTAGGGAAAAAGACATTTTTTTACGGAAGGACAACTCGTTACCGAGAGAAAAACACAAATTTGAACTCGTTAATAAGAAGAAAACATGAATTCGAACTCGTTACCAAAGAAAAAACACAAATTTTTACTCGTTATAAAGAGAAAACACAAATTTCCGGCGATGTCAACTCGTTATTAGGGAAAAAAACATTTTATCAGCAAGGACAACTCGTTACCAGAGAAAAACACAAATTTGAACTCGTTAAATAGAAGAAAACATGAATTCGAACTCGTTACCAAAGAAAAAACACAAATTTCTACTCGTTATAAAGGGAAAACACAAATTTCCGGCGATGTCAACTCGTTATTAGGGAAAAAGACATTTTTTCCGGAAGGACAACTCGTTACCGAGAGAAAAACACAAATTTGAACTCGTTAATAAGAAGAAAACATGAATTCGAACTCGTTACCAAAGAAAAAACACAAATTTTTACTCGTTATAAAGAGAAAACACAAATTTCCGGCGATGTCAACTCGTTATTAGGGAAAAAGACATTTTTTACGCAAGGACAACTCGTTACCGAGAGAAAAACACAAATTTGAACTCGTTAATAAGAAGAAAACATGAATTCGAACTCGTTACCAAAGAAAAAACACAAATTTCTACTCGTTATAAAGGGAAAACACAAATTTCCGGCGATGTCAACTCGTTATTCGGGAAAAAGACATTTTTTTACGGAAGGACAACTCGTTACCGAGTGAAAAACACAAATTTGAACTCGTTAATAAGAAGAAAACATGAATTCGAACTCGTTACCAAAGAAAAAACACAAATTTCTACTCGTTATAAAGGGAAAACACAAATTTCCGGCGATGTCAACTCGTTATTCGGGAAAAAGACATTTTTTACGGAAGGACAACTCGTTACCGAGAGAAAAACACAAATTTGAACTCGTTAATAAGAAGAAAACATGAATTCGAACTCGTTACCAAAGAAAAAACACAAATTTCTACTCGTTATAAAGGGAAAACACAAATTTCCGGCGATGTCAACTCGTTATTAGGGAAAAAGACATTTTTTTACGGAAGGACAACTCGTTACCGAGAGAAAAACACAAATTTGAACTCGTTAATAAGAAGAAAACATGAATTCGAACTCGTTACCAAAGAAAAAACACAAATTTTTACTCGTTATAAAGAGAAAACACAAATTTCCGGCGATGTCAACTCGTTATTAGGGAAAAAGACATTTTTTTATGGAAGGACAACTCGTTACCGAGAGAAAAACACAAATTTGAACTCGTTAATAAGAAGAAAACATGAATTCGAACTCGTTACCAAAGAAAAAACATAAATTTTTACTCGTTATAAAGAGAAAACACAAATTTCCGGCGATGTCAACTCGTTATTAGGGAAAAAATACATTTAATCTACAAGGACAACTCGTTACCAGAGAAAAACACAAATTTGAACTCGTTAAATAGAAGAAAACATGAATTCGAACTCGTTACCAAAGAAAAAACACAAATTTCTACTCGTTATAAAGGGAAAACACAAATTTCCGGCGATGTCAACTCGTTATTAGGGAAAAAGACATTTTTTTTTACGGAAGGACAACTCGTTACCGAGAGAAAAACACAAATTTGAACTCGTTAATAAGAAGAAAACATGAATTCGAACTCGTTACCAAAGAAAAAACACAAATTTTTACTCTTTATAAAGAGAAAACACAAATTTCCGGCGATGTCAACTCGTTATTAGGGAAAAAAAAACATTTTATCATCAAGGACAAATCGTTACCAGAGAAAAACACAAATTTGAACTTTTAAATAGAAGAAAACATGAATTCGAACTCGTTACCAAAGAAAAAACACAAATTTCTACTCGTTATAAAGGGAAAACACAAATTTCCGGCGATGTCAACTCGTTATTAGGGAAAAAGACATTTTTTACGGAAGGACAACTCGTTACCGAGAGAAAAACACAAATTTGAACTCGTTAATAAGAAGAAAACATGAATTCGAACTCGTTACCAAAGAAAAAACACAAATTTTTACTCGTTATAAAGAGAAAACACAAATTTCCGGCCATGTCAACTCGTTATTAGGGAAAAAGACATTTTATACGCAAGGACAACTCGTTACCGAGAGAAAAACACAAATTTGAACTCGTTAATAAGAAGAAAACATGAATTCGAACTCGTTACCAAAGAAAAAACACAAATTTCTACTCGTTATAAAGGGAAAACACAAATTTCCGGCGATGTCAACTCGTTATTCGGGAAAAAGACATTTTTTACGGGAAGGACAACTCGTTACCGAGAGAAAAACACAAATTTGAACTCGTTAATAAGAAGAAAACATGAATTCGAACTCGTTACCAAAGAAAAAACACAAATTTCTACTCGTTATAAAGGGAAAACACAAATTTCCGGCGATGTCAACTCGTTATTAGGGAAAAAGACATTTTTTTACGGAAGGACAACTCGTTACCGAGAGAAAAACACAAATTTGAACTCGTTAATAAGAAGAAAACATGAATTCGAACTCGTTACCAAAGAAAAAACACAAATTTCTACTCGTTATAAAGGAAAACACAAATTTCCGGCGATGTCAACTCGTTATTAGGGAAAAAAACATTTAATCTTCAAGGACAACTCGTTACCGAGAGAAAAACACAAATTTGAACTCGTTAAATAGAAGAAAACATGAATTCGAACTCGTTACCAAAGAAAAAACACAAATTTCTACTCGTTATAAAGGGAAAACACAAATTTCCGGCGATGTCAACTCGTTATTAGGAAAAAGACATTTTTTCGGAAGGACAACTCGTTACCGAGAGAAAAACACAAATTTGAACTCGTTAAAAGAAAACATGAATTCGAACTCGTTACCAAAGAAAAAACACAAATTTTTACTCGTTATAAAGAGAAAACACAAATTTCCGGCGATGTCAACTCGTTATTAGGGAAAAAAAACATTTAATCTGCAAGGACAACTCGTTACCAGAGAAAAACACAAATTTGAACTCGTTAAATAGAAGAAAACATGAATTCGAACTCGTTACCAAAGAAAAAACACAAATTTCTACTCGTTATAAAGGGAAAACACAAATTTCCGGCGATGTCAACTCGTTATTAGGGAAAAAGACATTTTTTTTACGGAAGGACAACTCGTTACCGAGAGAAAAACACAAATTTGAACTCGTTAATAAGAAGAAAACATGAATTCGAACTCGTTACCAAAGAAAAAACACAAATTTTTACTCGTTATAAAGAGAAAACACAAATTTCCGGCGATGTCAACTCGTTATTAGGGAAAAAGACATTTTATCGCAAGGACAACTCGTTACCAGAGAAAAACACAAATTTGAACTCGTTAATAAGAAGAAAACATGAATTCGAACTCGTTACCAAAGAAAAAACACAAATTTCTACTCGTTATAAAGGGAAAACACAAATTTCCGGCGATGTCAACTCGTTATTAGGGAAAAAGACATTTTTTTTTACGGAAGGACAACTCGTTACCGAGAGAAAAACACAAATTTGAACTCGTTAATAAGAAGAAAATATGAATTCGAACTCGTTACCAAAAAAAAACACAAATTTTTACTCGTTATAAAGAGAAAACACTAATTTCCGGCCATGTCAACTCGTTATTAGGGAAAAAGACATTTTATCTACAAGGACAACTCGTTACCGAGAGAAAAACACAAATTTGAACTCGTTAAATAAGAAGAAAACATGAATTCGAACTCGTTACCAAAGAAAAAACACAAATTTCTACTCGTTATAAAAGGGAAAACACAAATTTCCGGCGATGTCAACTCGTTATTAGGGAAAAAGACATTTTTCTACGGAAGGACAACTCGTTACCGAGAGAAAAACACAAATTTGAACTCGTTAATAAGAAGAAAACATGAATTCGAACTCGTTACCAAAGAAAAAACACAAATTTCTACTCGTTATAAAGGGAAAACACAAATTTCCGGCGATGTCAACTCGTTATTAGGGAAAAAAACATTTTATCGCAAGGACAACTCGTTACCGAGAGAAAAACACAAATTTGAACTCGTTAAATAGAAGAAAACATGAATTCGAACTCGTTACCAAAGAAAAAACACAAATTTCTACTCGTTATAAAGGGAAAACACAAATTTCCGGCGATGTCAACTCGTTATTAGGGAAAAAGACATTTTTTTTTACGGAAGGACAACTCGTTACCGAGAGAAAAACACAAATTTGAACTCGTTAATAAGAAGAAAACATGAATTCGAACTCGTTACCAAAAAAAAACACAAATTTTTACTCGTTATAATGAGAAAACACAAATTTCCGGCGATGTCAACTCGTTATTAGGGAAAAAGACATTTTATACGCAAGGACAACTCGTTACCGAGAGAAAAACACAAATTTGAACTCGTTAATAAGAAGAAAACATGAATTCGAACTCGTTACCAAAGAAAAAACACAAATTTATACTCGTTATAAAGGGAAAACACAAATTTCCGGCGATGTCAACTCGTTATTCGGGAAAAAGACATTTTTTTTCTGGAAGGACAACTCGTTACCAGTGAAAAACACAAATTTGAACTCGTTAATGAGAAGAAAACATGAATTCGAACTCGTTACCAAAGAAAAAACACAAATTTCTACTCGTTATAAAGTGAAAACGCAAATTTCCATCGATGTCAACTCGTTATTCGGGAAAAAGACATTCTTTACGGAAGGACAACTCGTTACCGATGAAAAACACAAATTTGAACTCGTTAATAAGAAGAAAACATGAATTCGAACTCGTTACCAAAGAAAAAACACAAATTTCTACTCGTTATAATGGGAAAACACAAATTTCCGGCGATGTCAACTCGTTATTCGGGAAAAAGACATTTTTTTTCTGGAAGGACAACTCGTTACCAGAGAAAAACACAAATTTGAACTCGTTAATAAGAAGAAAACATGAATTCGAACTCGTTACCAAAGAAAAAACATAAATTTTTACTCGTTATAAAGAGAAAACACAAATTTCCAGCGATGTCAACTCGTTATTAGGGAAAAAATACATTTAATCTACAAGGACAACTCGTTACCAGAGAAAAACACAAATTTGAACTCGTTAAATAGAAGAAAACATGAATTCGAACTCGTTACCAAAGAAAAAACACAAATTTCTACTCGTTATAAAGGGAAAACACAAATTTCCGGCGATGTGAACTCGTTATTAAGGAAAAAGACATTTTTTCTGGAAGGACAACTCGTTACCGAGAGAAAAACACAAATTTGAACTCGTTAATAAGAAGAAAACATGAATTCGAACTCGTTACCAAAGAAAAAACACAAATTTCTACTCGTTATAAAGGGAAAACACAAATTTCCGGCGATGTCAACTCGTTATTCGGGAAAAAGACATTTTTACGGAAGGACTACTCGTTACCGAGTGAAAAACACAAATTTGAACTCGTTAATAAGAAGAAAACATGAATTCAAACTCGTTACCAATGAAAAAACACAAATTTCTACTCGTTATAAAGGGAAAACACAAATTTCCGGCGATGTCAACTCGTTATTAGGGAAAAAGACATTTTTTTCTGGAAGGACATCTCGTTACCAGAGAAAAACAAAAATTTGAACTCGTTAATAAGAAGAAAACATGAAATCGAACTCGTTACCAAAGAAAAAACACAAATTTTTACTCGTTATAAAGAGAAAACACAAATTTCCGGGGATGTCAACTCGTTATTAGGGAAAAAAACATTTTATCTGCAAGGACAACTCGTTACCAGAGAAAAACACAAATTTGAACTCGTTAATTAGAAGAAAACATGAATTCGAACTCGTTACCAAAGAAAAAACACAAATTTCTACTCGTTATAAAGGGAAAACACAAATTTCCGGCGATGTCAACTCGTTATTAGGGAAAAAGACATTTTTTTATGGAAGGACAACTCGTTACCAGAGAAAAACACAAATTTGAACTCGTTAATAAGAAGAAAACATGAATTCGAACTTGTTACCAAAGAAAAAACATAAATTTTTACTCGTTATAAAGAGAAAACACAAATTTCCAGCGATGTCAACTCGTTATTAGGGAAAAAATACATTTAATCTACAAGGACAACTCGTTACCAGAGAAAAACACAAATTTGAACTCGTTAAATAGAAGAAAACATGAATTCGAACTCGTTACCAAAGAAAAAACACAAATTTCTACTCGTTATAAGGGAAAACACAAATTTCCGGTGATGTCAACTCGTTATTAAGGAAAAAG
Source organism: Gentiana straminea (assembly GCA_036785695.1). Lineage (NCBI taxonomy): Eukaryota > Viridiplantae > Streptophyta > Magnoliopsida > Gentianales > Gentianaceae > Gentiana > Gentiana straminea. Next base: position 52,332 of record JAVUPR010000543.1, read on the forward strand.
ACATTTTTTACGGAAGGACAACTCGTTACCGAGAGAAAAACACAAATTTGAACTCGTTAATAAGAAGAAAACATGAATTCGAACTCGTTACCAAAGAAAAAACACAAATTTCTACTCGTTATAAAGGGAAAACACAAATTTCCGGCGATGTCAACTCGTTATTCGGGAAAAAGACATTTTTTCTGGAAGGACTACTCGTTACCAGTGAAAAACACAAATTTGAACTCGTTAATAAGAAGAAAACATGAATTCGAACTCGTTACCAAAGAAAAAACACAAATTTCTACTCGTTATAAAGTGAAAACGCAAATTTCCCTCGATGTCAACTCGTTATTCGGGAAAAAGACATTTTTTTTGGAAGGACAACTCGTTACCAGTGAAAAACAAAAATTTGAACTCGTTAATAAGAAGAAAACATGAATTCGAACTCGTTACCAAAGAAAAAACACAAATTTCTACTCGTTATAATGGGAAAACACAAATTTCCGGCGATGTCAACTCGTTATTAGGGAAAAAGACATTTTTTCTAGAAGGACAACTCGTTACCAGAGAAAAACACAAATTTGAACTCGTTAATAAGAAGAAAACATGAATTCGAACTCGTTACCAAAGAAAAAACATAAATTTTTACTCGTTATAAAGAGAAAACACAAATTTCCAGCGATGTCAACTCGTTATTAGGGAAAAATACATTAAATCTACAAGGACAACTCGTTACCAGAGAAAAACACAAATTTGAACTCGTTAAATAGAAGAAAACATGAATTCGAACTCGTTACCAAAGAAAAAACACAAATTTCTACTCGTTATAAAGGGAAAACACAAATTTTCGGCGATGTCAACTCGTTATTAGGGAAAAAGACATTTTTTTCTGGAAGGACAACTCGTTACCGAGAGAAAAACACAAATTTGAACTCGTTAATAAGAAGAAAACATGAATTCGAACTCGTTACCAAAAAAAAAACACAAATTTTTACTCGTTATAAAGAGAAAACACAAATTTCCGGCCATGCAACTCGTTATTAGGGAAAAAGACATTTTATCGCAAGGACAACTCGTTACCGAGAGAAAAACACAAATTTGAACTCGTTAATAAGAAGAAAACATGAATTCGAACTCGTTACCAAAGAAAAAACACAAATTTCTACTCGTTATAAAGGGAAAACACAAATTTCCGGCGATGTCAACTCGTTATTCGGGAAAAAGACATTTTTTTTTACGGAAGGACAACTCGTTACCAGTGAAAAACACAAATTTGAACTCGTTAATAAGAAGAAAACATGAATTCGAACACGTTACCAAAGAAAAAACACAAATTTCTACTCGTTATAATGGGAAAACACAAATTTCCGGCGATGTCAACTCGTTATTCGGGAAAAAGACATTTTTTTCTGGAAGGACAACTCGTTACCAGAGAAAAACACAAATTTGAACTCGTTAATAAGAAGAAAACTTGAATTCGAACTCGTTACCAATGAAAAAACATAAATTTTTACTCGTTATAAAGAGAAAACACAAATTTCCAGCGATGTCAACTCGTTATTAGGGAAAAAATACATTTAATCTACAAGGACAACTCGTTACCAGAGAAAAACACAAATTTGAACTCGTTAAATAGAAGAAAACATGAATTCGAACTCGTTACCAAAGAAAAAACACAAATTTCTACTCGTTATAAAGGGAAAACCCAAATTTCCGGCGATGTGAACTCGTTATTAAGGAAAAAGACATTTTTTACGGAAGGACAACTCGTTACCGAGAGAAAAACACAAATTTGAACTCGTTAATAAGAAGAAAACATGAATTCGAACTCGTTACCAAAGAAAAAACACAAATTTCTACTCGTTATAAAGGGAAAACACAAATTTCCGGCGATGTCAACTCGTTATTCGGGAAAAAGACATTTTTTCTGGAAGGTCTACTCGTTACCAGTGAAAAACACAAATTTGAACTCGTTAATAAGAAGAAAACATGAATTCAAACTCGTTACCAATGAAAAAACACAAATTTCTACTCGTTATAAAGGGAAAACACAAATTTCCGGCGATGTCAACTCGTTATTAGGGAAAAAGACATTTTTTTTTGGAAGGACATCTCGTTACCAGAGAAAAACAAAAATTTGAACTCGTTAATAAGAAGAAAACATGAAATCGAACTCGTTACCAAAGAAAAAACACAAATTTTTACTCGTTATAAAGAGAAAACACAAATTTCCGGGGATGTCAACTCGTTATTAGGGAAAAAAACATTTTATCTGCAAGGACAACTCGTTACCAGAGAAAAACACAAATTTGAACTCGTTAATTAGAAGAAAACATGAATTCGAACTCGTTACCAAAGAAAAAACACAAATTTCTACTCGTTATAAAGGGAAAACACAAATTTCCGGCGATGTCAACTCGTTATTAGGGAAAAAGACATTTTTTTCTGGAAGGACAACTCGTTACCAGAGAAAAACACAAATTTGAACTCGTTAATAAGAAGAAAACATGAATTCGAACTTGTTACCAAAGAAAAAACATAAATTTTTACTCGTTATAAAGAGAAAACACAAATTTCCAGCGATGTCAACTCGTTATTAGGGAAAAAATACATTTAATCTACAAGGACAACTCGTTACCAGAGAAAAAACACAAATTTGAACTCGTTAAATAGAAGAAAACATGAATTCGAACTCGTTTCCAAAGAAAAAACACAAATTTCTACTCGTTATATAGGGAAAACACAAATTTCCGGTGATGTGAACTCGTTATTAAGGAAAAAGACATTTTTTCTGGAAGGACAACTCGTTACCAGAAAAAAACACAAATTTGAACTGTTAATAAGAAGAAAACATGAATTCGAACTCGTTACCAAAGAAAAAACACAAATTTCTACTCGTTATAAAGGGAAAACACAAATTTCCGGCGATGTCAACTCGTTATTCGGGAAAAAGACATTTTTTTCTGGAAGGACTACTCGTTACCAGTGAAAAACACAAATTTGAACTCGTTAATAAGAAGAAAACATGAATTCGAACTCGTTACCAAAGAAAAAACACAAATTTCTACTCGTTATAAAGTGAAAACGCAAATTTCCCTCGATGTCAACTCGTTATTCGGGAAAAAGACATTTTTTTTGGAAGGACAACTCGTTACCAGTGAAAAAAAAAATTTGAACTCGTTAATAAGAAGAAAACAAGAATTCGAACTCGTTACCAAAGAAAAAACACAAATTTCTACTCGTTATAATGGGAAAACACAAATTTCCGGCGATGTCAACTCGTTATTAGGGAAAAAGACATTTTTTCTCGAAGGACAACTCGTTACCAGAGAAAAACACAAATTTGAACTCGTTAATAAGAAGAAAACATGAATTCGAACTCGTTACCAAAGAAAAAACATAAATTTTTACTCGTTATAAAGAGAAAACACAAATTTCCAGCGATGTCAACTCGTTATTAGGGAAAAATACATTAAATCTACAAGGACAACTCGTTACCAGAGAAAAACACAAATTTGAACTCGTTAAATAGAAGAAAACATGAATTCGAACTCGTTACCAAAGAAAAAACACAAATTTCTACTCGTTATAAAGGGAAAACACAAATTTCCGGCGATGCCAACTCGTTATTTGGGAAAAAAACATTTTATCTGCAAGGACAACTCGTTACCAGAGAAAAACACAAATTTGAACTCGTTAAATAGAAGAAAACATGAATTCGAACTCGTTACTAAAGAAAAAAGACAAATTTCTACTCGTTATAAAGGGAAAACACAAATTTCCGGCGATGTCAACTCGTTATAAGGGAAAAAGACATTTTTTTCTGGAAGGACAACTCGTTACCAGAGAAAAACACAAATTTGAACTCGTTAATAAGAAGAAAACATGAATTCGAACTCGTTACCAAAAAAAAAACACAAATTTTTACTCGTTATAAAGAGAAAACACAAATTTCCGGCCATGCAACTCGTTATTAGGGAAAAAGACATTTTATCTGCAAGGACAACTCGTTACCAGAGAAAAACACAAATTTGAACTCGTTAATAAGAAGAAAACATGAATTCGAACTCGTTATAAAGGGAAAACACAAATTTCCGGCGATGTCAACTCGTTATTCGGGAAAAAGACATTTTTTTCTTGAAGGACAACTCTTTACCAGTGAAAAACACAAATTTGAACTCGATAATAAGAAGAAATCATGAATTCGAACTCGTTACCAAAGAAAAAACACAAATTTCTACTCATTATAAAGGGAAAACACAAATTTCTGGCGATGTCAACTCGTTATTAGGGACAAAGACATTTTTTTCTGGAAGGAAAACTCGTTACCAGAGAAAAACACAAATTTGAACTCGTTAATAAGAAGAAAACAAGAATTCGAACTCGTTACCAAAGAAAAAAACACAAATTTTTACTCGTTATAAAGAGAAAACACAAATTTCCGGTGATGTCAACTCGTTATTAGGGAAAAAAAACATTTAATCTACAAGGACAACTCGTTACCAGAGAAAAACACAAATTTGAACTCGTTAAATAGAAGAAAACATGAATTCGAACTCGTTACCAAAGAAAAAACACAAATTTCTACTCGTTATAAAGGGAAAACACAAATTTCCGGCGATGTGAACTCGTTATTAAGGAAAAAGACATTTTTTACGGAAGGACAACTCGTTACCGAGAGAAAAACACAAATTTGAACTCGTTAATAAGAAGAAAACATGAATTCGAACTCGTTACCAAAGAAAAAACACAAATTTCTACTCGTTATAAACGGAAAACACAAATTTCCGGCGATGTCAACTCGTTATTAGGGAAAAAAACATTTTACGCAAGGACAACTCGTTACCAGAGAAAAACACAAATTTGAACTCGTTAAATAGAAGAAAACATGAATTCGAACTCGTTACCAAAGAAAAAACACAAATTTCTACTCATTATAAAGGGAAAACACAAATTTCCGGCGATGTCAACTCGTTATTAGGGAAAATGACATTTTTTTTCTGGAAGGACAACTCGTTACCAGAGAAAAACACAAATTTGAACTCGTTAATAAGAAGAAAACAAGAATTCGAACTCGTTACCAAAGAAAAAACACAAATTTTTACTCGTTATAAAGAGAAAACACAAATTTCCGGCCATGTCAACTCGTTATTAGGGAAAAAAACATTTTATCTGCAAGGACAACTCGTTACCAGAGAAAAACACAAATTTGAACTCGTTAAATAGAAGAAAACATGAATTCAAACTCGTTACCAAAGAAAAAACACAAATTTCTACTCGTTATAAAGGGAAAACACAAATTTCCGGCGATGTCAACTCGTTATTAGGGAAAAAGACATTTTTTTCTGGAAGGACATCTCGTTACCAGAGAAAAACAAAAATTTGAACTCGTTAATAAGAAGAAAACATGAATTCGAACTCGTTACCAAAGAAAAAACACAAATTTTTACTCTTTATAAAGAGAAAACACAAATTTCCGGCGATGTCAACTCGTTATTAGGGAAAAAAACATTTTATCATCAAGGACAAATCGTTACCAGAGAAAAACACAAATTTGAACTCGTTAATAAGAAGAAAACATGAATTCGAACTCGTTACCAAAGAAAAAACACAAATTTCTACTCGTTATAAAGGGAAAACACAAATTTCCGGCGATGTCAACTCGTTATTAGGGAAAAAGACATTTTTTTTTACGGAAGGACAACTCGTTACCAGAGAAAAACACAAATTTGAACTCGCTAATAAGAAGAAAACATGAATTCGAACTCGTTACCAAAGAAAAAACACAAATTTTTACTCGTTATAAAGAGAAAACACAAATTTCCGGCCATGTCAACTCGTTATTAGGGAAAAAGACATTTTATACGCAAGGACAACTCGTTACCGAGAGAAAAACACAAATTTGAACTCGTTAATAAGAAGAAAACATGAATTCAAACTCGTTACCAAAGAAAAAACACAAATTTCTACTCGTTATAAAGGAAAACACAAATTTCCGGCGATGTCAACTCGTTATTCGGGAAAAAGACATTTTTTTTACGGAAGGACAACTCGTTACCAGTGAAAAACACAAATTTGAACTCGTTAATAAGAAGAAAACATGAATTCGAACTCGTTACCACAGAAAAAACACAAATTTCTACTCGTTATAAAGAGAAAACACAAATTTCCGGCCATGCAACTCGTTATTAGGGAAAAAGACATTTTATCTGCAAGGACAACTCGTTACCAGAGAAAAACACAAATTTGAACTCGTTAATAAGAAGAAAACATGAATTCGAACTCGTTACCAAAGAAAAAACACAAATTTCTACTCGTTATAAAGGGAAAACACAAATTTTCGGCGATGTCAACTCGTTATTAGGGAAAAAGACATTTTTTTTTGGAAGGACAACTCGTTACCAGAGAAAAACACAAATTTGAACTCGTTAATAAGAAGAAAACATGAATTCGAACTCGTTACCAAAAAAAAACACAAATTTTTACTCGTTATAAAGAGAAAACACAAATTTCCGGCCATGCAACTCGTTATTAGGGAAAAAGACATTTTATCTGCAAGGACAACTCGTTACCAGAGAAAAACACAAATTTGAACTCGTTAATAAGAAGAAAACATGAATTCGAACTCGTTACCAAAGAAAAAACATAAATTTTTACTCGTTATAAAGAGAAAACACAAATTTCCGGCCATGTCAACTCGTTATTAGGGAAAAAGACATTTTATATGCAAGGACAACTCGTTACCGAGAGAAAAACACAAATTTGAACTCGTTAATAAGAAGAAAACATGAATTCAAACTCGTTACCAAAGAAAAAACACAAATTTCTACTCGTTATAAAGGGAAAACACAAATTTCCGGCGATGTCAACTCGTTATTCGGGAAAAAGACATTTTTTTTACGGAAGGACAACTCGTTACCGAGAGAAAAACACAAATTTGAACTCGTTAATAAGAAGAAAACATGAATTCGAACTCGTTACCAAAGAAAAAACACAAATTTCTACTCGTTATAAAGGGAAAACACAAATTTCCGGCGATGTCAACTCGTTATTCAGGAAAAAGACATTTTTTTATGGAAGGACAACTCGTTACCAGTGAAAAACACAAATTTGAACTCGTTAATAAGAAGAAAACATGAATTCGAACTCGTTACCAAAGAAAAAACACAAATTTCTACTCGTTATAAAGTGAAAACGCAAATTTCCATCGATGTCAACTCGTTATTCGGGAAAAAGACATTTTTTCTAGAAGGACAACTCGTTACCAGTGAAAAACACAAATTTGAACTCGTTAATAAGAAGAAAACATGAATTCGAACACGTTACCAAAGAAAAAACACAAATTTCTACTCGTTATAATGGGAAAACACAAATTTCCGGCGATGTCAACTCGTTATTAGGGAAAAAGACATTTTTTTCTGGAAGGACAACTCGTTACCAGAGAAAAACACAAATTTGAACTCGTTAATAAGAAGAAAACTTGAATTCGAACTCGTTACCAAAGAAAAAACATAAATTTTACTCGTTATAAAGAGAAAACACAAATTTCTAGCGATGTCAACTCGTTATTAGGGAAAAAATACATTTAATCTACAAGGACAACTCGTTACCAGAGAAAAACACAAATTTGAACTCGTTAAATAGAAGAAAACATGAATTCGAACTCGTTACCAAAGAAAAAACACAAATTTCTACTCGTTATAAAGGGAAAACCCAAATTTCCGGCGATGTGAACTCGTTATTAAGGAAAAAGACATTTTTTCTGGAAGGACAACTCGTTACCGAGAGAAAAACACAAATTTGAACTCGTTAATAAGAAGAAAACATGAATTCGAACTCGTTACCAAAGAAAAAACACAAATTTCTACTCGTTATAAAGGGAAAACACAAATTTCCGGCGATGTCAACTCGTTATTCGGGAAAAAGACATTTTTTTACGGAAGGTCTACTCGTTACCGAGTGAAAAACACAAATTTGAACTCGTTAATAAGAAGAAAACATGAATTCGAACTCGTTACCAATGAAAAAACACAAATTTCTACTCGTTATAAAGGGAAAACACAAATTTCCGGCGATGTCAACTCGTTATTAGGGAAAAAGACATTTTTTTCTGGAAGGACATCTCGTTACCATAGAAAAACAAAAATTTGAACTCGTTAATAAGAAGAAAACATGAAATCGAACTCGTTACCAAAGAAAAAACACAAATTTCTACTCGTTATAAAGGGAAAACACAAATTTCCGGCGATGTCAACTCGTTATTAGGGACAAAGACATTTTTTCTGGAAGGACAACTCGTTACCGAGAGAAAAACACAAATTTGAACTCGTTAATAAGAAGAAAACATGAATTCGAACTCGTTACCAAAGAAAAAACACAAATTTCTACTCGTTATAAAGGGAAAACACAAATTTTCGGCGATGTCAACTCGTTATTAGGGAAAAAGACATTTTTTTTTACGGAAGGACAACTCGTTACCGAGAGAAAAACACAAATTTGAACTCGTTAATAAGAAGAAAACATGAATTCGAACTCGTTACCAAAAAAAAACAAAATTTTTACTCGTTATAAAGAGAAAACACAAATTTCCGGCCATGCAACTCGTTATTAGGGAAAAAGACATTTTATACGCAAGGACAACTCGTTACCGAGAGAAAAACACAAATTTGAACTCGTTAATAAGAAGAAAACATGAATTCGAACTCGTTACCAAAGAAAAAACATAAATTTTTACTCGTTATAAAGAGAAAACACAAATTTCCAGCGATGTCAACTCGTTATTAGGGAAAAAATACATTAAATCTACAAGGACAACTCGTTACCAGAGAAAAACACAAATTTGAACTCGTTAAATAGAAGAAAACATGAATTCGAACTCGTTACCAAAGAAAAAACACAAATTTCTACTCGTTATAAAGGGAAAACACAAATTTCCGGCGATGCCAACTCGTTATTTGGGAAAAAAACATTTTATCTGCAAGGACAACTCGTTACCAGAGAAAAACATAAATTTGAACTCGTTAAATAGAAGAAAACATGAATTCGAACTCGTTACCAAAGAAAAAACACAAATTTCTACTCGTTATAAAGGGAAAACACAAATTTTCGGCGATGTCAACTCGTTATTAGGGAAAAAGACATTTTTTTTACGGAAGGACAACTCGTTACCGAGAGAAAAACACAAATTTGAACTCGTTAATAAGAAGAAAACATGAATTCGAACTCGTTACCAAAAAAAAAACACAAATTTTTACTCGTTATAAAGAGAAAACACAAATTTCCGGCCATGCAACTCGTTATTAGGGAAAAAGACATTTTATACGCAAGGACAACTCGTTACCGAGAGAAAAACACAAATTTGAACTCGTTAATAAGAAGAAAACATGAATTCGAACTCGTTACCAAAGAAAAAACACAAATTTCTACTCGTTATAAAGGGAAAACACAAATTTCCGGCGATGTCAACTCGTTATTCGGGAAAAAGACATTTTTTTTACGGAAGGACAACTCGTTACCGAGTGAAAAACACAAATTTGAACTCGTTAATAAGAAGAAAACATGAATTCGAACTCGTTACCAAAGAAAAAACACAAATTTCTACTCGTTATAAAGTGAAAACGCAAATTTCCATCGATGTCAACTCGTTATTCGGGAAAAAGACATTCTTTCTGGAAGGACAACTCGTTACCAGTGAAAAACACAAATTTGAACTCGTTAATAAGAAGAAAACATGAATTCGAACACGTTACCAAAGAAAAAACACAAATTTCTACTCGTTATAATGGGAAAACACAAATTTCCGGTGATGTCAACTCGTTATTAGGGAAAAAGACATTTTTTTCTGGAAGGACAACTCGTTACCAGAGAAAAACACAAATTTGAACTCGTTAATAAGAAGAAAACTTGAATTCGAACTCGTTACCAATGAAAAAACATAAATTTTTACTCGTTATAAAGAGAAAACACAAATTTCCAGCGATGTCAACTCGTTATTAGGGAAAAAATACATTTAATCTACAAGGACAACTCGTTACCAGAGAAAAAACACAAATTTGAACTCGTTAAATAGAAGAAAACATGAATTCGAACTCGTTTCCAAAGAAAAAACACAAATTTCTACTCGTTATATAGGGAAAACACAAATTTCCGGCGATGTCAACTCGTTATTAGGGAAAAAGACATTTTTTTCTGGAAGGTCATCTCGTTACCAGAGAAAAACAAAAATTTGAACTCGTTAATAAGAAGAAAACATGAATTCGAACTCGTTACCAAAGAAAAAACACAAATTTTTACTCTTTATAAAGAGAAAACACAAATTTCCGGCGATGTCAACTCGTTATTTGTTAAGGGTGAAATTTATGGTTTATTCTACGTTATTTCCGTAACAATATCCTTCTTATCTTTATGGTTTTTATAGAAAATCATTGGTTTTATCTAGATATTGAGCAAACGTGTTTTCTAAATGTCTAAGTGCAGAACCGAGCTAATTATGTGATTTTATAGGTAAATATCGTTATATCCGTGATATTACATTTTGCACATCTTTATCGTGATGGTAGGTACCTAAATATGTCATGAGAATTGATGGGATGAGCTTAAACAATGATGTTTGATTGAAGTGGAATGGAAGGAAGATGGAGATAAAGCTTGGAATGAAGCATTCAAGCAGCCGAACTTCCGACGCAGTTCTTGATACGATATACACTGATTTGACTCTCGACCTCAAGAGAAGAGTTGTAGGGCTTGAAGAGAGGATTCTACAGGATCTTGAATCACTTCATTCCGACTTACGAGGCCCGAGATATGAGCGTTACAAGTTTGAATAATAATGTTGTGGTATTGGAAAATTCCGCAAACGACTCGTAACACGACGGGCTAGTCAAAAAGGCGTTTTCTGAAGAAGAGTCCTTAATGAAAGTTGTAGAGTTTTCCGAGGGCTTAATTATGACGTTCGGATCATAATTTTTGGAGGTCTACAACTCAAGATATGAATTTTAGAAGTTTGAGTTCAAAAAAAATGCAAACCAAGCTCCGGATTTTTTTTTACTGTAGCAACGACCTAATTTTATGTATAAATAGCAGCAGTCATTGGAACCCTAAGGATATTGATACAGAGCCGCAACACATCAGCAGAAGGGCCGACTTTTTCCTTTTTTTTTTTTTCCTTTATATTTTCAGCCAAAAACACAAAATTAGGGTATGAATTTCTCAACCATGAGGAGCTAATTCCTTCATCGAGCAAACTAGGGGAAGCGTTTCAAACGGATTTTGGTTTCAGATTATTGTATTGATTGATTTCTATCAAAAAAAGGTTAGAACTTTTGATAAGTGGTCAGGTGGAGCGTAGTAACCAGAGCCTCAAGAAGATCTTAGAAAAAACGGTTAACAGTCATCGGAAGGATTGGAGTCTGAAATTGGATGATGTACTGTGGGCTTACAGGACAGCTTACAAGACACCTATGGGTACATCTCCGTATCAAATGGTTTATGGAAAGCCATGTCATTTGCCGGTCGAACTTGAGCATAAAGCTTATTGGGCGACGAAGTTTTTGAACTTTGATTCCAAAGCTTGTGGTGAGCACAGACTTCAGCAGATGCATGAGCTAGATGAGTTCAAGGCTCCGGGCCTACGAGAGCGCCCGAGTGAGTAAGGACGAATGAAGCTGCTCCATGATAAGAAAATTAAGCAAAGAGAGTTCCATGCGGGAGAGCAAGTCTTGCTATACAATTCCAGTTACATCCGTTTCTGGAAAGCTACGGACACGGTGGTCCGGCCCGTTCGAGATTTTGCAAGTCTTTCCAAGCGGAGTGTTGGAGCTAAAAGGAATTGGTGATCGACCGTTTAAGGTAAATGGTCAAAGGTGCAAACATTACATTGGTCTACCAAAGGAGGCACCTTTGATTGTTCGGTTCCTCGACATATTTGAGTGTGTGGATCCTGAAGTCGATGACTTTAAAGAGTTTGCACCAGATTTTATTCACCGAGGCCGTTATCGAATCACCAGCTGAAGTCTTCGCTGGAAGTTGGGATATGGAGCAGTATTGGAAGGAAATGCATCTGAAGAGGAAGGGAAGGAGGAGGAAATCAACGGCTAGGAAGATTAAAGGAGCCTGGGAGAGTTTGAAGAGTAAGATTCCCTGCGTGCATTCTTGTTTTTGTGGTTACATTGCTGACAAGAGCTCTTTTGATAGAGTGACTGGCCGAAAGATCAAGTGGCCCGATCCGGGTTGAACTTTCACTAATCGTCGAGCCGTCGACGTTAAACAAAAGCGCTTGGTGGGAGGCAACCCACCATTTCTTTGTTTTTCTTTTTTTTTTGTTTTTAAGTTTTTGTGATGTTTTGATGTGAAGTTGTATTCATTTTGGGTTTTAATCAAGAAATTTCTGTTTGGGTTGCATGCTGTTTTAGTCGAACGCCCGTTTTACTATGCACTGTGTTTTCCCTTTCTCTACATCTATCTCGTGCATGGTTCCCCGATGCCCCCCCCCCAGATATTTTGTTGTGTCTATCAAGTACCGGGTTACTTTGAGCTATTTAGCGATACGAGCTTGCCACATACGGGGATCGTTGCCTTTTTCATGCTACGACCGCTCAACGATCCGACCTTTATAAATCGGCTAAGTACTTTACTTTACTTTATTTACGCACAACTTGAGGACATGTTGTGTTTTAAGTGTGGGGGAGGGGATAAATTATGTACCTATATACCTTCGCTCATATCATGATAAGTTCAATGCAAAATGCACAAAAATTTGAATTTGAAAAAAAATTGTTTGTCCCGAGTGAACAACTACATGCCTATGTTCAATGTTTAAACTTAATGGATGCCTTATATTGTGTATGCTAGATGAGTTAGAGGTTCACGACCCTTATTTCACGTGCCTTATTAGATGACGAGCTAATTTTTAAAAGTTATATCCATGAAGGTTAAGCACTCCTTGATTAGCTTATACTATGTGCTCAGTGCTATATTTCGTAATAGTTTGGATTTGAATTCAAAGTATGACATATTGTGAATATCATAGAGTTTGAATGTGATAAGTAAGTCATTGCCAAAGTCTTGAAGTAATAATGAAAAATGATTCATTACATTGAGGTATTATGCTCGTAGGTTTGTATAGCTCATGGCTTAGAACCAACGCCACGACGTAAATCTCGTATAAGTAATGCTAATTAATAATAAATGTGTGTGTCGGAAGTGGTTTATGATTTGAGTGAAGTAGGGCGTATCACGAACGTCCTATACCACTATGACGACCAATAGCTCACGACAGTCAGAAAAGCTGCCTTATGATTTGGGTAGTTAGGGCATATCTCAAAATGTCCTATTCTACTATGACGGGCAAGAGCTCATTTTTGATGTGTGTTAAAAAGTGAATGTGAAGAAAAAAAATGTATAATAACTCGAAAAAAAATTTTCAAGACTTGGCCAATGATGATTTTATACCCAGTATAAACTCTTATGATATGTTGTAGGAATCATCCTCTAAGTATGTCAGAAATGGTTTGATTACTTTCTATTATATTTTCGCATGCACATCTGAGCGTCATCTATGCTTAACTTAAGTGTGATACTAGCTAGTTTTGCTTGAATTCAATTCAAGTTGGGATCTAGTGGAAGTTTGATATGGCCCTTGCACACAAACACTTGGGTGAATTTCTACTTAGTTACTACGCACTTTATTTAGTATCCACCTATTCTGTGATTCTGAGCTAGGTTTTTGTTTTGTTTTGCTCGGGACGAGCAAGTTTTAAGTGTGGGGGAGTTGTTAAGGGTGAAATTTATGGTTTATTCTACGTTATTTCCGTAACAATATCCTTCGTATCTTTATGGTTTTTATAGAAAATCATTGGTTTTATCTAGATATTGAGCAAACGTGTTTTCTAAATGTCTAAGTGCAGAACCGAGCTAATTATGTGATTTTATAGGTAAATATCGTTATATCCGTGATATTACATTTTGCACATCTTTATCGTGATGGTAGGTACCTAAATATGTCATGAGAATTGATGGGATGAGCTTAAACAATGATGTTTGATTGAAGTGGAATGGAAGGAAGATGGAGATAAAGCTTGGAATGAAGCATTCAAGCAGCCGAACTTCCGACGCAGTTCTTGATACGATATACACTGATTTGACTCTCGACCTCAAGAGAAGAGTTGTAGGGCTTGAAGAGAGGATTCTACAGGATCTTGAATCACTTCATTCCGACTTACGAGGCCCGAGATATGAGCGTTACAAGTTTGAATAATAATGTTGTGGTATTGGAAAATTCCGCAAACGACTCGTAACACGACGGGCTAGTCAAAAAGGCGTTTTCTGAAGAAGAGTCCTTAATGAAAGTTGTAGAGTTTTCCGAGGGCTTAATTATGACGTTCGGATCATAATTTTTGGAGGTCTACAACTCAAGATATGAATTTTAGAAGTTTGAGTTCAAAAAAAATGCAAACCAAGCTCCGGATTTTTTTTTACTGTAGCAACGACCTAATTTTATGTATAAATAGCAGCAGTCATTGGAACCCTAAGGATATTGATACAGAGCCGCAACACATCAGCAGAAGGGCCGACTTTTTCCTTTTTTTTTTTTCCTTTATATTTTCAGCCAAAAACACAAAATTAGGGTATGAATTTCTCAACCATGAGGAGCTAATTCCTTCATCGAGCAAACTAGGGGAAGCGTTTCAAACGGATTTTGGTTTCAGATTATTGTATTGATTGATTTCTATCAAAAAAAGGTTAGAACTTTTGTATCGTTTTCATATCGTTTTTACATTTCGATCGATAGATTATGTGTATGATTCGACAATCCGTTGATGACGATTAATGGAACCCTAGGTCACTATACAAAAGTTTGAATCTTTTAAACCAAATTATAACGAAAGTTGTGGTTTAAACGGTTTAGATTTTTGGATATTGATAAATATCCCCACCTAAGAACGTTAAAGGATCAATCTTTGATAAAAGATTGTGAATAAAATCATCTAAGCCATTAGAGATTTGGGCATTCGGTTAGGTGTAATAATCGTAACCTTGGGATAGAATCATTTGATTAATAGTTTGAAACCGGTATTTGTTTGATTCGTGGAACCGTGTTTGCTTGCTTTTATATCACTGCATTTGGATAATTGTTCAGGCCTTCACCCTAGTTGTTAATTATTATTTTTCTGCGTTTTTACTGTTCATCGCATCGCACTTGTTCACTTTCGTTTTTACTGTTCATTGTTTCGCAATTAGTATAAACTCGTGACATTTGCAACTAAAACTTGAATCGATACAACCCCAATTCCCCGTGATCGACTCCGGTTACACCATTTTGCTACGGCCTTGCACTTGAGGCCACGACCGGATTATAAATTTCTATAACTTGTTTTGATCGTTTTATTTATATAATCCGTTTTCCACAACAAGTTTTTGGCGCCGTTGCCGGGGAGTTGGCAACGGTTGTGTGTTTCTCTTTTTGTTTTAGTTGTTAGGATTTTTTGTTTCAACCGGGAGTTGGCAACACTTATGCCACAAAACGTTTAAACATCATACAAAATGTCTTAAGTGGCATTCATTTTTGTTTTTGTTTGATTTGCACATTCCCGAATAAACATCCCTATTTTTAGCCCCTTAATTTATTATTATTATTAAATTTTTTTTTTCTTTCTTTTCTTCTGTTTGTGAGTGTATCGAAAAAAAAAAAAAAAAAAAAAAAAAAAAAAAAAAAAAAAGGGGACGCACATTGGACGTGAGCTTCACACCCTGGTGTGCCAATTTTCACACCTGTGAAATTTTTGTAGTCAAAAAAAAAAAAAAAAAAAAAAAAAAAAAAAAAAAAAACTTTTTAGCCGAAAATATCACACCCAGGTGTGAAATTTTTCACACCCGTGAAATTCTACAGTCATCCAATTTCATTCCTTCTTTAAGTCCTTTCCTTTTCCAGTCTTTCCTAATCACCTTTAGCAACCTTTCACACCTTGTTCCACTCTTTTTCCATTCCTTGCAACCTATTCTCGGTCTGAACACCTAAGTGTCCCTTCTAGAGAGTCGGTTTTGAGTGCTATTTACTTTTGCTCGCCTTTGCCGCTCCTCGATTTTCACTTCAGTGTATGCTTACACGAAGTAAATCAGGACCTTTAATTTTCAATCCGGAGATCGAACGTACTATTGTCCGTCCAAACCGAAAAAGGAGGCAAATCTCTTTAGGTGGTCACTCGATAGAAAACCTTGAAGAAGCTTGCCAGGAAGAACTTGAAGAAACCGTTATCACAATGGCTGACAATAGACGGTCATTAGCAGATTATGCTATGCCGGGAGCCATCACGGTAAACCCTGCTGTAGCCTTGCCTGAAATCGCAGCAGACCACTTCGAGCTGAGACCTGGTCTTATTCAGATGCTTCAGCATGCATCTATTTTTTATGGTCTACCTTCTGAAAATCCGCATAATCATGTCCACGCCTTCCTGGAGATCTGTGACACGACCCGCATTCAAGGAGTTTCTGAGGATGCTATAAAATTAAAGCTTTTCCCTTTCTCTCTGCGAGGAGAAGCAAAAGAGTGGTATAACTCTTTAACCCCTCGATCTATTACCACTTGGGCAGGACTCGAGAAGGAGTTCCTAAGTCGCATTTTCCACCCTCAAAGATCGCCCAATGCCTGACTGACATTTTTACCTTCCAACAGAAAATGGATGAGTCATTCTTCGATGCTTGGAAGCGTTTCAAATCTCTTTTGCGTCGTTGCCCCCATCATGGCCTAGATCTACAACGCCAAGTCAACACTTTCTTTAGTGGGTTGACCGAACTAACCAAAGGGATGGTGAATAGTTCATCCGGAGGAGCTTTTTTCGAAGAAGACACCCGACGAAGGTTGGGCTTTATTTGAAGATATAGCTAGATATAACTATGCTCCTTCATATCGTGCAAATACAGCCCCGTCCGTTCCAAAGATTGAGGAAGTCCACTCTCGAATCGGTGATCGCCATGCTTTGCGGCAGGCGGGTGGCCGCTCTTACTCGTCTCAAAAACAGATCACACCTACTCCTCCTTATCAACGAACGCTCAAGTTCTGTATTGCGAAAACTGTTGCCGATTGGTCACATGATTGACCAATGTCATGCGAATTACCAAGTCAATGCTGTCCAAAATATGAGACAGTATACTCCGGTTAGTTGCCAAACTTGTGGGCTGAAAGGCCACACTTCTCTAGCTTGTCCCCTAAACAGGGACAATGATGAAGCCAATGCTTTTTCTGGTCAGCCAAACCAACGATTCCCAAATCAATTTTCTGGCCAGAATAACTTTCAGAATCAGGGTTATAACCAAAACCGAAATTTTAATCAAAACTCTGGTTGTAATCAGAATCAAAATTCCAACTCGAACTATCAAAATTCCAATCGAAATTACTCTCAAAACTCGAATCAGAGTTCGAATTCTCAACAGAGGTTCAATCAGGCATGGCCTGCCAACACCAATTCTCCTTATCAAAACCGGTCTAATCAACATCCTCCCGGATTTCAAAATCATCAAGGGCCATCGGGTCCAATGATGCTCCTACCGATCGATTTTGAGGAGCAACAAAAAACTATTAAAAATCTGGAGAGGCAGTTGGGACAGTTAGCTGAGCAGCTAGCTTCACGACCTCAGGGTCATCTGCCCAGTTTCACAGAAAGAAATCCAAAGGGCAACCAAGTGGCCCAAGCTGATTTGAACCCAAACCGGTGTACTGATCTGACACCAACCACCCCTTATGGTAGGGAGGAAACTAGTGCCATGAATTTAAGATCCGGCACTCAACTTCAAGGAAACCCTGCATTCAACCGAGAACCGGGGAAACGAGTAGACCCTCCTACCACCGATTCGGTGGGAGGGGAAGTTGAGAAGACCCAATCCCCCAATCCGGGTGAAGAAAAAGAGGAAGATGAGATAGAAATCGAAGAAAGAATTCGGGTGGCCGACCGTACGACCGAGAAATCGAAGAAGTGAGTCGGGAGGAGGATCCCTTGACAAGTAAGAAGACGGTGAGATGGAAGGATTTAGAAGATAAAGTCTGTTAGTGCCTCTTCTAAGAAAGTTTTTTTCGAAGAAGAATTGAAGAAACTTCCATTTCCACCAAGGAAGAAAAACATCCCTTTATGCGAGGACAAGAAGTACGAGAAGGTACTCAACCTTCTGAAAAACACTCAAGTTAATCTACCTTTATCTGATGTGTTGGTTGAGATGCCCAAATACACCAAATTCATAAAGGATGTAGTCTCATCTAAAAAGAAGTTGGAGAGTATGGAAAAGGTAACCAGTGAAGATTGTTCAATGATGAGTTATGAAGAGTTACCGATTAAGAAAGATGATCCTGGGCGATTCGTCCTTACTTTGAAAATTGGAGGTCTCATTTTCCCTAATTCCTTATGTGATTTAGGAGCTTCAATTAGTCTTATGCCTTTATATGTGTGTCAACAGCTCCAATTAGACCATCTTTTGGAACCTACCACTATGAGTATTCAGTTCGCAGACAGATCATCCAAGAAAGCGACAGGGATTTTAAAGGATTTGTTGGTTCAGGTCGATCGATTTACCTTTCCTGTGGATTGGTATGTCTTAGACATCCAACAACCCAATACACCCCTGATTCTTGGACGACCTTTTCTATCTACTGCTAGAGCCCTCATTGATTGTGATGACGGTGCTAAAGTAACTTTGCGTGTTGGAAATGAAGAAGTGAGCTATAGTGTATCTAAAGCTATCAAAAGACCTTCTGAATGTCCAACCGGCTACTCTATCGAGGAATCATTTGATGATTTCAGTGATTTTCTAGAAGAGCAAGTCCTTGCAAGTAGATTCCCGAATACGAACGCTTGATCGATAATCGAACCAATATGGTAGGATAGATTTGAATGAGCTTGGAGCTGAGACTGAAGATGAAGTTGTAGTGAGTAAGAACCTTTCGCCTTCAGAGGAAGTAGATTTATTAGAAGCTATGTTGCTCTCCTCTAATAATTTGCAAAGTAAAGTTTTAAAGTCTAGTTTGGAAGACCCTCCGATTGACCTCGAGTTAAAACCGTTACCGAAACATTTAAAGTATGTTTTCCTGAGAGAGGGTGATCGGCTTCCGTTAATTGTTTCCGCTAAGCTGACAGAGGAAGAAGAAGCGAAGTTGTTGGCCGTCTTGAAAAGAAATGAGAAAGCTTTTGGTGGTGGCGGGTAGGAGATATCGAGGTATATCTCCCGACGTCCGTATGCACAAGATAAAAATCGAAGAAGGAGCCAAGCATGTTAGACAACCCCAAAGACGTTTAAATCCTCACATGCAGGAGGTGGTGAAGAAAGAGATTATCAAGCTGCTAGATATGGGGATTATATATGCGATAGTCGCGACGGTGATTGGGTGTCCCCCACGCGGTGGTCCCCAAGAAAGGTGGTATCACCGTTGAAAAGAATGATAAGGGAGAAGAAGTCGCTTTGAGATTAGTCACCGGTTACCGTGTGTGTATTGACTATAGGAAACCGAATGAGGTAACCATGAAGGACCACTTCCCTCTCCCCTTCATCGACCAAATGCTCGAGCGTTTGGCGGGACACCCTTTTCGTTTCCCCGGACGGGTACTCCGGGTATTTCCGGATCCCTATAAACCCCGATGATCGGGAGAAGACGACCTTCACCGCCCGTATGGTACCTTCGCTTATAGGCGAATGCCGTTCGGCCTCGTAATGCTCCGGCCACTTTTCAAAGATGCATGTTAGCAATTTTTGACGGGCTAATTGAGAAATGCATGGAGGTCTTTATGGACGACTTCTCGGTGTTTGGTAACTCGTTCGATGATTGTCTTGCTAATCCGGACAAGGTGCTTAACGAGATGTGTGGAGAAGAACCTAATCCTCAATTGGGAAAAATGCCACCTTATGGTGGATGAAGGGATTGTTCTTGGCCATAAAATTTCAGCTAAGGGCATAGAAGTTGATAGGGCCAAAATAGAGGCCATAGAAAAGATGAACTACCCTAAGAACGTGAAAGAAGTGAGGAGTTTTCTTGGTCACGTCGGCTTTTATAGGAGATTCATTCAAGATTTCTCCAAGATCTCAAAACCTCTATCAACTCTACTTAAAGAGGACGTCGTTTTCAACTTCGACAATGATTGCAAGTGTGCCTTCAAAGAGCTTAAACATCGCCCGATCTCCGCTCCGATTTCGATCTCTCCGGATTGGAACTTACCATTCGAATTAATGTGTGATGCTTCCAACTACGCCGTTGGTGCGGTTTTGGGGCAAAGACTTAATGGTAAATTCCAACCTATCTACTATGCGAGCCATACCCCGAATCCGGCACAAGCAAACTACACTACCACGGAAAAGGAACTTTTAGTCGTTGTCTTTTCTATGGACAAGTTCCGAAGTTATTTACCGGGTGCCAAGGTGATTGTCCGGACCGATCACGCAGCTCGCGCTATTTGATGAATAAAAAGGACGCAAAACCGAGACCGCCGCGTTGGATTCTTACCCCGGGAGTTTGATGTTCATATTAAAGATATCAAGGGTAGTGAAAACACGAGAGGCACCACATATCAAGAGTGTTGCCCGTAGTAGAGGAAAATCCACAAGACATCGATTTATATTGCCCCTTTGAGAGTGTTATGTCCGTGAATAGTTGCACGTCCGATCCTCCGTGGTATTCTTCAATCGTTAATTACCTCCATTCCCAATATCTCGAATCCCAAGTTTTCGTATCGGGAGAAGAAGAAATTCTTCTCTCGATCTCAAGTATTATGTCCGGGAAGAACCGTATCTTTTTAAACTCGTAAAGATGGGTTGCTTCGCCGGTGTGTCCCCGAATCCGAGCAACGGGACATAATTGAACAATGTCATAGTGGTCCCACCGGCGGCCACTTTGGTCCCTGGAAGACCGTTGCGAAGATATTCCAATGCGGTTTTTACCGGCCCTCGATTTTTAAGGATACCGAAGCCTTTTGTAAAGGTTGTGATAGGTGCCAAAGAACCGGTGCTTTGACAAGGAGATATGATATGCCGTTAAAACCCATTTTAGAGTGTGAGGTGTTCGATGTCCGGGGGATTGACTTTATGGGTCCCTTCCCATCCTCGTACGGGAATAGATACATCCTAGTCTGTGTAGACTATGTGTCTAAATGGGTGGAGGCTATCGCCACCCCTCACAATGACCATAAAACGGTCATGAAATTCTTAAAGAAAAACATTTTTGCGAGGTTTGGTTGCCCGAGAGCCTTAATCAGCGACGAGGGGACGCACTTTTGTAATCGACCACTGGACAAAGTATTAGAGAAATACGGTGTTCGGCATAAAACCGGTACACCGTACCATCCTATGACAAGTGGTCAGGTGGAGCGTAGTAACCAGAGCCTCAAGAAGATCTTAGAAAAAACGGTTAACAGTCATCGGAAGGATTGGAGTCTGAAATTGGATGATGTACTGTGGGCTTACAGGACAGCTTACAAGACACCTATGGGTACATCTTGTTAGGTGTGATGCCCGAAAGACAATTTTTGTAATTGTTTTATTTAATAAATGAATTGACGTTATTATTCATATTTATTATTCTCATAATCACCGATGTGACAATAGTATTTACACTACAGAAAACCCTAAGTATATCGTTTATGTAATCACTTAACTCAGTGTATGGTATATACACGGGAGGATTGAGTTAGTGAAGATGTACTTAAAATACAATTAGCCCGTAGTGAAGTTAATCGAGAGTATCGGGTCTCTCCTTTAACGTGCTATTAATGCGCCCGAACACGTTGGTGTGATTGTCTTATCCGGACTTTCGGTTAAGAGAACCTAATGGGGCATTTATATATGATAGATATATCGTATAGGGCTGGACCGATTTGATTAGAGTTCACGATATAATTCCGTAATCGAGAAGTCTTATCAAATCAATGGATGATCATATTTATGGATATATCTTAATCCTGAGGTGATCACAATCAACCGCTTGAATCGGTATGAAGTTTGACTTGACGGTTAAGGATTACACCGAGTCCGTGGTCCGAATTACCCTATCTTGGCATTGTATCTCGGATTGAGTGAGTAGTCCGTGTTATCACGGATACGGAATCCATTCCTTCCATTTATGGAAGTAGATAGACAGTTCCTTATTTGTTAATCCTAGAAACCGATCGATCCACGGAGTTCATATCACACCGATTGATCACCAAAGTGAGTTGTATGAATTAATTGATCACTAGGGGGTTAATGGTAAATAAGGATAAGAGGTTCTAAAAAGGGTTAACGGTAACTTCCCGATTTAGAATGAACGCCTATGGAGGATTAATCCATATGTAATGATTATATCAATGGACGCTTATTATTATTCTCGTGAGGAGATAAATATAATCTCATAATCGGAGGAGTGCGATCACGGGATTATGGTGGCATATTCCTGTGATTGATTTATCGAATATAATTATTCTATAATTATTTATTTGATTTATCGGAGCCGCCGATTATTAGTCCATGGTCCCCGACGTGCGCTCCTAATATAGCATAGCTATTCTCGGACGTCGAATCCTAATAATATTAATTTAGTTCTTGTTGGACTTTATTAAAACGATATGTGAATTAATTGTTTAGTGGACTATTAAATTAGTTGGGCTAAATAATTAAATACGGAAAAGACATTTTTCGTGACTTCGCCCAAATTAGTGTGTTGACAATTTTGACCCATTTGGTCAAAAAAGAATGGAAATATGCGTGGACCTTAACCTTTAGGAAAAAGGTGCGCATGTTTGTAATATTAAATAATTTATCAAGAAATTAGTTTTCTTGGATAATTATTTGATATGTGATTAAATTATTTATGTGTTAAATAATTTAAGGAAAAGAATATCTTTTATATGTCCTTATTTATTTTGGAATATCTTAGATATATCTTTTTAGGAAAAGGATTACTATAATTGATTTTGTATTAATTATTAATCCTTGGAGGCTAAGTTTTACTCTCCTATATAAAGAGAGTTCTCCCAAGCCTTAACACACACATAAATTTCGACTTCACCTCTTAGAGAGGAGAAGGAAAAATTTCGGCCAAGGGGAGTCAAGGGGAAAATCTTGGAGATTTTTCCGGGTAGCATATCGGAAGGGTTCGAGTCGAGAATTTCCTTCCACCGGGAGTTGCTTGGATCACACGTACGGAAGATCGTGGTGCTCTTCACGCTTTCCTTCGTTCATCCTATTGCGGTTCTTCAACTTGGATTTTGAGATCCAAGAGGTATGATCTACAACCCCTTGTAGATATAGATCTAGTTATTTTATTACGTGTAGTTTATAGATCTAGATCCATAAATCGTTTCCGCCGCGGATGGTATTACTAACGGTGGTAGCGAGCCAGTTGATCTATATTTATACGTATAAAATATTAGATCTAGGAGTGGTAAAACATGTAGATTTTTGTCCCAATTTTTAAATGGGGCGCATGCATGATTATTTTTTATGCTTATGAATGTCGTGGTTGAAGAGATGGATTGGGGTTGGCATCTGTTTACCCGTTAGATCTATTGTAAACTCATATAAACGATGAAAATTCGTCCATATGAGTATAGGAAATTATGTAATTTTTTTTTATTGCAATTTTAATTTCCAGAAAATAGATCTGTTTAGTAGCTGTTTAGTTATTTCGTGTTTCCCGTTGATCGAACCGTTGAAACGAAGATCCCTCCGGTCAGAATCAAGATTAGAAGATGATGATCAACTCCAAAAATTTTGGCGTCGATCAGAGTCCGTTTCGATATCCGTTTGATGCTGCGAAGAGGCTGCTGTAACAGAAAAACGCAGGATTCACAGAAACACTATCTGTGACTTCCTCGATTTTCTGGGAGAGTTTGGACCGTTGAAAATCAAATCCGACCGTTCAGATTGCTCAACTTGGAGTTTTGGACGTACCATAAAAATTTTAGGTCGATCGGGATTCATCTCGATTCCCGATCTGCCTCAGGAAGTCCTTGATGCAGTGCAGTCAAAGTCAGATTCAGCAGCTAGTTTGGCGGTTTACTGGAGAAAATTGGTAAGTCAAACCACCGATCCAACCGTCCATATTGAAGTTCAAGGAGTGAAGATAAGATCTGGAAAGTTTCGTCCTGATCCGAGTTCGTTTGGTATGCCGATCGTCGAAGAGTTCGAACAGCTGCAGATTTAGTTAGAAAGTAGTAAACCCTAGTTAGGGTTTTGGTTTTTATTTTCTAATAGATTAGATACGGGGGTGCCAACGATCCATCTCGGTGTTTAAATTTTCCGCATTTATTTTTTATGTGTTTGATCATAAAATAGATATAAAATCGGAATTGCCATGACATGCATCATATCATAAATCCACTCCATGCATACATGTAGAATTTTAATTTTGGTAATTAAAATAGGCATGTATACAAACTCGTGTAATTAGTTGAAATTTAATTAATACGTGGTAATTAATTAATTTAGTAACTAATTAAAGATCCGAGGACGGGTTATGAAATCGTTAGCCTTTCGGTGTGTGTTCTCGGTGAACCGCCTTAAAGCCGAAACGAGATCACGTTTTCAATTCGTAGTGTCTACGAGATTGAATGATGGTAAAAGAACAATAAATCTTGGATAAAAACGGTTCGCCTTTAGGTTGGGTGGTCAATCGAGCTTCGCTCAAACGACTTAACCCTCCTAGTGTGATGTATGCACGGGGGTCCGGCAAGACTAAGCCAAACCGAGAGCGGAGGGGTGATTCCTTCTAATCTCAATAGGGCTCTCTTGACCCGATTTCGTCCGACTGTCACATATGTTCCAACGAATAGGACGGGTAGGCTTGCCTACGTTACCGACACCATTCGGAATCCTTGATTTGATGTGCTTTTATGTTAACATCAAAAAGACGTGGTTAGTTAACCTACCACCACTTCCAAAATATTGAGTGGGAGCGGGGGAGGCGACAGCCAACCCCACGGCCTCTACTATAGATACAAGTAAGTGAGAGAAGGGTGACGCCTCGAGGCGCTTTGATTTCGTCCCCTAAGGATGGTGTTCGCCCCTATCAACATTCATGGCTTGGTCTCCGAAAGGATAGGATTTCGGGTACTCGTCGGGTCACTGACCTATCCTAAGACGGCATACTCGGGGCGTACCTAAGAGATCCGATATAGTAGGTCACACTCATCATGGGTATTTTTGGAAATATCTAGGCTGAAAAAGGAAGGTAGTCAATGAATAAAGGGATGTTCGATTCTCGTGGGATGTTCGATTCTCACAAGTTATTCATTGATGAGATTGTCTCGATTTAACCGTCATCTCTTTGACCTACCCTAAGGCGGCACTGAGATGCGAGGTTAAAACCTTGGAATGGTAGAGTAGACTTAATTTTAGTTTACAATTCCTAAAATAAATATAGTAGTGTTAAACTTGAATTAATATATGTCATTTTATTTACAAGATTATCCCTTACTAAATTGCTTAAAATTTATAATTGACTAGTATTGACTTCGTTAAAAAGTGGAAAGTAACTAGGACGTTGAACTAGTTAATCGATAATGCAATTATTTTTCGAAAGAGATATTTTCTCTTAAGCCTTTTAAAAACCAGAGTGACATATAGGTATGTCACTAGTGTCATTCGTGTCAAACGGAAGACAAACTTAGTTTGACCAAAGGTGATCTCGGACTTTGAAATTCTTAGTGAATTTTGAGTAATTTTCTAATTGGAAAATCATGAAGTGTTACTAGTTGGACGATATTTGGAATCGATGAACTAGTGGGAGCTTTATGATTTGTTGTTTTTTCTAGAACATTAGAAAAGTGTAACTGACTACACACATAACCGTTCTAATTGAAAAACCGGAAAGTCATGAAATGTTGCTAGTTAGACGATATTTGGAATCGATGAACTAGTGGGAGTTTCTATGATTTGTTGTTTTTCTGGAAGCAATAGAACTATGTACGAAAGATTTTCTAATCGAAAAAATCGGAAATTCATAAAAATAAAGCATTGCTCGTTAGACGGTATTTGGAACCGATAAACTAGTGGGAGCTTTAATGTTATGATTTGTTGTTTTTCTGGTATATTAGAAAATCCGAGAAGTCTCGACGAGTAACACTCGAAATAGACATCCCACGGTTCAAGAGTAGTGTCTACTCACACGAACTGCTAGTTCAAAACTGTTTCCATTTACGGAAAGTCAAGAATGGGAGAGTATGTCTAAGAGTGTTAGTCATCTAAAACTGAGTTGATTTTAAGGCTAAACCGAAAATTAATAAACTGAAAATCATAGGATAAGGATAGTGATTTCGGATCACCAACCTATGAATCCTTGGCGATTTTCTTGAGCTAAGTTCTTTGGAAGAACAAGGCGCCAAGTGCATTTAACGATTAAAAGAGAAAACAACGGGCAGTTAATTTTAGCTAGAATAGTGGGAGTGATATGAGGAAATGAATCTCGGATTCAATCCTTGGATATCGCAGAAGATTTATTTTTCTGTTTAAGATTCGTTGGAACGAATGGATTTACCTTCTATTCGATAATTTGTTTGTCGTATAGAAAGTGAATATACCATTTGTAGTACGAATCCAAGACTCGGACTTTTGTTTGATAAAGTCAAAACCACTTACAATCGCTGAAATATGTATATAAAACACATCTTAAAGAACCATTAAAAGCAATTGGTTTCTATATTTAGATAAACGCTTCTTCATATTCCATAGTTAGTGCATAGTCCCTAAAAGACAAGACCGAAGACGGCTCGGGGTGATTCCTTTCTCCCGGTCGGTTATATTGTCTCAAAGGTTCAATGACTAAGTTTCCTTTCAATCGGGAAAGGATAATGGTTATAAAGAAGTAACATAGCTTGTTTATGACGACCTTCGGGGTCTGATGAAAGATACAAGCTAGTAGGAGCTTCCGAGTAGTGACTTCTTGTCTGATAACTATTCAAACACTCCGGTAAGTTTATCCAAAATATTTTGAGGTTTCTCTGTTTTCAACAGAGATAGAGTATTCTATACTCAGAAATGGGCCATCACATAGTCCTAGGGACTGATGCTCGGTCGCCGCCTCATAGTGAAATGCTTTCACTAAGGAAGAAACCATTGAATTGCCTTTACATAGTTGTCAATGTGCCACAATACACTGCTTAACTCAATAAAGATATTAGAAGCGAAATATCGGTTTACATTGAAATGTAAGACCAACCAGTCTACCTAGAATATGCTTTGGAATTTACGAATAAGGTGTGGACTCGGTTCACCCCACTTCCGTAAATATAAGCATTTAGCACACGGTGCTTGAAGGTAGGTCTGGAAATTTCGCGACCACGTTCGGTCGATGACCAATCGTTCTATATCTTGTAGCATTGAGAAAAAGGTTTGTTATAAGATTCTTGAAATCGGGAAGGGACGAGTTATCTTGTTGCGTCCTTTCTGATAGAGTCTATGAACAGTAAAACCTTAAACCTTGAAGTACGTTTACTCAAGGTAGTTACTAACTGATTAAAATCGACCACATCCAACATCGGTTGTTGGTGATAACACTAAATACTACTAAACTAGATCGAATTTCGATCCACCCGTAATGTAGTGGGAGTATGGTTTATCCATTACCCGTTACGGGTTCGCAGACTTTGTAGTCTAAGGATCGATCGATGACCTATGGCTCTTTTGTGAGCAAGTATAGGATTCTCGATAATAGAGGTTGGTTTACAAGCCATAACCCCGTGAATGGAGTTTGGTACTCCGTAGTCGTTCATACTCTTGTAGAACCACCCGAGTGTCTCGTGCCCAGTGGGAGTAATTGGATCTACATGGAAAAGAGTAGAATGAGTTCGGTATTGCATGATTTCGTTCAAAAGCGAGAAAATAAGGGTGATTCCCCGAGACTTTCTTGCCAAACAAACGGAGTCCGGATTCATTCGAAACGAAGGGTATTGACTTATGAACTTCGACGGGATGACCGTCAAGGCTTATGTCCTTTTGTGGATAAAAAGCAAACCTCTCGGTCATTGGAAGTCATATATTTTTACAATATGTGGATTTGACCGAGAATATTGATAAGTCTTTTGTAGATCGGATATCAATTTTAGTACAAAGTAGTGAATATATAAATTAGTGTTTGTGAAGGCTAACACCGCACCGATTGGAATCAACATGGGTGTGTTATCCGAAGTCGAATCGACAATACCACAATTCTCTACAACGAGTTTTGGACAACATTCTTTAGAGTTTGACTCGGTCGAATTCATTAGAATCGCCGATCGGTTTCCCATCCATCTTATTGGTTAAGATGATGCATCCGTGTATGCAACATTCAACGAGGAAGTTCTACCCTATGCCTCAGGAATGACTCTCTAAATCTTCGGATCAAGAGAAATGGGATAGATTTTCTTTCTAGTAAGAGATGGTCAGGTTATTGAACGTCAACTTTGATCGAATCTTAGATTCGGCGGTTAACAAAGCAAGTTTAGTATGTCCTTTAGTATCTTGAGAGAAAGAGGAACAATATGCGGACATATTCATGTGTGAACTTGGATATGTGTGATACACTGATTTTGACTTTAAGTCAGATTGAGGATGATCGTTAAATCGATCTCGGGCTCGTGTTTACTCGCACCACATGATTTGATGGACCGGTAACGTTTCGATTCTACGGATCGTCTCGAGCCGACAACCCGACTAATCATTAAGACCCATGACATTTAGATGTAGGTACTCACCGAGTCACCGACCTATCCTACGACGGCATACTCGGAGTGTACTTTGGAATCGAAATGGTTATGATATGCTTAATGGGTACTAGAATACGGGATGAGTCTCCATTGCTTTAGAGCAAGTGGGAGATGTAGTTTGTTGTATTTTAAATAATAGGGTGTGCTCTAAAACAATTAATCACATGCTTTCGTGCAAGTGGGAGATTGTTAGGTGTGATGCCCGAAAGACAATTTTTGTAATTGTTTTATTTAATAAATGAATTGACGTTATTATTCATATTTATTATTCTCATAATCACCGATGTGACAATAGTATTTACACTACGTAAAACCCTAAGTATATCGTTTATGTAATCACTTAACTCGGTGTATGGTATATACACGGGAGGATTGAGTTAGTGAAGATGTACTTAAAATACAATTAGCCCGTAGTGAAGTTAATCGAGAGTATCGGGTCTCTCCTTTAACGTGCTATTAATGCGCCCGAACACGTTGGTGTGATTGTCTTATCCGGACTTTCGGTTAAGAGAACCTAATGGGGCATTTATATATGATAGATATATCGTATAGGGCTGGACCGATTTGATTAGAGTTCACGATATAATTCCGTAATCGAGAAGTCTTATCAAATCAATGGATGATCATATTTATGGATATATCTTAATCCCGAGGTGATCACGAGTCAACCGCTTGAATCGTATGAAGTTTGACTTGACGGTTAAGGATTACACCGAGTCCGTGGTCCGAATTACCCCATCTTGGCATTGTACTTGGATTGAGTGAGTAGTCCGTGTTATCACGTATACGGAATCCATTCCTTCCATTTATGGAAGTAGATAGACAGTTCCCTTATTTGTTAATCCTAGAAACCGATCGATCCATGGAGTTCATATCACACCGATTGATCACCGGTGAGTTGTATGAATTAATTGATCACTAGGGGGTTAATGGTAAATAAGGATAAGAGGTTCTAAAAAGGGTTAACGGTAACTTCCCGATTTAGAATGAACAAATCTATGGAGGATTAATCCATATGTAATGATTATATCAATGGACGCTTATTATTATTCTCGTGAGGAGATAAATATAATCTCATAATCGGAGGAGTGCGATCACGGGATTATGGTGGCATATTCCCGTGATTGATTTATCGAATATAATTATTCTATAATTATTTATTTGATTTATCGGAGCCGCTGATTATTAGTCCATGGTCCCCGACGTGCCTCCTAATATAGCATAGCTATTCTCGGACGTCGAATCCTAATAATATTAATTTAGTTCTTGTTGGACTTTATTAAAACGATATGTGAATTAATTGTTTAGTGGACTATTAAATTAGTTGGGCTAAATAATTAAATACACGGAAAAGACATTTTTCGTGGACTTGGCCCAAATTAGTGTGTTGACAATTTTGACCCATTTGGTCAAAAAAGAATGGAAATATGCGTGGACCTTAACCTTTAGGAAAAAGGTGCGCATGTTTGTAATATTAAATAATTTATCAAGAAATTAGTTTTCTTGGATAATTATTTGACATGTGATTAAATTATTTATGTGTTAAATAATTTAAGGAAAAGAATATCTTTTATATGTCCTTATTTATTTTGGAATATCTTAGATATATCTTTTTAGGAAAAGGATTACTATAATTGATTTTGTATTAATTATTAATCCTTGGAGGCTAAGTTTTACTCTCCTATATAAAGAGAGTTCTCCCAAGCCTTAACACACACATAAATTTCGACTTCACCTCTTAGAGAGGAGAAGGAAAAATTTCGGCCAAGGGAGTCAAGGGGAAAATCTTGGAGATTTTTCCGGGTAGCATATCGGAAGGGTTCGAGTCGAGAATTTCCTTCCACCGGGAGTTGCTTGGATCACACGTACGGAAGATCGTGGTGCTCTTCACGCTTTCCTTCGTTCATCCTATTGCGGTTCTTCAACTTGGATTTTGAGATCCAAGAGGTATGATCTACAACCCCCTTGTAGATATAGATCTAGTTATTTTATTACGTGTAGTTTATAGATCTAGATCCATAAATCGTTTCCGCTGCGGATGGTATTACTAACACATCTCCGTATCAAATGGTTTATGGAAAGCCATGTCATTTGCCGGTCGAACTTGAGCATAAAGCTTATTGGGCGACGAAGTTTTTGAACTTTGATTCCAAAGCTTGTGGTGAGCACGGACTTCGGCGGATGCATGAGCTAGATGAGTTCGAGCTCCGGAGCCTACGAGAGCGCCCGAGTGAGTAAGGACGAGAATGAAGTCGCTCCATGATAAGAAAATTAAGCAAAGAGAGTTCCATGCGGGAGAGCAAGTCTTGCTATACAATTCCAGGTTACATCCGTTTCTGGAAAGCTACGGACACGGTGGTCCGGCCCGTTCGAGATTTTGCAAGTCTTTCCAAGCGGAGTGTTGGAGCTAAAAGGAATTGGTGATCGACCGTTTAAGGTAAATGGTCAAAGGTGCAAACATTACATTGGTCTACCAAAGGAGGCACCTTTGATTGTTCGGTTCCTCGACATATTTGAGTGTGTGGATCCTGAAGTCGATGACTTTAAAGAGTTTGCACCAGATTTATTCACCGAGGCCGTTATCGAATCACCAGCTGAAGTCTTCGCTGGAAGTTGGGATATGGAGCAGTATTGGAAGGAAATGCATCTGAAGAGGAAGGGAAGGAGGAGGAAATCAACGGCTAGGAAGATTAAAGGAGCCTGGGAGAGTTTGAAGAGTAAGATTCCCTGCGTGCATTCTTGTTTTTGTGGTTACATTGCTGACAAGAGCTCTTTTGATAGAGTGACTGGCCGAAAGATCAAGTGGCCCGATCCGGGTTGAACTTTCACTAATCGTCGAGCCGTCGACGTTAAACAAAAGCGCTTGGTGGGAGGCAACCCACCATTTCTTTGTTTTTCTTTTTTTTTGTTTTTAAGTTTTTGTGATGTTTTGATGTGAAGTTGTATTCATTTTGGGTTTTAATCAAGAAATTTCTGTTTGGGTTGCATGCTGTTTTAGTCGAACGCCCGTTTTACTATGCACTGTGTTTTCCCTTTCTCTACATCTATCTCGTGCATGGTTCCCCGATGCCCCCCCCAGATATTTTGTTGTGTCTATCAAGTACTGCAGGTTACTTTGAGCTATTTAGCTGATACGAGCTTGCCACATACGGGGATCGTTGCCTTTTTCATGCTACAGCCTGCTCAACGATCCGACCTTTATAAATCAGCTAAGTACTTTACTTTACTTTATTTCTGCACAACTTGAGGACATGTTGTGTTTTAAGTGTGGGGGAGGGGATAAATTATGTACCTATATACCTTCGCTCATATCATGATAAGTTCAATGCAAAATGCACAAAAATTTGAATTTGAAAAAAAATTGTTTGTCCCGAGTGAACAACTACATGCCTATGTTCAATGTTTAAACTTAATGGATGCCTTATATTGTGTATGCTAGATGAGTTAGAGGTTCACCTGACCCTTATTTCACGTGCCTTATTAGATGACGAGCTAATTTTTAAAAGTTATATCCATGAAGGTTAAGCACTCCTTGATTAGCTTATACTATGTGCTCAGTGCTATATTTCGTAATAGTTTGGATTTGAATTCAAAGTATGACATATTGTGAATATCATAGAGTTTGAATGTGATAAGTAAGTCATTGCCAAAGTCTTGAAGTAATAATGAAAAATGATTCATTACATTGAGGTATTATGCTCAGTAGGTTTGTATAGCTCATGGCTTAGAACCAACTGCCAGCCAGAAATCTCGTATAAGTAATGCTAATTAATAATAAATGTGTGTGTCGGAAGCTGGTTTATGATTTGAGTGAAGTAGGGCGTATCACGAACGTCCTATACCACTATGACGACCAATAGCTCACGACAGTCAGAAAAGCTGCCTTATGATTTGGGTAGTTAGGGCATATCTCAAAATGTCCTATTCTACTATGACGGGCAAGAGCTCATTTTTGATGTGTGTTAAAAAGTGAATGTGAAGAAAAAAATGTATAATAACTCGAAAATTTTTTTTCAAGACTTGGCCAATGATGATTTTATACCCAGTATAAACTCTTATGATATGTTGTAGGAATCATCCTCTAAGTATGTCAGAGAATGGTTTGATTACTTTCTATTATATTTTCGCATGCACATCTGAGCGTCATCTATGCTTAACTTAAGTGTGATACTAGCTAGTTTTGCTTGAATTCAATTCAAGTTGGGATCTAGTGGAAGTTTGATATGGCCCTTGCACACAAACACTTGGGTGAATTTCTACTTAGTTACTACGCACTTTATTTAGTATCCACCTATTCTGTGATTCTGAGCTAGGTTTTTGTTTTGTTTTGCTCGGGACGAGCAAGTTTTAAGTGTGGGGGAGTTGTTAAGGGTGAAATTTATGGTTTATTCTACGTTATTTCCGTAACAATATCCTTCGTATCTTTATGGTTTTTATAGAAAATCATTGGTTTTATCTAGATATTGAGCAAACGTGTTTTCTAAATGTCTAAGTGCAGAACCGAGCTAATTATGTGGTTTTATAGGTAAATATCGTTATATCCGTGATATTACATTTTGCACATCTTTATCGTGATGGTAGGTACCTAAATATGTCATGAGAATTGATGGGATGAGCTTAAACAATGATGTTTGATTGAAGTGGAATGGAAGGAAGATGGAGATAAAGCTTGGAATGAAGCATTCAAGCAGCCGAACTTCCGACGCAGTTCTTGATACGATATACACTGATTTGACTCTCGACCTCAAGAGAAGAGTTGTAGGGCTTGAAGAGAGGATTCTACAGGATCTTGAATCACTTCATTCCGACTTACGAGGCCCGAGATATGAGCGTTACAAGTTTGAATAATAATGTTGTGGTATTGGAAAATTCCGCAAACGACTCGTAACACGACGGGCTAGTCAAAAAGGCGTTTTCTGAAGAAGAGTCCTTAATGAAAGTTGTATAGTTTTCCGAGGGCTTAATTATGACGTTCGGATCATAATTTTTGGAGGTCTACAACTCAAGATATGAATTTTAGAAGTTTGAGTTCAAAAAAAATGCAAACCAAGCTCCGGATTTTTTTTTACTGTAGCAACGACCTAATTTTATGTATAAATAGCAGCAGTCATTGGAACCCTAAGGATATTGATACAGAGCCGCAACACATCAGCAGAAGGGCCGACTTTTTCCTTTTTTTTTTTTCCTTTATATTTTCAGCCAAAAACACAAAATTAGGGTATGAATTTCTCAACCATGAGGAGCTAATTCCTTCATCGAGCAAACTAGGGGAAGCGTTTCAAACGGATTTTGGTTTCAGATTATTGTATTGATTGATTTCTATCAAAAAAAGGTTAGAACTTTTGTATCGTTTTCATATCGTTTTTACATTTCGATCGATAGATTATGTGTATGATTCATTGTTTCGCAATTAGTATAAACTCGTGACATTTGCAACTAAAACTTGAATCGATACAAATTCCCCGTGAAACACATTTTGCTTTGCACTTGAGGCCACGACCGGATTATAAATTTCTATAACTTGTTTTGATCGTTTTATTTATATAATCCGTTTTCCACAACATTATTAGGGAAAAAAAACATTTTATCATCAAGGACAAATCGTTACCAGAGAAAAACACAAATTTGAACTTTTAAATAGAAGAAAACATGAATTCGAACTCGTTACCAAAGAAAAAACACAAATTTCTACTCGTTATAAAGGGAAAACACAAATTTCCGGCGATGTCAACTCGTTATTAGGGAAAAAGACATTTTTTCCGGGAAGGACAACTCGTTACCAGAGAAAAACACAAATTTGAACTCGCTAATAAGAAGAAAACATGAATTCGAACTCGTTACCAAAGAAAAAACACAAATTTTTACTCGTTATAAAGAGAAAACACAAATTTCCGGCCATGTCAACTCGTTATTAGGGAAAAAGACATTTTATCGCAAGGACCAACTCTTTACCAGAGAAAAACACAAATTTGAACTCGTTAATAAGAAGAAAACATGAATTCAAACTCGTTACCAAAGAAAAAACACAAATTTCTACTCGTTATAAAGGGAAAACACAAATTTCCGGCGATGTCAACTCGTTATTCGGGAAAAAGACATTTTTTTTCCGGAAGGACAACTCGTTACCGAGTGAAAAACACAAATTTGAACTCGTTAATAAGAAGAAAACATGAATTCGAACTCGTTACCAAGAAAAAACACAAATTTCTACTCGTTATAAAGGGAAAACACAAATTTCCGGCGATGTCAACTCGTTATTCGGGAAAAAGACATTTTTTCTGGCAAGGACAACTCTTTACCAGTGAAAAACACAAATTTGAACTCGATAATAAGAAGAAAACATGAATTCGAACTCGTTACCAAAGAAAAAACACAAATTTCTACTCATTATAAAGGGAAAACACAAATTTCTGGCGATGTCAACTCGTTATTAGGGACAAAGACATTTTTTTCTGGAAGGAAAACTCGTTACCAGAGAAAAACACAAATTTGAACTCGTTAATAAGAAGAAAACTTGAATTCGAACTCGTTACCAAAGAAAAAAACACAAATTTTTACTCGTTATAAAGAGAAAACACAAATTTCCGGCGATGTCAACTCGTTATTAGGGAAAAAAACATTTAATCTACAAGGACAACTCGTTACCAGAGAAAAACACAAATTTGAACTCGTTAAATAGAAGAAAACATGAATTCGAACTCGTTACCAAAGAAAAAACACAAATTTCTACTCGTTATAAAGGGAAAACACAAATTTCCGGCGATGTGAACTCGTTATTAAGGAAAAAGACATTTTTTCTGGAAGGACAACTCGTTACCAGAAAAAAAACACAAATTTTTACTCGTTATAAAGAGAAAACACAAATTTCCGGCGATGTCAACTCGTTATTAGGGAAAAAAACATTTAATCTGCAAGGACAACTCGTTACCAGAGAAAAACACAAATTTGAACTCGTTAAATAGAAGAAAACATGAATTCGAACTCGTTACCAAAGAAAAAACACAAATTTCTACTCGTTATAAAGGGAAAACACAAATTTTCGGCGATGTCAACTCGTTATTAGGGAAAAAGACATTTTTTTCTGGAAGGACAACTCGTTACCGGAGAAAAACACAAATTTGAACTCGTTAATAAGAAGAAAACATGAATTCGAACTCGTTACCAAAAAAAAACACAAATTTTTACTCGTTATAAAGAGAAAACACAAATTTCCGGCCATGCAACTCGTTATTAGGGAAAAAGACATTTTATCCGAAGGACAACTCGTTACCGAGAGAAAAACACAAATTTGAACTCGTTAATAAGAAGAAAACATGAATTCGAACTCGTTACCAAAGAAAAAACACAAATTTCTACTCGTTATAAAGGGAAAACACAAATTTTCGGCGATGTCAACTCGTTATTAGGGAAAAAGACATTTTTTTCTGGAAGGACAACTCGTTACCAGAGAAAAACACAAATTTGAACTCGTTAATAAGAAGAAAACATGAATTCGAACTCGTTACCAAAAAAAAAACACAAATTTTTACTCGTTATAAAGAGAAAACACAAATTTCCGGCCATGCAACTCGTTATTAGGGAAAAAGACATTTTATCTACAAGGACAACTCGTTACCAGAGAAAAACACAAATTTGAACTCGTTAATAAGAAGAAAACATGAATTCGAACTCGTTACCAAAGAAAAAACATAAATTTTTACTCGTTATAAAGAGAAAACACAAATTTCCAGCGATGTCAACTCGTTATTAGGGAAAAAATACATTTAATCTACAAGGACAACTCGTTACCAGAGAAAAACACAAATTTGAACTCGTTAAATAGAAGAAAACATGAATTCGAACTCGTTACCAAAGAAAAAACACAAATTTCTACTCGTTATAAAGGGAAAACACAAATTTCCGGCGATGCCAACTCGTTATTTGGGAAAAAAACATTTTATCTGCAAGGACAACTCGTTACCAGAGAAAAACACAAATTTGAACTCGTTAAATAGAAGAAAACATGAATTCGAACTCGTTACCAAAGAAAAAACACAAATTTCTACTCGTTATAAAGGGAAAACACAAATTTTCGGCGATGTCAACTCGTTATTAGGGAAAAAGACATTTTTTTCTGGAAGGACAACTCGTTACCGAGAGAAAAACACAAATTTGAACTCGTTAATAAGAAGAAAACATGAATTCGAACTCGTTACCAAAAAAAAAACACAAATTTTTACTCGTTATAAAGAGAAAACACAAATTTCCGGCCATGCAACTCGTTATTAGGGAAAAAGACATTTTATCTGCAAGGACAACTCGTTACCAGAGAAAAACACAAATTTGAACTCGTTAATAAGAAGAAAACATGAATTCGAACTCGTTACCAAAGAAAAAACACAAATTTGTACTCGTTATAAAGGGAAAACACAAATTTCCGGCGATGTCAACTCGTTATTCGGGAAAAAGACATTTTTTTCTGGAAGGACAACTCGTTACCAGTGAAAAACACAAATTTGAACTCGTTAATAAGAAGAAAACATGAATTCGAACTCGTTACCAAAGAAAAAACACAAATTTCTACTCGTTATAAAGTGAAAACACAAATTTCCATCGATGTCAACTCGTTATTCGGGAAAAAGACATTTTTTACGGAAGGACAACTCGTTACCGAGAGAAAAACACAAATTTGAACTCGTTAATAAGAAGAAAACATGAATTCGAACACGTTACCAAAGAAAAAACACAAATTTCTACTCGTTATAAGGGAAAACACAAATTTCCGGCGATGTCAACTCGTTATTAGGGAAAAAGACATTTTTTTTATGGAAGGACAACTCGTTACCAGAGAAAAACACAAATTTGAACTCGTTAATAAGAAGAAAACATGAATTCGAACTCGTTACCAAAGAAAAAACACAAATTTTTACTCGTTATAAAGAGAAAACACAAATTTCCGGCGATGTCAACTCGTTATTAGGGAAAAAATACATTTAATCTACAAGGACAACTCGTTACCAGAGAAAAACACAAATTTGAACTCGTTAAATAGAAGAAAACATGAATTCGAACTCGTTACCAAAGAAAAAACACAAATTTCTACTCGTTATAAAGGGAAAACACAAATTTCCGGCGATGTCAACTCGTTATTAAGGAAAAAGACATTTTTTCGGAAGGACAACTCGTTACCGAGAGAAAAACACAAATTTGAACTCGTTAATAAGAAGAAAACATGAATTCGAACTCGTTACCAAAGAAAAAACACAAATTTCTACTCGTTATAAAGGGAAAACACAAATTTCCGGCGATGTCAACTCGTTATTAGGGAAAAAGACATTTTTTACGGAAGGACAACTCGTTACCAGAGAAAAACACAAATTTGAACTCGTTAATAAGAAGAAAACATGAATTCGAACTCGTTACCAAAGAAAAAACACAAATTTCTACTCGTTATAAAGGGAAAACACAAATTTCCGGCGATGTCAACTCGTTATTAGGGAAAAAGACATTTTTTTCGGAAGGACAACTCGTTACCGAGAGAAAAACACAAATTTGAACTCGTTAATAAGAAGAAAACATGAATTCGAACTCGTTACCAAAGAAAAAACACAAATTTTTACTCGTTATAAAGAGAAAACACAAATTTCCGGCGATGTCAACTCGTTATTAGGGAAAAAGACATTTTATATGCAAGGACAACTCGTTACCAGAGAAAAACACAAATTTGAACTCGTTAATAAGAAGAAAACATGAATTCGAACTCGTTACCAAAGAAAAAACACAAATTTCTACTCGTTATAAAGGGAAAACACAAATTTCCGGCGATGTCAACTCGTTATTAGGGAAAAAGACATTTTTTTTCGGAAGGACAACTCGTTACCGAGAGAAAAACACAAATTTGAACTCGTTAATAAGAAGAAAACATGAATTCGAACTCGTTACCAAAGAAAAAACACAAATTTTTACTCGTTATAAAGAGAAAACACAAATTTCCAGCGATGTCAACTCGTTATTAGGGAAAAAATACATTTAATCTACAAGGACAACTCGTTACGAGAGAAAAACACAAATTTGAACTCGTTAAATAGAAGAAAACATGAATTCGAACTCGTTACCAAAGAAAAAACACAAATTTCTACTCGTTATAAAGGGAAAACACAAATTTCCGGCGATGTGAACTCGTTATTAAGGAAAAAGACATTTTTTCTGGAAGGACAACTCGTTACCGAAAAAAAACACAAATTTTTACTCGTTATAAAGAGAAAACACAAATTTCCGGCGATGTCAACTCGTTATTAGGGAAAAAAAACATTTAATCTGCAAGGACAACTCGTTACCAGAGAAAAACACAAATTTGAACTCGTTAAATAGAAGAAAACATGAATTCGAACTCGTTACCAAAGAAAAAACACAAATTTCTACTCGTTATAAAGGGAAAACACAAATTTTCGGCGATGTCAACTCGTTATTAGGGAAAAAGACATTTTTTTTACGGAAGGACAACTCGTTACCGAGAGAAAAACACAAATTTGAACTCGTTAATAAGAAGAAAACATGAATTCGAACTCGTTACCAAAAAAAAACACAAATTTTTACTCGTTATAAAGAGAAAACACAAATTTCCGGCCATGCAACTCGTTATTAGGGAAAAAGACATTTTATCTGCAAGGACAACTCGTTACCAGAGAAAAACACAAATTTGAACTCGTTAATAAGAAGAAAACATGAATTCGAACTCGTTACCAAAGAAAAAACACAAATTTCTACTCGTTATAAAGGGAAAACACAAATTTTCGGCGATGTCAACTCGTTATTAGGGAAAAAGACATTTTTTTCTGGAAGGACAACTCGTTACCAGAGAAAAACACAAATTTGAACTCGTTAATAAGAAGAAAACATGAATTCGAACTCGTTACCAAAAAAAAACACAAATTTTTACTCGTTATAAAGAGAAAACACAAATTTCCGGCCATGCAACTCGTTATTAGGGAAAAAGACATTTTATCTGCAAGGACAACTCGTTACCAGAGAAAAACACAAATTTGAACTCGTTAATAAGAAGAAAACATGAATTCGAACTCGTTACCAAAGAAAAAACATAAATTTTTACTCGTTATAAAGAGAAAACACAAATTTCCAGCGATGTCAACTCGTTATTAGGGAAAAAATACATTAAATCTACAAGGACAACTCGTTACCAGAGAAAAACACAAATTTGAACTCGTTAAATAGAAGAAAACATGAATTCGAACTCGTTACCAAAGAAAAAACACAAATTTCTACTCGTTATAAAGGGAAAACACAAATTTCCGGCGATGCCAACTCGTTATTTGGGAAAAAAACATTTTATCTGCAAGGACAACTCGTTACCAGAGAAAAACACAAATTTGAACTCGTTAAATAGAAGAAAACATGAATTCGAACTCGTTACCAAAGAAAAAACACAAATTTCTACTCGTTATAAAGGGAAAACACAAATTTTCGGCGATGTCAACTCGTTATTAGGGAAAAAGACATTTTTTTTCGGAAGGACAACTCGTTACCAGAGAAAAACACAAATTTGAACTCGTTAATAAGAAGAAAACATGAATTCGAACTCGTTACCAAAAAAAAAAACACAAATTTTTACTCGTTATAAAGAGAAAACACAAATTTCCGGCCATGCAACTCGTTATTAGGGAAAAAGACATTTTATCTGCAAGGACAACTCGTTACCAGAGAAAAACACAAATTTGAACTCGTTAATAAGAAGAAAACATGAATTCGAACTCGTTACCAAAGAAAAAACACAAATTTCTACTCGTTATAAAGGGAAAACACAAATTTCCGGCGATGTCAACTCGTTATTCGGGAAAAAGACATTTTTTTCGGAAGGACAACTCGTTTACCAGTGAAAAACACAAATTTGAACTCGTTAATAAGAAGAAAACATGAATTCGAACTCGTTACCAAAGAAAAAACACAAATTTCTACTCGTTATAAAGTGAAAACGCAAATTTCCATCGATGTCAACTCGTTATTCGGGAAAAAGACATTCTTTCTGGAAGGACAACTCGTTACCAGTGAAAAACACAAATTTGAACTCGTTAATAAGAAGAAAACATGAATTCGAACACGTTACCAAAGAAAAAACACAAATTTCTACTCGTTATAATGGGAAAACACAAATTTCCGGCGATGTCAACTCGTTATTAGGGAAAAAGACATTTTTTTCTGGAAGGACAACTCGTTACCAGAGAAAAACACAAATTTGAACTCGTTAATAAGAAGAAAACTTGAATTCGAACTCGTTACCAATGAAAAAACATAAATTTTTACTCGTTATAAAGAGAAAACACAAATTTCCAGCGATGTCAACTCGTTATTAGGGAAAAAATACATTTAATCTACAAGGACAACTCGTTACCAGAGAAAAACACAAATTTGAACTCGTTAAATAGAAGAAAACATGAATTCGAACTCGTTACCAAAGAAAAAACACAAATTTCTACTCGTTATAAAGGGAAAACACAAATTTTCGGCGATGTCAACTCGTTATTAGGGAAAAAGACATTTTTTTTACGGAAGGACAACTCGTTACCGAGAGAAAAACACAAATTTGAACTCGTTAATAAGAAGAAAACATGAATTCGAACTCGTTACCAAAAAAAAAACACAAATTTTTACTCGTTATAAAGAGAAAACACAAATTTCCGGCCATGCAACGTTATTAGGGAAAAAGACATTTTATACGCAAGGACAACTCGTTACCAGAGAAAAACACAAATTTGAACTCGTTAATAAGAAGAAAACATGAATTCGAACTCGTTACCAAAGAAAAAACACAAATTTCTACTCGTTATAAAGGGAAAACACAAATTTCCGGCGATGTCAACTCGTTATTAGGGAAAAAGACATTTTTTTCTGGAAGGACAACTCGTTACCAGAGAAAAACACAAATTTGAACTCGTTAATAAGAAGAAAACATGAATTCGAACTCGTTACCAAAAAAAAACACAAATTTTTACTCGTTATAAAGAGAAAACACAAATTTCCGGCCATGCAACTCGTTATTAGGGAAAAAGACATTTTATCTACAAGGACAACTCGTTACCAGAGAAAAACACAAATTTGAACTCGTTAATAAGAAGAAAACATGAATTCGAACTCGTTACCAAAGAAAAAACATAAATTTTTACTCGTTATAAAGAGAAAACACAAATTTCCAGCGATGTCAACTCGTTATTAGGGAAAAAATACATTAAATCTACAAGGACAACTCGTTACCAGAGAAAAACACAAATTTGAACTCGTTAAATAGAAGAAAACATGAATTCGAACTCGTTACCAAAGAAAAAACACAAATTTCTACTCGTTATAAAGGGAAAACACAAATTTCCGGCGATGCCAACTCGTTATTTGGGAAAAAAACATTTTATCTGCAAGGACAACTCGTTACCGAGAGAAAAACACAAATTTGAACTCGTTAAATAGAAGAAAACATGAATTCGAACTCGTTACCAAAGAAAAAACACAAATTTCTACTCGTTATAAAGGGAAAACACAAATTTTCGGCGATGTCAACTCGTTATTAGGGAAAAAGACATTTTTTTCTGGAAGGACAACTCGTTACCAGAGAAAAACACAAATTTGAACTCGTTAATAAGAAGAAAACATGAATTCGAACTCGTTACCAAAAAAAAACACAAATTTTTACTCGTTATAAAGAGAAAACACAAATTTCCGGCCATGCAACTCGTTATTAGGGAAAAAGACATTTTATCTGCAAGGACAACTCGTTACCAGAGAAAAACACAAATTTGAACTCGTTAATAAGAAGAAAACATGAATTCGAACTCGTTACCAAAGAAAAAACACAAATTTCTACTCGTTATAAAGGGAAAACACAAATTTCCGGCGATGTCAACTCGTTATTCGGGAAAAAGACATTTTTTTCTGGAAGGACAACTCGTTACCAGTGAAAAACACAAATTTGAACTCGTTAATAAGAAGAAAACATGAATTCGAACTCGTTACCAAAGAAAAAACACAAATTTCTACTCGTTATAAAGTGAAAACGCAAATTTCCATCGATGTCAACTCGTTATTCGGGAAAAAGACATTCTTTCTGGAAGGACAACTCGTTACCAGTGAAAAACACAAATTTGAACTCGTTAATAAGAAGAAAACATGAATTCGAACACGTTACCAAAGAAAAAACACAAATTTCTACTCGTTATAATGGGAAAACACAAATTTCCGGCGATGTCAACTCGTTATTAGGGAAAAAGACATTTTTTTTTACGGAAGGACAACTCGTTACCGAGAGAAAAACACAAATTTGAACTCGTTAATAAGAAGAAAACTTGAATTCGAACTCGTTACCAATGAAAAAACATAAATTTTTACTCGTTATAAAGAGAAAACACAAATTTCCAGCGATGTCAACTCGTTATTAGGGAAAAAATACATTTAATCTACAAGGACAACTCGTTACCAGAGAAAAACACAAATTTGAACTCGTTAAATAGAAGAAAACATGAATTCGAACTCGTTACCAAAGAAAAAACACAAATTTCTACTCGTTATAAAGGGAAAACCCAAATTTCCGGCGATGTGAACTCGTTATTAAGGAAAAAGACATTTTTTCTGGAAGGACAACTCGTTACCAGAGAAAAACACAAATTTGAACTCGTTAATAAGAAGAAAACATGAATTCGAACTCGTTACCAAAGAAAAAACACAAATTTCTACTCGTTATAAAGGGAAAACACAAATTTCCGGCGATGTCAACTCGTTATTCGGGAAAAAGACATTTTTTCTGGAAGGTCTACTCGTTACCAGTGAAAAACACAAATTTGAACTCGTTAATAAGAAGAAAACATGAATTCGAACTCGTTACCAATGAAAAAACACAAATTTCTACTCGTTATAAAGGGAAAACACAAATTTCCGGCGATGTCAACTCGTTATTAGGGAAAAAGACATTTTTTTTTGGAAGGACATCTCGTTACCAGAGAAAAACAAAAATTTGAACTCGTTAATAAGAAGAAAACATGAAATCGAACTCGTTACCAAAGAAAAAACACAAATTTTTACTCGTTATAAGAGAAAACACAAATTTCCGGCGATGTCAACTCGTTATTAGGGAAAAAAACATTTTATCTGCAAGGACAACTCGTTACCAGAGAAAAACACAAATTTGAACTCGTTAAATTGAAGAAAACATGAATTCGAACTCGTTACCAAAGAAAAAACACAAATTTCTACTCGTTATAAAGGGAAAACACAAATTTCCGGCGATGTCAACTCGTTATTAGGGAAAAAGACATTTTTTTTTCGGAAGGACAACTCGTTACCGAGAGAAAAACACAAATTTGAACTCGTTAATAAGAAGAAAACATGAATTCGAACTCGTT
Source organism: Gentiana straminea (assembly GCA_036785695.1). NCBI lineage: Eukaryota > Viridiplantae > Streptophyta > Magnoliopsida > Gentianales > Gentianaceae > Gentiana > Gentiana straminea. Next base: position 96,379 of record JAVUPR010000543.1, read on the forward strand.
ACCAAAGAAAAACATAAATTTTTACTCGTTATAAAGAGAAAACACAAATTTCCAGCGATGTCAACTCGTTATTAGGGAAAAAATACATTTAATCTACAAGGACAACTCGTTACCAGAGAAAAACACAAATTTGAACTCGTTAAATAGAAGAAAACATGAATTCGAACTCGTTACCAAAGAAAAAACACAAATTTCTACTCGTTATAAAGGGAAAACACAAATTTCCGGCGATGTCAACTCGTTATTAGGAAAAAGACATTTTTTTTACGGAAGGACAACTCGTTACAGAGAAAAACAAAAATTTGAACTCGTTAATAAGAAGAAAACATGAATTCGAACTCGTTACCAAAGAAAAAACACAAATTTTTACTCGTTATAAAGAGAAAACACAAATTTCCGGCGATGTCAACTCGTTATTAGGGAAAAAAAACATTTTATCTCAAGGACAACTCGTTACCAGAGAAAAACACAAATTTGAACTCGTTAAATAGAAGAAAACATGAATTCGAACTCGTTACCAAAGAAAAAACACAAATTTCTACTCGTTATAAAGGGAAAACACAAATTTCCGGCGATGTCAACTCGTTATTAGGGAAAAAGACATTTTTTCTGGAAGGACAACTCGTTACCGAGAGAAAAACACAAATTTGAACTCGTTAATAAGAAGAAAACATGAATTCGAACTCGTTACCAAAGAAAAAACACAAATTTTTACTCGTTATAAAGAGAAAACACAAATTTCCGGCGATGTCAACTCGTTATTAGGGAAAAAGACATTTTTTTACGCAAGGACAACTCGTTACCGAGAGAAAAACACAAATTTGAACTCGTTAATAAGAAGAAAACATGAATTCGAACTCGTTACCAAAGAAAAAACACAAATTTCTACTCGTTATAAAGGGAAAACACAAATTTCCGGCGATGTCAACTCGTTATTAGGGAAAAAGACATTTTTTTACGGAAGGACAACTCGTTACGAGATGAAAAACACAAATTTGAACTCGTTAATAATAAGAAAACATGAATTCGAACTCGTTACCAAAGAAAAAACACAAATTTTTACTCGTTATAAAGAGAAAACACAAATTTCCGGCGATGTCAACTCGTTATTCGGGAAAAAGACATTTAATCTGCAAGGACAAATCGTTACCAGAGAAAAACACAAATTTGAACTCGTTAATAAGAAGAAAACATGAATTCGAACTCGTTACCAAAGAAAAAACACAAATTTCTACTCGTTATAAAGGGAAAACACAAATTTCCGGCGATGTCAACTCGTTATTAGGGAAAAAGACATTTTTTCTGGAAGGACAACTCGTTACCAGAGAAAAACACAAATTTGAACTCGTTAATAAGAAGAAAACATGAATTCGAACTCGTTACCAAAGAAAAAACACAAATTTTTACTCGTTATAAAGAGAAAACACAAATTTCCGGCGATGTCAACTCGTTATTAGGGAAAAAGACATTTAATCTACAAGGACAACTCGTTACCAGAGAAAAACACAAATTTGAACTCGTTAATAAGAAGAAAACATGAATTCGAACTCGTTACCAAAGAAAAAACACAAATTTCTACTCGTTATAAAGGGAAAACACAAATTTCCGGCGATGTCAACTCGTTATTAGGGAAAAAGACATTTTTTCGGAAGGACAACTCGTTACCAGAGAAAAACACAAATTTGAACTCGTTAATAAGAAGAAAACATGAATTCGAACTCGTTACCAAAGAAAAAACACAAATTTCCGGCGATGTCAACTCGTTATTAGGGAAAAAAACATTTAATCTACAAGGACAACTCGTTACCAGAGAAAAACACAAATTTGAACTCGTTAAATAGAAGAAAACATGAATTCGAACTCGTTACCAAAGAAAAAACACAAATTTCTACTCGTTATAAAGGGAAAACACAAATTTCCGGCGATGTCAACTCGTTATTAGGGAAAAAGACATTTTTTTTTTGGAAGGACAACTCGTTACCGAGAGAAAAACACAAATTTGAACTCGTTAATAAGAAGAAAACATGAATTCGAACTCGTTACCAAAAAAAAACACAAATTTTTACTCGTTATAAAGAGAAAACACAAATTTCCGGCGATGCAACTCGTTATTAGGGAAAAAGACATTTTTTCCGGAAGGACAACTCGTTACCGAGAGAAAAACACAAATTTGAACTCGTTAATAAGAAGAAAACATGAATTCGAACTCGTTACCAAAGAAAAAACACAAATTTCTACTCGTTATAAAGGGAAAACACAAATTTCCGGCGATGTCAACTCGTTATTAGGGAAAAAGACATTTTTTTTCCGGAAGGACAACTCGTTACCGAGAGAAAAACACAAATTTGAACTCGTTAATAAGAAGAAAACATGAATTCGAACTCGTTACCAAAAAAAAACACAAATTTTTACTCGTTATAAAGAGAAAACACAAATTTCCGGCCATGTCAACTCGTTATTAGGGAAAAAGACATTTTATCGCAAGGACAACTCGTTACCGAGAGAAAAACACAAATTTGAACTCGTTAATAAGAAGAAAACATGAATTCGAACTCGTTACCAAAGAAAAAACACAAATTTCTACTCGTTATAAAGGGAAAACACAAATTTCCGGCGATGTCAACTCGTTATTAGGGAAAAAGACATTTTTTCTACAAGGACAACTCGTTACCGAGAGAAAAACACAAATTTGAACTCGTTAAAAGAAGAAAACATGAATTCGAACTCGTTACCAAAGAAAAAACACAAATTTCTACTCGTTATAAAGGGAAAACACAAATTTCCGGCGATGTCAACTCGTTATTGGGAAAAAAACATTTAATACGCAAGGACAACTCGTTACCAGAGAAAAACACAAATTTGAACTCGTTAAATAGAAGAAAACATGAATTCGAACTCGTTACCAAAGAAAAAACACAAATTTCTACTCGTTATAAAGGGAAAACACAAATTTCCGGCGATGTCAACTCGTTATTAGGGAAAAAGACATTTTTTTTCTGGAAGGACAACTCGTTAACCAGAGAAAAACACAAATTTGAACTCGTTAATAAGAAGAAAACATGAATTCGAACTCGTTACCAAAAAAAAACACAAATTTCTACTCGTTATAAAGGGAAAACACAAATTTCCGGCGATGTTAACTCGTTATTAGGGAAAAAGACATTTTATCGCAAGGACAACTCGTTACCGAGAGAAAAACACAAATTTGAACTCGTTAATAAGAAGAAAACATGAATTCGAACTCGTTACCAAAGAAAAAACACAAATTTCTACTCGTTATAAAGGGAAAACACAAATTTCCGGCGATGTCAACTCGTTATTAGGGAAAAAGACATTTTTTTTTCGGAAGGACAACTCGTTACCGAGAGAAAAACACAAATTTGAACTCGTTAATAAGAAGAAAACATGAATTCGAACTCGTTACCAAAGAAAAAACACAAATTTCTACTCGTTATAAAGAGAAAACACAAATTTCCCTCGATGTCCACTCGTTATTTGGGAAAAATACATTTTTCTACGGAAGGACAACTCGTTACCAGAGAAAAACACAAATTTGAACTCGTTAATAAGAAGAAAACATGAATTCGAACTCGTTACCAAAGAAAAAACACAAATTTCTACTCGTTATAATGGGAAAACACAAATTTCCGGCGATGTCAACTCGTTATTAGGGAAAAAGACATTTTTTTTACGGAAGGACAACTCGTTACCGAGAGAAAAACACAAATTTGAACTCGTTAATAAGAAGAAAACATGAATTCGAACTCGTTACCAAAGAAAAAACACAAATTTTTACTCGTTATAAAGGGAAAACACAAATTTCCGGCGATGTCAACTCGTTATTAGGGGAAAAAGACATTTTTTCTACGGAAGGACAACTCGTTACCGAGAGAAAAACACAAATTTGAACTCGTTAATAAGAAGAAAACATGAATTCGAACTCGTTACCAAAGAAAAAACACAAATTTCTACTCGTTATAAAGGGAAAACACAAATTTCCGGCGATGTCAACTCGTTATTAGGGAAAAAGACATTTTTTCGGAAGGACAACTCGTTACCGAGAGAAAAACACAAATTTGAACTCGTTAATAAGAAGAAAACATGAATTCGAACTCGTTACCAAAGAAAAAACACAAATTTCTACTCGTTATAAAGAGAAAACACAAATTTCCGGCGATGTCAACTCGTTATTAGGGAAAAAGACATTTTTTCGGAAGGACAACTCGTTACCGAGAGAAAAACACAAATTTGAACTCGTTAATAAGAAGAAAACATGAATTCGAACTCGTTACCAAAGAAAAAACACAAATTTCTACTCGTTATAAAGGGAAAACACAAATTTCCGGCGATGTCAACTCGTTATTAGGGAAAAAGACATTTTTTTACGGAAGGACAACTCGTTACCGAGAGAAAAACACAAATTTGAACTCGTTAATAAGAAGAAAACATGAATTCGAACTCGTTACCAAAGAAAAAACACAAATTTTTACTCGTTATAAAGAGAAAACACAAATTTCCGGCGATGTCAACTCGTTATTAGGGAAAAAGACATTTTATCGCAAGGACAACTCGTTACCGAGAGAAAAACACAAATTTGAACTCGTTAATAAGAAGAAAACATGAATTCGAACTCGTTACCAAAGAAAAAACACAAATTTCTACTCGTTATAAAGGGAAAACACAAATTTCCGTTGATGTCAACTCGTTATTAGGGAAAAAGACATTTTTTACGGAAGGACAACTCGTTACCGAGAGAAAAACACAAATTTGAACTCGTTAATAAGAAGAAAACATGAATTCGAACTCGTTACCAAAGAAAAAACACAAATTTCTACTCGTTATAAAGGGAAAACACAAATTTCCGGCGATGTCAACTCGTTATTCGGGAAAAAGACATTTTTTTTACGGAAGGACAACTCGTTACCGAGTGAAAAACACAAATTTGAACTCGATAATAAGAAGAAAACATGAATTCGAACTCGTTACCAAAGAAAAAACACAAATTTCTACTCGTTATAAAGGGAAAACACAAATTTCCGGCGATGTCAACTCGTTATTAGGAAAAAGACATTTTTTTTTCGGAAGGAGAACTCGTTACCAGAGAAAAACACAAATTTGAACTCGTTAATAAGAAGAAAACATGAATTCGAACTCGTTACCAAAGAAAAAAACACAAATTTTTACTCGTTATAAAGAGAAAACACAAATTTCCGGCGATGTCAACTCGTTATTAGGGAAAAAAACATTTAATCTACAAGGACAACTCGTTACCGAGAGAAAAACACAAATTTGAACTCGTTAAATAGAAGAAAACATGAATTCGAACTCGTTACCAAAGAAAAAACACAAATTTCTACTCGTTATAAAGGGAAAACACAAATTTCCGGCGATGTGAACTCGTTATTAAGGAAAAAGACATTTTTCGGAAGGACAACTCGTTACCGAGAGAAAAACACAAATTTGAACTCGTTAATAAGAAGAAAACATGAATTCGAACTCGTTACCAAAGAAAAAACACAAATTTCTACTCGTTATAAGGGAAAACGCAAATTTCCCTCGATGTCAACTCGTTATTAGGGAAAAAGACATTTTTTACGGAAGGACAACTCGTTACAGTGAAAAACACAAATTTGAACTCGTTAATAAGAAGAAAACATGAATTCGAACTCGTTACCAAAGAAAAAACACAAATTTCTACTCGTTATAAAGGGAAAACACAAATTTCCGGCGATGTCAACTCGTTATTAGGGAAAAAGACATTTTTTTTTACGGAAGGACAACTCGTTACAAGAGAAAAACACAAATTTGAACTCGTTAATAAGAAGAAAACATGAATTCGAACTCGTTACCAAAGAAAAAACACAAATTTTTACTCGTTATAAAGAGAAAACACAAATTTTACTCGGGGAAAACACAAACTCGTTATTAGGGAAAAAGACATTTTTTACGGAAGGACAACTCGTTACCGAGAGAAAAACACAAATTTGAACTCGTTAATAAGAAGAAAACATGAATTCGAACTCGTTACCAAAGAAAAAACACAAATTTTACTCGTTATAAAGAGAAAACACAAATTTCCGGCGATGTCAACTCGTTATTAGGGAAAAAGACATTTAATCTACAAGGACAACTCGTTACCGAGAGAAAAACACAAATTTGAACTCGTTAATAAGAAGAAAACATGAATTCGAACTCGATACCAAAGAAAAAACACAAATTTCTACTCGTTATAAAGGAAAACACAAATTTCCGGCGATGTCAACTCGTTATTAGGGAAAAAGACATTTTTTTTTCGGAAGGACAACTCGTTACCGAGAGAAAAACACAAATTTGAACTCGTTAATAAGAAGAAAACATGAATTCGAACTCGTTACCAAAGAAAAAACACAAATTTCTACTCGTTATAAAGGGAAAACACAAATTTTCGGTGATGTCAACTCGTTATTAGGGAAAAAGACATTTTTTGTGGAAGGACAACTCGTTACCAGAGAAAAACACAAATTTGAACTCGTTAATAAGAAGAAAACATGAATTCGAACTCGTTACCAAAGAAAAAACACAAATTTCTACTCGTTATAAAGGGAAAACACAAATTTCCGGCGATGTCAACTTGTTATTCGGGAAAAAGACATTTTTTTCGGAAGGACAACTCGTTACCGAGAGAAAAACACAAATTTGAACTCGTTAATAAGAAGAAAACATGAATTCGAACTCGTTACCAAAGAAAAAACACAAATTTCTACTCGTTATAAAGGGAAAACACAAATTTCCGGCGATGTCAACTCGTTATTAGGGAAAAAGACATTTTTTTACGGAAGGACAACTCGTTACCGAGAGAAAAACACAAATTTGAACTCGTTAATAAGAAGAAAACATGAATTCGAACTCGTTACCAAAGAAAAAAACACAAATTTTTACTCGTTATAAAGAGAAAACACAAATTTCCGGCGATGTCAACTCGTTATTAGGGAAAAAGACATTTTTAATCTACAAGGACAACTCGTTACCGAGAGAAAAACACAAATTTGAACTCGTTAATAAGAAGAAAACATGAATTCGAACTCGTTACCAAAGAAAAAACACAAATTTCTACTTGTTATAAAGGGAAAACACAAATTTCCGGCGATGTCAACTCGTTATTAAGGAAAAAGACATTTTTTCCGGAAGGACAACTCGTTACCGAGAGAAAAACACAAATTTGAACTCGTTAATAAGAAGAAAACATGAATTCGAACTCGTTACCAAAGAAAAAACACAAATTTTTACTCGTTATAAAGAGAAAACACAAATTTCCGGCGATGTCAACTCGTTATTAGGGAAAAAGACATTTTATCGCAAGGACAACTCGTTACCGAGAGAAAAACACAAATTTGAACTCGTTAATAAGAAGAAAACATGAATTCGAACTCGTTACCAAAGAAAAAACACAAATTTCTACTCGTTATAAAGGGAAAACACAAATTTCGGTGATGTCAACTCGTTATTAGGGAAAAAGACATTTTTTACGGAAGGACAACTCGTTACCGAGAGAAAAACACAAATTTGAACTCGTTAATAAGAAGAAAACATGAATTCGAACTCGTTACCAAAGAAAAAACACAAATTTCTACTCGTTATAAAGGGAAAACACAAATTTCCGGCGATGTCAACTCGTTATTAGGGAAAAAGACATTTTAATCTACAAGGACAACTCGTTACCGAGAGAAAAACACAAATTTGAACTCGTTAATAAGAAGAAAACATGAATTCGAACTCGTTACCAAAGAAAAAACACAAATTTCTACTCGTTATAAAGGGAAAACACAAATTTCCGGCGATGTCAACTCGTTATTAAGGAAAAAGACATTTTTTTACGGAAGGACAACTCGTTACCGAGAGAAAAACACAAATTTGAACTCGTTAATAAGAAGAAAACATGAATTCGAACTCGTTACCAAAGAAAAAACACAAATTTCTACTCGTTATAAAGGGAAAACACAAATTTCCGGCGATGTCAACTCGTTATTCGGGAAAAAGACATTTTTTCGGAAGGACAACTCGTTACCGAGAGAAAAACACAAATTTGAACTCGTTAATAAGAAGAAAACATGAATTCGAACTCGTTACCAAAGAAAAAACACAAATTTCTACTCGTTATAAAGGGAAAACACAAATTTCCGGCGATGTCAACTCGTTATTAGGGAAAAAGACATTTTTTTTTACGGAAGGACAACTCGTTACCGAGAGAAAAACACAAATTTGAACTCGTTAATAAGAAGAAAACATGAATTCGAACTCGTTACCAAAGAAAAAACACAAATTTTTACTCGTTATAAAGAGAAAACACAAATTTCCGGCGATGTCAACTCGTTATTAGGGAAAAAGACATTTAATCTACAAGGACAACTCGTTACCGAGAGAAAAACACAAATTTGAACTCGTTAAAAGAAGAAAACATGAATTCGAACTCGTTACCAAAGAAAAAACACAAATTTCTACTCGTTATAAAGGGAAAACACAAATTTCCGGCGATGTCAACTCGTTATTAGGAAAAAGACATTTTTTCCGGAAGGACAACTCGTTACCGAGAGAAAAACACAAATTTGAACTCGTTAATAAGAAGAAAACATGAATTCGAACTCGTTACCAAAGAAAAAACACAAATTTTTACTCGTTATAAAGAGAAAACACAAATTTCCGGCGATGTCAACTCGTTATTAGGGAAAAAGACATTTTATCCGCAAGGACAACTCGTTACCAGAGAAAAACACAAATTTGAACTCGTTAATAAGAAGAAAACATGAATTTGAACTCGTTACCAAAGAAAAAACACAAATTTCTACTCGTTATAAAGGGAAAACACAAATTTTCGGTGATGTCAACTCGTTATTAGGGAAAAAGACATTTTTCTGGAAGGACAACTCGTTACCAGAGAAAAACACAAATTTGAACTCGTTAATAAGAAGAAAACATGAATTCGAACTCGTTACCAAAGAAAAAACACAAATTTCTACTCGTTATAAAGGAAAACACAAATTTCCGGCGATGTCAACTCGTTATTAGGGAAAAAATACATTTTTAATCTACAAGGACAACTCGTTACCGAGAGAAAAACACAAATTTGAACTCGTTAAATAAGAAGAAAACATGAATTCGAACTCGTTACCAAAGAAAAAACACAAATTTCTACTCGTTATAAAGGGAAAACACAAATTTCCGGCGATGTCAACTCGTTATTAGGGAAAAAGACATTTTTTCTACGCAAGGACAACTCGTTACCGAGAGAAAAACACAAATTTGAACTCGTTAATAAGAAGAAAACATGAATTCGAACTCGTTACCAAAGAAAAAACACAAATTTCTACTCGTTATAAAGGGAAAACACAAATTTCCGGCGATGTCAACTCGTTATTAGGGAAAAAGACATTTTTTTCTACGGAAGGACAACTCGTTACCGAGAGAAAAACACAAATTTGAACTCGTTAATAAGAAGAAAACATGAATTCGAACTCGTTACCAAAGAAAAAACACAAATTTCTACTCGTTATAAAGGAAAACACAAATTTCCGGCGATGTCAACTCGTTATTAGGGAAAAAGACATTTTTTTACGGAAGGACAACTCGTTACCAGAGAAAAACACAAATTTGAACTCGTTAATAAGAAGAAAACATGAATTCGAACTCGTTACCAAAGAAAAAACACAAATTTCTACTCGTTATAAAGGAAAACACAAATTTCCGGCGATGTCAACTCGTTATTAGGGAAAAAGACATTTTTTCGGAAGGACAACTCGTTACCTAGAGAAAAACACAAATTTGAACTCGTTAATAAGAAGAAAACATGAATTCGAACTCGTTACCAAAGAAAAAACACAAATTTCTACTCGTTATAAAGGGAAAACACAAATTTCCGGCGATGTCAACTCGTTATTAGGGAAAAAGACATTTTTTTTACGGAAGGACAACTCGTTACCGAGAGAAAAACACAAATTTGAACTCGTTAATAAGAAGAAAACATGAATTCGAACTCGTTACCAAAGAAAAAACACAAATTTCTACTCGTTATAAAGGAAAACACAAATTTCCGGCGATGTCAACTCGTTATTAGGGAAAAAGACATTTTTCTCGGAAGGACAACTCGTTACCGAGAGAAAAACACAAATTTGAACTCGTTAATAAGAAGAAAACATGAATTCGAACTCGTTACCAAAGAAAAAACACAAATTTCTACTCGTTATAAAGGGAAAACACAAATTTCCGGCGATGTCAACTCGTTATTAGGGAAAAAGACATTTTTTTCTGGAAGGACAACTGTTACCCAGAGAAAAACACAAATTTGAACTCGTTAATAAGAAGAAAACATGAATTCGAACTCGTTACCAAAGAAAAAACACAAATTTTTACTCGTTATAAAGAGAAAACACAAATTTCCGGCGATGTCAACTCGTTATTAGGGAAAAAGACATTTTATCTGCAAGGACAACTCGTTACCAGAGAAAAACACAAATTTGAACTCGTTAATAAGAAGAAAACATGAATTCGAACTCGTTACCAAAGAAAAAACACAAATTTCTACTCGTTATAAAGGGAAAACACAAATTTCCGTTGATGTCAACTCGTTATTAGGGAAAAAGACATTTTTTCTGGAAGGACAACTCGTTACCAGAGAAAAACACAAATTTGAACTCGTTAATAAGAAGAAAACATGAATTCGAACTCGTTACCAAAGAAAAAACACAAATTTCTACTCGTTATAAAGGGAAAACACAAATTTCCGGCGATGTCAACTCGTTATTCGGGAAAAAGACATTTTTTTCTGGAAGGACAACTCGTTACCAGTGAAAAACACAAATTTGAACTCGATAATAAGAAGAAAACATGAATTCGAACTCGTTACCAAAGAAAAAACACAAATTTCTACTCATTATAAAGGGAAAACACAAATTTCCGGCGATGTCAACTCGTTATTAGGGAAAAAGACATTTTTTTCTGGAAGGACAACTCGTTACCAGAGAAAAACACAAATTTGAACTCGTTAATAAGAAGAAAACATGAATTCGAACTCGTTACCAAAGAAAAAAACACAAATTTTTACTCGTTATAAAGAGAAAACACAAATTTCCGGCGATGTCAACTCGTTATTAGGGAAAAAAACATTTAATCTACAAGGACAACTCGTTACCAGAGAAAAACACAAATTTGAACTCGTTAAATAGAAGAAAACATGAATTCGAACTCGTTACCAAAGAAAAAACACAAATTTCTACTCGTTATAAAGGGAAAACACAAATTTCCGGCGATGTGAACTCGTTATTAAGGAAAAAGACATTTTTTCGGAAGGACAACTCGTTACCCAGAGAAAAACACAAATTTGAACTCGTTAATAAGAAGAAAACATGAATTCGAACTCGTTACCAAAGAAAAAACACAAATTTCTACTCGTTATAAAGGGAAAACGCAAATTTCCCTCGATGTCAACTCGTTATTCGGGAAAAAGACATTTTTTCTGGAAGGACAACTCGTTACCAGTGAAAAACACAAATTTGAACTCGTTAATAAGAAGAAAACATGAATTCGAACTCGTTACCAAAGAAAAAACACAAATTTCTACTCGTTATAAAGGGAAAACACAAATTTCCGGCGATGTCAACTCGTTATTAGGGAAAAAGACATTTTTTTTATGGAAGGACAACTCGTTACAAGAGAAAAACACAAATTTGAACTCGTTAATAAGAAGAAAACATGAATTCGAACTCGTTACCAAAGAAAAAACACAAATTTTTACTCGTTATAAAGAGAAAACACAAATTTCCAGCGATGTCAACTCGTTATTAGGGAAAAAATACATTTAATCTACAAGGACAACTCGTTACCAGAGAAAAACACAAATTTGAACTCGTTAAATAGAAGAAAACATGAATTCGAACTCGTTACCAAAGAAAAAACACAAATTTCTACTCGTTATAAAGGGAAAACACAAATTTCCGGCGATGTCAACTCGTTATTAGGGAAAAAGACATTTTTTTTACGGAAGGACAACTCGTTACCAGAGAAAAACACAAATTTGAACTCGTTAATAAGAAGAAAACATGAATTCGAACTTGTTACCAAAGAAAAAACACAAATTTTTACTCGTTATAAAGAGAAAACACAAATTTCCGGCGATGTCAACTCGTTATTAGGGAAAAGACATTTTATACGCAAGGACAACTCGTTACCGAGAGAAAAACACAAATTTGAACTCGTTAATAAAAAGAAAACATGAATTCGAACTCGTTACCAAAGAAAAAACACAAATTTCTACTCGTTATAAAGGGAAAACACAAATTTCGGTGATGTCAACTCGTTATTAGGGAAAAAGACATTTTTTACGGAAGGACAACTCGTTACCGAGAGAAAAACACAAATTTGAACTCGTTAATAAGAAGAAAACATGAATTCGAACTCGTTACCAAAGAAAAAACACAAATTTCTACTCGTTATAAAGGGAAAACACAAATTTCGGGCGATGTCAACTCGTTATTCGGGAAAAAGACATTTTTTACGGAAGGACAACTCGTTACCGGTGAAAAACACAAATTTGAACTCGTTAATAAGAAGAAAACATGAATTCGAACTCGTTAGCAAAGAAAAAACACAAATTTCTACTCGTTATAAAGGGAAAACACAAATTTCCGGCGATGTCAACTCGTTATTAGGGAAAAAGACATTTTTTTCGGAAGGACAACTCGTTACCGAGAGAAAAACACAAATTTGAACTCGTTAATAAGAAGAAAACATGAATTCGAACTCGTTACCAAAGAAAAAACACAAATTTTTACTCGTTATAAAGAGAAAACACAAATTTCCGGCGATGTCAACTCGTTATTAGGGAAAAAACATTTAATCTACAAGGACAACTCGTTACCGAGAGAAAAACACAAATTTGAACTCGTTAAATAGAAGAAAACATGAATTCGAACTCGTTACCAAAGAAAAAACACAAATTTCTACTTGTTATAAAGGGAAAACACAAATTTCCGGCGATGTGAACTCGTTATTAAGGAAAAAGACATTTTTTCCGGAAGGACAACTCGTTACCAGAGAAAAACACAAATTTGAACTCGTTAATAAGAAGAAAACATGAATTCGAACTCGTTACCAAAGAAAAAACACAAATTTTTACTCGTTATAAAGAGAAAACACAAATTTCCGGCAATGTCAACTCGTTATTAGGGAAAAAGACATTTTATCTGCAAGGACAACTTGTTACCAGAGAAAAACACAAATTTGAACTCGTTAATAAAAAGAAAACATGAATTTGAACTCGTTACCAAAGAAAAAACACAAATTTCTACTCGTTACAAAGGGAAAACACAAATTTTCGGTGATGTCAACTCGTTATTAGGGAAAAAGACATTTTTCTGGAAGGACAACTCGTTACCAGAGAAAAACACAAATTTGAACTCGTTAATAAGAAGAAAACATGAATTCGAACTCGTTACCAAAGAAAAAACACAAATTTCCAACGATGTCAACTCGTTATTAGGGAAAAAATACATTTAATCTACAAGGACAACTCGTTACCAGAGAAAAACACAAATTTGAACTCGTTAAATAGAAGAAAACGTGAATTCGAACTCGTTACCAAAGAAAAAACACAAATTTCTACTCGTTATAAAGGGAAAACACAAATTTCCGGCGATGTGTACTCGTTATTAAGGAAAAAGACAATTTTTTCTGGAAGGACAACTCGTTACCAGAGAAAAACACAAATTTGAACTCGTTAATAAGAAGAAAACATGAATTCGAACTCGTTACCAAAGAAAAACCACAAATTTCTACTCGTTAAAAAGGGAAAACACAAATTTCCGGCGATGTAAACTCGTTATTAGGGAAAAAGACATTTTTATCTTGAAGGACAACTCGTTACCAGAGAAAAACACAAATTTGAACTCGTTAATAAGAAGAAAACATGAATTCGAACTCGTTACCAAAGAAAAAACACAAATTTTTACTCGTTATAAAGAGAAAACACAAATTTCCGGCCATGTCAATTTCGTTATTAGGGAAAAAGACATTTAATTTGCAAGGACAACTCGTTACCAGAGAAAAACACAAATTTGAACTCGTTAATAAGAAGAAAACATGAATTCGAACTCGTTACCAAAGAAAAAACACAAATTTCTACTCGTTATAAAGGGAAAACACAAAT